>JANAVB010017998.1:1961868-2251868 GCA_029216955.1 Iris pallida
TGCCCGCATAGACGACTTATTCGATCAACTGCAAGGCGCCTCGGTATTTTCGAAGATTGATCTCCGCTCAGGCTATCATCAACTCAAGATCAAGTCAGACGACGTGCAAAAGTGCCTTTCGCACTCGATACGGCCACTACGAGTTCCTGGTGATGCCATTTGGCCTGACGAACGCTCCTGTCGCCTTCATGGATCTGATGAATCGGGTATTTTGACCCTTCCTTGATAAATTTGTGGTAGTCTTTATTGATAATATTCTCGTCTACTCGAAGGACAGGGCACAGCATGCAGAACATCTACGAACCGTGCTCCAGACACTTCGAGAACATGAGTTGTACGCGAAGCAGAGTAAGTGCAAATTTTGGCTAAGCAGCGTATCCTTTCTTGGTCACATCATTTCATCCGAAGGCATTGCAGTCGACCCGAAGAAAGTGGAAGCTGTTGCTGATTGGAAGCGGCCTGTGTCTGCTAGTGAGATTCGAAGCTTTCTTGGTTTGGCGGGATACTATCGACGCTTCGTGAAAGACTTCGCGAAGATTGCATCGCCACTGACTCGCCTCACTCAAAAGGGAGTCACGTATGAGTGGTCAAATGACTGTGAAGCTTCATTCCAGGAGCTAAAACAGCGACTGATTTCGGCACCTATACTCGCACTTTCAGATGGGCCAGAGGGTTTTCAGATATTCAGCGATGCTTCAGGCCAGGGCTTGGGATGTGTGCTCATGCAGCGAAACAAGGTGATATCCTTCGCCTCCAGACAGTTAAAGCCGTACGAGAAGAACTATCCTACGTACGACTTGGAGTTAGCGGCAATTGTGTTCGCATTGAAATTGTGGCATCACTATCTATATGGCGTGGCGTGTGCGATCTATACCGACCACAAGAGCCTCAAGTATCTCTTCACTCAGAAGGAATTGAACTTGCGACAGAGGCGCTGGCTCGAACTGATCAAAGACTATGACTTGACGATCGACTACACTCCGGACAAGGGAAATGTTGTGGCGGACGCTCTGAGTCGAAAATATCTTCCCTCGCTGTCCATCAACCGCAGACTACTACAAGATCTAGAAGAAATTGGCATCGATCTCCGGGTTCGATTCAGGGATATACGGTTGGCGCAGCTGCAGTTAGAGCCGAGTTTGCTGGAAAAGATCATGGCCGCTCAGAAGGATGATCCGTACCTGAAGAAAATACGTGAGCGAATTTTGACAGGTAGTACGACCGACTTTGCGGAAGACAAGACCGGCGTGCTGAGATTGAATTGCCGACTATGTGTTCCGAATGATTCAGAACTGCGAAAGAAGATAATGTCGGAGGCGCATCATGCGAAATATACCTTGCATCCAGGCAGTACCAAGATGTATAAGGACCTCCGTACGACCTTCTGGTGGCACGGGATGAAGAGAGATGTGGCGCTCTTCGTGTCGTAATGCATGGCCTGTCAGCAGGTGAAAGCTGAGCATCATCGACCGGGCGGGGAGATACAGAACCTCGCTATTCCCGAGTGGAAATGGGATTACGTCACTATGGATTTTATTTGGCCTGCCAAAGACACCAGGGGGAACGACGCCATCTGGGTCATCGTCGATCGATTAACCAAGTCAGCACACTTTATCGCCATCAAAGTTACTTGGAGTGTTGATCGCCTGGTGCAGATTTATCTTGACGAGATAGTACGACTGCACGGAGTTCCAGTATCCATCGTCTCTGATCGGGATTCACGATTCATGTCGCGATTCTGGAGTAGCCTTCAGTCGGCGCTGGGTACCAAGTTGTAGTTTAGCTCAGCTTACCATCCTCAGACCGACGGCCAAACGGAGCGCGTTAATCAGATTCTTGAAGACATGCTACGGCTCTGCGCAATTGACTTCAAATCAAGCTGGGACGTCCACCTACCGCTGGCAGAATTTGCGTACAATAATAGCTACCAATCCAGCATCCAAATGGCACCGTATGAAGCTTTGTACGGTCGGAAGTGCAGATCGCCCATTTGCTGGGATGAACGGGGAACGGCAGATACTCGGCCCGGAGCTGGTGGAACAGACTGTGGAAAAGGTCAAGCTAATTCGGGAAAGACTGAAGATTGCACAGAGTCGGCAAAAGAGCTACGCCGACACCCATCGAAGACCGCTTGAGTTCCAGGTGGGCGATCATGTGTTCCTGAAGGTGTCGTCCATACGAGGAGATACTCGGTTCGGCGCGAAGGGAAAGCTGAGTCCGAGATTCGTTGGGCCGTTCGAAATACTCGAGCGGGTCGCCCCGGTAGCCTATAAAATTTTCCTGCCGTCGGCGCTTGAAGGTGTGCACAATGTCTTCCACGTCTCTCAGCTGCGGAAGTACATGCACGACCCTAGCCACGTGGTAGATTTTGGCCAGCTGGAGCTAAAGTCTGACTTATCCTACGTTGAAGAGCCAGTTCAAATCTTAGAACGCAAGGATAAGCTTCTGCGAAGTCGAGTGATCCCTCTTGTTCGCGTACTCTGGAGGAACCATGCGGCGGAAGAGTCGACATAGGAACTCGAGTCAGAGATGAAAGAAAAGTTTCCTTCATTATTTTCATAGAGGTAGGTTATGTTCTTAAGTTTCGAAGACGAAACTTATTTTTAGTTGGTTATGGTGTAGTGCCCTGTCCCTACATCGTGCCCCGTTGTTCGTCCACGGGGTGCACGAGAAAGGAACACTGTCGCTATCGACTCGGTCGGGACCGATAGGTCGGGATCGATCGAATCGATCGAACGGGAACGGTTGAATTAAGATCCATTCCACGTTATGGAATGGCTTCTTCGGAACCAAGTCCCATATTCAGCGGGTAGTGCCTCGAGGATTGACTCTGCGGCTGAGTCGGGAGAGACCTCCCGTTGCTCTGCTTTTTACGCCGCTTGCGTTAGTTTTGGCTTTGGTTTTCTGAATGCGTTTTCGTGAATGTTTTCGATGGTTTTCATGGCTTATATTTCGAACTCGCATTTCCTATCGAATTTCTTGCCTAATACAGTGTTCTAATCGGTTGCTTGTGCGATTTCAGGTGATCGCGTAGGCGACGTCTAGCGCAGCTAACCAGTCTCTCGCCTCAAGCAAAAACTCAAGGTGAGTGGCTGACCTCCTTCGTCTCGACCCTCTATTTCAAATGAGAACTCGAGTAATGTTACTAAAATGGAATGATTCGCTTGCAGAATACAAGTCTTGTATGTTAGAAGTGAAAAAGAAATGTGTTGTGTTGAAAAGAGAGAGAATTAATTCAGGCCTGCAAAACGACCAAGTAAATGAATTGATCACATAACAAGCCCCAACGGTATCCTAAAATACACCATGTTAACCTATCATAGACTTGGACAACTTGTCGACAAGGGGGATGGTTTCTTCGAGCGGCAACCCGGGGCTACGGGACCGACTCGGCCTAGGAAGAAACAGGTTATAGCCGAGCTGGATAATAGGCAATCGGTAAGACGGGAACTTGCATCGGGGCTCGCTACTTGCGTTGTAAGGGTCCCGTATTACCAGGCTATGTCCAAGATGGCTGGTTAAGGCCAAATGACCTCCATATCAAACACTTATAAATTGTTAACAACTAACATGGTAAGTTTTATGTCGCATGGCGCGCTCCGCCGGAAGAAACCGTGGCGTAACTTAATGCTTCTTATGAAAATATCTAGGATGGTTAGAAAGACCACTAAAAGCAAGTTGTATGATTTTATCAAATTCTTGAACCAAATGAGAGCCTGGAAATTAATCAGCCACTCGCCAGTACATGTTGATTGTACAGATCCTCGCTCTCTCTACAGGTACGATAGATCGGGAGGAGCGTGCTACGTGAAGGGAGGCAACGCTCGTGTGTTTTGAAGCTTCGTCCGTGCATCGAAGCTTGGATCAAACTTTTGAAGACTCCGCTGTTGAAAATTGAAGACAGATGGCGCGACTTCCCACCATCCTAGGTGGTTTTGTAATTTTGGTTGTATAATTAAGGGATGAATGTATGGAATGACTATCTCGTCGACGTTCATTTTGTAATGGAGTCATTTTGTAAAAAGCCCGCACGGCGCCTTTGTAACGAGTCTGTAAAATGATGTTCATTATCAATAAAGATTAAATTTCCTTCTCTATAATGTGTGTTCAATTTACTCTGCGCATTCTCTTGTTGTTGTGTTCGGATAACCTTATGACTATGCCTTGTGCGAGCGCAATTTAGGCTTGCACGGCATCACGCCCCGGGGGACGACTATCGATTCTAAGGAATCGGGGCATGACAGGTATGTCCACAACCCATACGGCTTTAATTCCCTTCAATTATATTGTATCTAGATGTCCTAGGTTGTCGGCAAAACGACGCTAAACTCGACCGAAAATCTGTCCAGAAACAGGGTATATAACAGTTCATTCATCCATGTTTGACGATCGATTTCGATCGATCCAGTACCATATTAGAAATTCTATTTGAACACAGTTATAGACAACATATAGGACTTCACGACCCTTTTTGTGGATTTGAAAATCATCGACTACATGTCGATAAATCGAATCCCGAAGTTTATCGAAAAACTGTTTTAAAAACTAGAAAACCTTCGATACGACGTGCGTCCCGCCAATCCGGGCGACGTGGTCGCGAACCGAAAGCATCGAAAGTTGCGTATCGGGTTCGTGGACATGTGGGCTTTGACGGAATTTAAATTGGTTACGTGTGCGCGACGAATTTGATACGTATTCATCGAAATTTACCGTATCGACCACTTTGTACAAACTCAATTACTTTGTGCACGCTCGTCAGATCGAGACAAAACTTGTGCCAACAGGACCGTATCATTTTTCTGGTCCTGCATGCCAAGTTTGGTCCAATTTTGAGACAGTTGATCGGATCACCGTTTTGCGGGCCCCACGGTCCGATTTAACGGGCAATTTTGTGCACGGCCTGCCGGAATCCAACTTCGGATATACGATTTGGTTCGTATCAAAAAATTGGACCTGTAAACATATAGTTTGATGACTTTAGAGACCATATACTCTGGCACGCTTTTCGGTGCAAAGCGAGTCCAACGGCGGACACCGTTTGACCCGAAATTATCGTTTTGTCCCTTTTCCAGAATTGGACTTAAGGACAGGCAATCCTAGCTAATTTGACTATTCTGAGAACGTTGGTAATATTTGTTTCAGCTTTTGGAGACAGTTGTGATGATTTGGACGTTATGGCTTAGCAGTTGACTATATTTTGTTGGATATGCGTGCAACTTCCAGGCAAGATACCTTGTCTCCCTCTACAGTTCATTTTCATGCTTATAGTTCTTCTGTTTTATTATGTTTTCATTTTATTCTAGTTGATATGTATTCATATGTTTTCTACATACTATGTTTACCAGATTACTGTCTTGCTTGTATATCAGTATTTCATGACTTGATAGCGTAGTTACACCAGGCTTGATTTACATTATGGTTCATGCTAGAGTAGTCCTTATCTGTGTAATGACTAAGTTGTACCATGTCGTCACCTGTATCTTAATTGAGTCGTGTCTGCAAGTATGTGTGATTGAACTGCTATTCTTGTATCGTTTCCACAACCTGCGAGTCCACACACGGGGCGAGGGTTGTCCGTTTGCACCTGCGAGTCCACACACGGGGCGAGGGTGACTTGTCTTGAAACTGACCTGCTAGTCCACATTCGGGGCGAGGGTTAGTGATTTGTTCAAACCTGCGAGTCCACATTCGGGACGAGGGTTTGGTATTCCATTGATCTCTTGTTCTTCTAGCAGTTCATTTATGCATAGTTGATCCTGTATCCGTGTTCATAGTTACCTGTCAGTAGCCACATGTCAGTCTCATGTCTAATTCCTGTTTATACCCTGTTTATATTATTGTATGATTAAATTGTTATATAGGCATATTTTTTAATATATTGTTATGTTCCCTGAGGACCTGATAATCTCTTCAGGTAGTTGATTGCATGGAGTTAGTTAGCGGCTCATGATGGTAGTGATTACACCTACAGGGATACATGTATTTGCTTGTGATATTTCTTTATTATCCTCTCGTGCTTTATATTCCATACCATGATATACTCTGCTTATTTTATAGACTCATATCATTCTTGGAGTCTAATCGGACAATATGCTAATGGGCTGCAGACCATGACCCATAATTGTTCATTCATGTTTCATATTTTTATTATGGATTGAGATATAGATTGCATTGCCATGATTTGGCAGTATACCATAGCCTTGACAGCGTTTACGTATTCGAGTCGGACTGGAGTCCGCTCGATACGTAGCTGGCTTGCTCACAAACTCGTGTCCAAAAAGCGAGTGCGGGTTGTGACACAAGGCTCTTAATAGCTCTCTGATACATGTCAAACTTGACTTACATTTCACTTGAACTATACAGAATTACAATGATATTGTTTCATACATTACATCCATTTATATATAAAATCATATCTTTTTGCATCTTCTTTTTATTTTCGGCTCCCGTGGATGAGGAACTGGCTATCACTTCGGAATATCCGGCAGAACATTGAATACATGTGGACAAACTTGTGGGAAATCAGTATATTGCTGCACTGGTGAAAGACAAAGGCTACACCATCTGAAATATCACTAAGTAGTCATGTAGGAAAAATATTGCTTATTAGTGATCTTACTATCTTTTATCTACGTTCATTTCATGTAGTACAGAAATAAGAGTCCGATTACTTCTTTTGAAACATTTGAAAATCCATATTTCACATTTGTTCAAGCCTACGATAGGGTCAATTCCATAAACTATATTCAATTCATTCTATTATACACCTGCAGCATTTTTCATGAGCCATATTCATTCTTTAGGGACATTTAAGCAGCATTTTATTTCATTTTGTACTCTTTCTCTTCGTAACAATTAGCGTCATTCTAGGTAACACGGTTCTTCACATTGAATGGAACAACACTTTCATGTAAGGTTGATTAGTCAAAATAATAGTTTATGAAAGAAACTTAAGCAACACAGATACTTATACAGTAATTCTTACCCTCGGCCGTCAGTTCATCCCTGCACAAGACAAGGGATATATATATATATATATATATATATATATATATATATATATATATATATATATATATATATATATATATATATATATGGAACATGTATTTGTGTTACAGACTCCTAGCTTGAAGGCCTACAAACTCGGCCCGAAGGCCCGCACCCATACTTGTATCTCACCGCATCCGGTCCACACTCACATTTATTCCTCCACATGAAATTAAATGTGTTTCTCCCGTTGCTCGAACTTGCAACCTCTTGGGAGGATGTGCATGCTACTCGATTAGCAGCTTAGACTGGATATGCATGCTACTTGATTAGCAGCTGCGACTCATGGCTCAACTCTGCACTAATACATGCACATACTAGCAGCTTCGACTCACGGTTCAGCTCTTCACTAGTATTCGCTCATATTAGCAGCTGTGACTCACGGTTTAGCTCTTTATTGATATACACACTAATACATGCACATACCAGTAGCTGCGGCCCATGGTTCAGCTCTACACTAATCGACACATGAGTTATTCCCCATAATTAGCAGTTGGGACGTACAAATCCATCTCACTAATAGACACGACATCCCCCATAATCCTGAGGGCTTCTGGCCTCAGGGTGCCCAATCTCTCCTAGGTCGAGCTGCACCTAGTGTTCCAAGAACCGGTCGAGAGACTATACCTTCTACACAAGTTGTCCGAGACCGATGCATGAATGTATTCTATAAGATAAAATATCTACGATACTACAGTTTATCGATAAGTAGTCATTTTCATCTTTTCTATGTTCCATATACGTTCTTTCAAGCAACACAAATTATTAAAAATTATATAAATTACTAATTTTGGAGTGTCTTTTTGATATTGACAAATAATTGTACGCTTGAAACAAATACTCCAAATTAACCATCTCTGTTCCCTCCACTTTACTTTTTTATTTTTTTTCTCCCTCTTTTCTTTTTATTTTTCTTTCTTGTTTGGTAAGAACAATTAATTTTGGTGGACCCATGAATTAATGTAGAGGCTCTTTTCCATCATTATTTTCCTTCCATATTTCTCTAAATATGGAATATTTTTTAGTTTTCTAGCAATTTTCTAGTATGAATAAGTGTTCGTAGCTGTCTTCATGTATTACAAAATTTGAATAAAATTAAAATGTAGTCTTGAACCCTCTCCCAATGTGGATGTGTTATTTGGCTTACTCCTGGACATACATCTTGACCCTCATTCTCCAAACAATGAACTTTTATATACAATACTAAAAGAGATTTCGTTATAAATAACAAAATATCTGAATCAACATGAAAAAGATGAGGATCACATGGAAATTATATGATTGATTTTTAAACAAAATCACGTGGTTGACACGCCTATCTTGAATTATGAAGGCACTTCCTATTCAAGCACTCAATTATTGCGGAAAAATAAAATGACACACCTATAACAACTTGAGTGATGTTATATGTATCTCCAAAAATATCATCATGTCCTTACACAGGTTATGTGGTGGAGGGACATGAGCAAATAGGAGAGGATCATGTCCTTCCGTCAGATGGCACTCCATGTCCTCCATTGTCATTCCCTTCTTCCAAATTGATGCTCCCAAACTTCTCCTCCTCCTGCTGCTGCTCAGGTTCAGCCATGTCATACGTGGCGTGGAGCCCGACGAGCACGTAGTAAGCCAGCATCACCAGCGTACAAATTCCGAACCTCACGTACGCCCGGTACCCGAGCGAGCCCATCAAGAACAAATTCGTCGCGATGGAGAGTGACGGCAGCCACGGGACCATCGGAACCCCCCACACCTTCGGCGCCCGCTGCTGCGGAACGAACACCGCCAGCCCCAGCGTGCTCAGGAACCACGACGGCACCGTCACCGCATAGCCGACCCACCCGTCCGTATCCGAATTCCAGTACGCCGACACGCCGACGGACGAGGCGAGGATCAGTACCAGAAACCCGACCAGCTTCAGATGGTTGGACCTGGTCGTCAGGTCCCGCACATAGTATCGTCTGACGAGCAGCGCCACGGCCATGAGCATGAATATGAAGAGCGTGCTGATGGACGAGACGCTGGCCAGCACGTCGAGGCTGGAGAAGAACGCGACGACCGCGCTCGAGACCGTGACGAGGAGGGTGGCGTAGATCGGCGTTCCGGTCCTGGGGTGGACGAGCGCGAAGTAGGGAGGGATCATATGCGCGCGGGCGATCTGCGTGGTGTACCGGCCCTGGCCGAGCGCGCCGACAAGCAGTCCCGTGGTCATCCCTTTGAGGGCCCCGAGCGCCACGACGTACTTGGCCCATTTCATACCGGCCGCGGCGAACGCGACCGAGTAGGCGGCGTTGGGGTCGAGGTCGGAGTACTTCTGCATGGATACGAGCACGAGGGCCATGACGCAGTACACGACGGTGACGGCGGACATCGAGCCTACCAGACCTAGCGGTATGTCTCTGGCGGGGTTCTTGGTCTCTTCGGCGAGGGTGGCGACCATGTCGAAGCCGGTGTAGGCCCAGTAGACGACGGCGGCGGCCTCGAAGACGCCTTTCGGGCCGAAGGGCGCGAAGGGGGTTAGATTGGAGGCATCGGCGCGGGAGGAGCCGGCGGCGATGATGAAGGCGATGACGGCCAGGCCGAGGATGGAGGTTATGTAGTTGAGCACCGAGGTGCGGCGGGTGCCGAACATGGCGAACGTGGAGCAGGAGATCAAGACGACGACGGCGATGGGGTCGAGGAGGTTGTAGCCGTCGGCGAGGGAGGGGGCGTGGATGCGGAGGGAGTCGGGGTCGCGGTTGAGCAAAGTGGCGAAGTAGGAGGTCCAGGAGCGGGCGAGGCCAGCGGCGCCGACGAGGGCCTCGAGGAGGATGTTGGCGGCGGCGAGGAAGGAGACGAAGTCGCCGAGCTCGACGCGGAGGTAGGAGAAGGAGCCGCCGGCGGAGGGGATCTCGACGGCGAACTCGGCGTAGCAGAAGACGGAGAGGAGGGCGGAGAGGCCGGAGGCGGCGTAGGAGAGGACGACGGAGGGGCCGGCGGAGAAGCGGGCCTCCTGGCCGGTGAGCACGAAGATGCCGGTGCCGACGACGGAGCCGAAGCCGAGCCAGGAGAGGTCCCACCAGGTGAGGCAGCGGTGCATGGAGTGGCCGCTGCGGAGGCGGAGGGAGAGGAGCTCGTCGGAGTCGGAGGAGCGGCGTAGGAGCTGGCGGCGGAGGCGGGGGAGGGTCGAAGAGAGAGCGGAGAGGTAGGAGGACCAGCTCGAGAAGGAGGGCTCCGGGAAGAAGTCCTGCTTGCTCCACCTCCAGTAGCTCCGGCCATCTCCTCCTCCTCCTCCGGCAGACATTACTACAAACACCTTTGGTGCTCTGCTTCCTTTCTAATCCAATACTGAAGAATAATAGTTAAGAGAGGATTAGAAAGGTGTTCCTTTGATTTAGGAAGAATATTACTGTTTGATTTATATGTTGATGGGATGAATTTGGACATATATCTATACTAGTAAAAGAGCACGTGCATAAAATATATTTTTTTTAATCTTATCAAAATATAATATAAATATCAGAAATTTTCATACTAAGGGATTAATTTAATAGTATTTGCGGGAGAGGGGAAAAGTTTAGCAAAATTCTAAAAAACGGGACATCGCGCCAACCTATATGGCGGTGGTGGCGACGTGGCTGTTCCGGGAGAGGGGGGGGGGGGGGGGGGGGGGGGGGGTGGGGCGCCACCCCACTTGGCGCGGTCGTCAGAGAGTAGGAGAGAGAGAAGAGAGAGAATAGGAGAGAGAGAAGAGAGTAGGAGAGAGAGAAAGGAAGTGTCAGAAAGGAGGAGAGAGAAGAGGGAGACCGCCAAGTAGGATGGCGGTGGGGGGGGGGGGGGGGGGGCGCCACCCCACTTGGCGCGGTAGGGGGGGGGGGGCTCTTTTCCAGAGGAAGGGGGGGTGGCTCTCTTACAGAGAAAAGGGGAGGGAGGATAGGGGGGGGGGGAAGTGGGGGCTTTTCGAGAGGAGGGGGGGGGGGCTTTTCGGAGGAGAGTAGGAGAGAGAGAGAGAAATTTGTCAGGGAGAGGGAGAGAGAGAGGGAGAGAAAAGAGGGAGGGAGAGGGAGAGAGAGAGGGAGAGAAAAGAGGGAGCCCAGAGGAAAAATTGGTCATAAAGTAGAGGGAGATTTGTCAGAGCAACGTTAACTGTCAGAGCAACGTTAACTGTCCTTTCAAACGTTAACTTCACCGCCAAATTAGATGGCAGTATTAGTTACGTTGTCCATTTTTTTCCTATAAAAACATATACATTGTAACAATTTCATTCACTCATTCACTCTCTCTCCATTCACTCATTCACTCACTCTCCAGTAGTCTAAAAAATTCTCCCACTCCAGCAACATCAACTCATACAAATTTTTTCGCTCCAGCACCATCAACTTCTCTCCAGTAACAAGTTCTCCCACTCCAGGAAGATTTTTTCTCCTCCGGCAGCAATAGTTTTTTCTTGATGGATCGCAGTCTAAGAATAATATGCTCGCATGGAGGTAATCTAAACGGTTTAGATTACGAAGGTGGAGAATCCCAAATTTTTTCTACTTATCCGAGTATTATTTTTAAAAATTTACGTAATCTTATTATCGAACGTTGTTCTATTAATTATGAATTTATTTTGAAATCTGTTTTTGGTTCTAGCTGTTTTTTAATAGATGGCGACGAAGCATGGAATTTTGTTGTTGAGATAAATTCACAATCACGATATATAAATATATTTGTCATTCAAGTATCACAAGCATTTCATAATAGAAATAGTGAATATTTTTCTAATTACCAGCATGTTAGTCATGGTGCTAGTTCTTCCCAACCAACTCTTCCAATTTTACAAGAAAATCACTCATCTGATGAATATGACCATAATGATGATGATGATACTGAAGATGACGATGACGATGGAAATAGTGATGATTTAATTGAAAATGTAGATCATGAGGTAGATGATATTGATAATGCAATTACTTCTGAATTATTTATTGGAAAAGAATTTTCTAGTCGTTCTAAATTTAGAAGTTTTATAAGTAATGTAGCAGTTCAACACAATTTTAGTTGTTCAGCCAATGTTATGAATAATGCTCGTGGAATTATATATAATTGTGATCAACCGAATTGTAATTGGAGAGTATATGCCAAACCGATTGGATCTGGTGAAATAGTTAAGATTGCTAAATTAGACAGTCGACACTCTTGTTTAGGTGGACTTACCACCGGACGTCATCGACTAGCTACCGCTGCATGGGTGAAAACATGTGTAATTGATATAATAAGAGATAATCAATCTTATAGTGCATCACAAATTGTTAAAGATATATATAGGGAACATCGTGTACATATTACTTATTCCAAAGCTTGGAGAGCTAGAGAGATGGCATTAGCTGAAATAAATGGTAGTTACATAGAGGCATATGCTAGTCTTGAGGAGTATGGTTTTAGAATTATGGAGACAAAGGCCGGATGGTACATGGTGTACCGGTCGTATATAATATATGATCTATGCAAACTAAGATCATACGCCAAACCCTTCAAGTCTGGATCATCATCTCCAAATGTGTAGGGAATCCATACAACCTATTTAATGACAATCTATCAAAAAGTCTAGTAATGACATAAGTTAAATGAATTAAACAGGTAAATAATTAATTACCTCATTATGTTCTAGTATGTCAAATTGAGAACGATATAGTGATACAGCCTTATACTGACAATGTTGTTGATCCACTACATCTATGGTCCATCGTAAAGCAACTGGATAGACTCCAACATCACTACTAATGCTAGTGACGGGTCTACCAATATAGAAATGCTCGTACGACCAAACCTGTAATTCAAAAATCAGCCACAATTGTATAGTATGATACCAAAGCTCTAATTAATCTACATTCAAGGACTTAATGTTTACCTGAAGCAGTGACATACATCCACAAATATTGGTATTAGGTTTTGAAAACACATAATCCGTCAAACATCCGTATAAATGTGCTAAAGTGGCAGCACCCCAGGCATGTCGAGTGGGTTCCTTCAAATTATCCATAAATTGAAGAAGTCGCACATTTATTTGACTTTCCGATGCATCTGGAAACAGAACTGCACCACATAAACAGAGCAAATATGCTCTAGTGCAACTAATCACCTGTAAATATTATATTTTTAAATAAATAATAATATTAAAATAAATTAAATCATGAATTAATTTTACTTTAAAATACATACCCTCAATTCATCTACCTCTACCTTGCCGTCAATTGTGCGATCTAGATCCATAAAGTTGTCGCGCAACCATGTTATCTTCACATAACTGGCATTTCCCATATCAGATGGAGGCATAATACCTAAATAACGTCGGATTAGACTAGCTGGTGTCTGTTGCGGATCAAAATATATAGGGTCCCCTATAATAGGTAACCCTAATATATTTGCCACATCCCATAACGTGATAGTCATCTCGCCGACAGGTAGTTGAAATGTGTTTCGTTCAGGCCACCATCGCTCAACAAGACTTAAAATTAGATGCACATCATGTGTTAAAAATTTAATCTCATCTAAATAATGGAACCCAAAAGAGCGCACCAAAGCCTTCTGTGCGCTGTTTAACTCCCATGTGCTATAGTTTCTCTCAGTCCGCTAATTACCATGTTCCCGCGTTCGTAATTTAAGACTATGATCATATAACTACAAATAAAATATTTAAATTATGTTACAACTACGTTTATGTGAAATATTACTTACTAGCAAATCAAACATTTTCAAATATATCTTTTAATTAAATATTTACCTTTCCATCAAATATCTGTGTAGATATGTGATTTACCCGTTCCTGTCTTATTTTGTCAGTCGTTGGTCCACCCGGGATGCGTCCGTCGTTTTGATTAGCCATCTGAAAAAATAATAAAAAATCTACAAATATATCAAACATATTTGTTACAAAATATTAACAAGAACTAAGAGGAGAAGTTGTTTGCTTACAAAAAAAAAATAAGGTTCTGCTTGCAAAGAGAAGGAAGGTTGCTAACACAGAGGAGGAGGAGAAATATTTGGGAGGGAAGAACTCGAATGTGCTTGCTGGAGTGAAGTGAGAAAAAGGAGGGAGAAGAAACTTGCATTTTATGATGGAGATGGAACAGTCTCCAAAAAAATATGCACAGTCTACGAGCAACATGGTCTTCCATGCAAAACACGGTCTCCCACCTCTCCCTATTTTACTTTCTTCCTCGGTATCCACCACAAGCTATTAACTCTGTCTATAGCCTCTCTCTCCTCTCCCTCCCTCTCTCTCTCCCTCTCCCTGACAAATTTCTCTCTCCTACTCTCCTCCCGAAAAGCCCCCCCTCCTCTCGAAAAGCCCCCACTCCTCCCCTATCCTCCCTCCCCTTTTCTCTGTAAGAGAGCCACCCCCCTTCCTCTGGAAAAGAGCCCCCCCCTACCGCGCCAAGTGGGGTGGCGGGCCCCCCCCCACCGCCACCCTACTTGGCGGTCTCCTCTTCTCTCTCCTCCTTTCTGACACTTCCTTTCTCTCTCTCCTACTCTCTTCTCTCTCTCCTATTCTCTCTCTTCTCTCTCTCCTATTCTCTGACGACCGCGCCAAGTGGGGTGGCGGCCCCCCCCCACCGCCACCTTACTTGGCGGTCGCCCCCCCTCTCCCGGAACAGCCACGTCGCCACCACCGCCATATAGGTTGGCGCGATGTCCCGTTTTTTAGAATTTTGCTAAACTTTTCCCCTCTCCCGCAAATACTATTAAATTAATCCCTTAGTATGAAAATTTCTGTATAAATATTTAAAAAAATTTGGACATATATATATTATATATATATATATATATATATATATATATATATATATATATATATATATATATATATATATATATAAGATTTATAAAAATTTAAATTAAATTTAGTTATAATTTATTATGAATATATCTAAAGACTTCAAAACGGTTCCAAATTAAGCCGTGTCACCAACCATTACATTTTAAAAAAATAGAAAATAAAAGTTCAAAATTAGCTACCTTCTTATCTTCTGTGTATAACCGAACCATTTCTCCTCACGTAAAAAGTTAAAAACTAGCTGATACTATAATATATTTAAAATTAAAATTATGTTAATATTACCTAATTAAATACATATCCAGAATTAAAAAAAAATCATAACAAATCATATTAAAATATATTTAAAATATTCTATATAATTTAAATTTTTATATACTTTATTAGTAATATCATTGATTTTTTTTTTGATACGTGCAACGCACTTGAACGTAACTAGTGTAAATAAAAGAGGGGGTATTTGGTTTGCCGAAAAAATAAATAAATAAGGGAGTGTATTCGGTTATGCGGAAGAGAAGGAGAGGAAGTTTAAAATTATATTTTCTTATTTTTTTAAAATCAAATGGTTGATGATATACATACGACTTAGACGACTCCTTTCTGAGCCATTTATCCAATTATAGTCAAATATCTCTTCTAACTCATGTGGTTAAGGTGGAAGGTAATCTTCTTGTTTGGTTGTGTTTGATTTTCTATGTTGAATATATATAACAAATTTTAAAAAAAATTCAACAATTTTTACATCATTTAATTTTTTAAAAATTAAATTGTTGATGATATACAAACGGCTTAGATGGCTCAATCTTGAGCCGTTTCGAAGTTCATTTATAATAGTACTAGTAATGTGTGTGCAAAAAAATGTTAAAAAAATAAAAATAAATTTATTATAAAAAATTATCAAACCTAAGATTTGAACTCAAGCAACTAAGAGCATCTCCAACCCTATTGTCTTGTTTTGTGTTGTGATTCCTATGTGGCACGAGGCACAAGACAAAGTCTTTTCTATGTGACAAGATGATATTCACACAAGACAATGAGATAAAAAAAGTGTTTCCAATGCAAAAGTTTGAGAAGACAATAATTTTTTTTTCCAACTTCCAAGACAAATTTTCTACTTCTTCATTTTTTTATAAATATTTCTATTCATAATTGATGATGTGGAGACAAAGTCATTGTGAAGTGCATTGTCTAGATCTAGACAACCAATTTCGAATTGTCCTCGCCATGTCAACTTCATGATTAATTCTACATTTGCATTGGAGAATTTTTTTTGAAATGAAAACTTGTCATTCCTACGTGGCAACCATTTTTTTAAACTCACAATAGGGTTAGAGATGCTCTTAAAAAAACCTCCTACCTCAACCAATTGAGTTAGACTATTTAATTATAAATATATCATATTAGATAGTTACATACTTAGTAAATATTTTTTAAAAATAATTAGTGGAGTATTTGTAGTTATTTAGTTATTATTTTTTAAATTTATTTAAATGGTTGATGATATTCATACGGCTTCAACGGCTCACTTTTGAGCCGTTTTGAAGCATATATATATATATATATATATATATATATATATATATATATATATATATATATATATATATATATATATATATATATATATATATATAATCCTCCTAACTGCAAGAATATGTATAAATGCTAAAATATTTAGAATTCAAATAATATTAAAACTAACTACATGATATTATCTAACTAAATACATAGGCAAAGTTTAAATATATTTATAACAAATCATAAATAAAATATATTCAAATTATATTTGAAATATTCTAACATAATTTAACTCTTTATACACCGACGGTATATATATATATATATATATATATATATATATATATATATATATATATATATATATATATATATATATATATATAAAATTATTCTTCTTATTATTATTAACTACTTATATTACGAACGAGTAACAATTTGATATTTTACTCATTTTACTTGTAGCTGATTCATGTCATAAATTTTGTTCTTAATTGTTTTTAGATGACAAGATTTAATTTACTCTTAGATAGAATAAAATTATTTTCTAGTATAACATTCTTTCATTAAAAAATTATAAAGTCAAAGTAAATTATTTTTAATCTTAATTTTCCTTGAGGAAAAAATATATTTATAAGGCCTAGGATGACAAGGTTCATGACTAAGAATCCAGATATGAATTTTAAGATACACTGAATCTCCTCAATCAAATAGTATTGATCAAAAATGTCTTGTATGAGATGACTAGAATGACACTGAAGTTTATGGTTCTGATTATATTAGATTAGAATTAATGTACACTTCAATGCCAATCATATTTTGAAGTGAAAAAAAAAGAGCAGCTACAATAGGAAAACTAGAATAGACGACCAATGTTAGGTATAGAAAATAGGATTTGTGACAAATTTATGCAATTATTTTACTCTATAGTTTTGTAATTTTTTTGAATTAGAATTTTTTAGTCGATTTTGACCCCGTTGCACCCAAATCATGGTTATGCCACTTGTCTTTATATCTCAATCATATTGTAGATTTTTTTTTTCTTTCTTTAACGTGCAAGTAAGTAGTATATATATGTGTGGCTTGAGATACCGAAGAATAATAAGCAAGCTAGGAGTAGAAAGGTGTTTGTTTGATTTAGGAAGAATATTAATATTTGATTTATATGGGGTGTTGTTAAATGCACCCATATTTTCATTCTGTTTATCCTTTGTCTTATATTTATGAAGTTTACCATCTATTGAACTAATAAGGATATGGAAATCGTGCTACTTTAGCAAAGCCCATATTTGTGTTCAAAAGTGGGATTTCACTCATAAACTACTGGAATGTGAATCGTGCTACTTTTTCGGGATGTGAGGGAAGTGAGCTGCTGCTTTCCAGATTCGGATTCTTTGTAACGCCCCAGTCCCAAAATACGTAGGACTAGGATACGTATACATGCCAGCTACGCAACGAGAGGACTCCAGCCCGGCTCGAATACGTATAAGCTGTCTGGTTATTCTAGACCAACTATATCTCAATCTACTAAATATCGGTAACAATAACGAATCAAGTGCAGTAAGGCTGATCAGACCATAATACACTGATTCTAGAATAGATAAATATGTTAGAGTGGATCCCCAATAACACATTTATCATAAACAAGCTAGAGAAAAATAGAAGCTTGTACAAGACTAGGCTATAATATAGCAAGAATCAAATATAGGACAAAATCTAATAACGGAAGAGAAAGATAAAACATCAACTAAATATACCTGCAATCTCGGTGTAGCAATCATCCTCCATCGGTGTACCATACATTCATCTAATACCTGGAGAGATCACCAGGTCCTCAGAGGACTAGCAAGACACATAATATACATGCCAACTGTACAGTAAATAACATGCAAGAAAAATAGGAAAATAAGTAGAGAAAAATACAACACATAAAGGAACTCTACAGATGGTGACGTGTCATGAGAATATAATATTAATCATGGCTAAAACCATAGCCCGGGGAGGCACTAACAGTCCTATAATAGGTTCTCTATCGTAGCGCGGGGAGGCACTAACAATAGAGGATAGCCACGGCTAATAAAACATTCTCTCCTAAGGTACTAGGAAGTCAAGCCTATCTAGTCATGTCCAAGTCAAGTACAGGTCAAACAGGTCAGAAGAAATATGGCACAGGCATATCAATACTATCACTAGACATGAACAAGATAGGAAAGATAGAACAAGTAGTATAGAAAGAAAAATTAAAATCTACGTGCACGTGTAACTAGAAAGAATCATGAGGGAAAACAAGAGAGATATGCAACAAAGCAAGAAATACTGAAAATATAGAAAAGCATGTAAATATTGTAGAGTTTGGCAATGTGTACTTTCCTGGGTCATGAGCACTGTGGTGACGAAGATCAGACAGGAAAGTAGGTGGAACAACGACTGCCGAGGAACTAAGATCCAAACAAACGTCTCCGCATGCTGAAAATAGTCTATTATCTAATTATAATTAATATTGTACCTATTAGATTTATTTAGTTAGGAGATGGTATAGATCTTCGTATCAGCTTTCCGAAAAACTAAACGGATCACATTTTCGTTTCCGGAATCTCCAGGAATCGCAAAAATATCGAAACATGTTTGTTTTTCGGGAATCTAATACTCAATTTTTTTGCAGAAATCTACAGAACGAATTTTGCCTATTAAAATATGTTTTTGAAAAGCTTACCTCGATACGCTTCCAACAAAAAAAACTGGAATGCATTTCGAGTCCCGAGCTAGAAGATATGGTCCTTCTAAGTTGCTTTGTCGGGTAAAAAACGTGGCTGACCTTTCTAGCGAATTTGGAGAATATTTTTGGACGAAAAAGAGAAGGTGTGCATGATTTTTAATATAAGAATTATGAGATACTCATATATTCATATATATATATATATAATTAAGATAGATATGTATTATTTAATTTAAGTATGATTAGATTGGACATGTTAGAATAAGATAATTTGGATAGTAGTAGGATTATCAATAAGGCTAAATTTGGAATATAATTTATTTAAATATTATAATCAATGGTCATTATTGAAGGAGGTTAATTTAAAATCTATGTGCTGCTATTAGATAAGAAGCATATAAGTTTTAAATATTAAATTTAGATTTAATTAAAATGCAAAGAAGATTTGCATGGAGGGTTTCCTAATATGGAACTAGTTAGATTTCTAAATATAAATGCAATCTAAATCTGAATAAATATCAAATATATATGGTTATTAATATATATTAATGTCCAACATGCCTACATAGGTTTGGGTTGGACTTTGGGTCAAATATAAACTAATGCCAACAAAGATTACACTAGGATTTCACGTAGACACTTCCTATAAATAGAAACTTTCCAAAATTGAAAACATATTAATATTAATAAGATATATATACAAAATATATATATCAACATGAAGGTATTTGAGAGTATACTATATGTCTATTTAGATTTGGATTTGGTTCGGGTCAAGTCGGAACTAAATTGGTACAACCGGGTCTCCTAGAAAGTCAATAATCTAATAATAAATCATCGGTGGGGGTTAAGTCACAATTTTACCTGGTTTTCCTACTTGGGACATAGCTATGGCCGGGCCTTCCCTAGCATGGCTAATATACTAGTCAAAGCACACAACTACACTAACCGTACCAAAATTCCTAGTCGCTATGCATCTTAGAACTTAACCATGACTAAGGCCATATCTATATAAAATATTAGGCTATTATAAATATAATCATATATATATGCAAAATTGTATATAAATATATTTGGATGTATAACATCCCAAAATAAATATCAAAATAATTATACTAAGCCATGGCAACCTATCATGGCTCTATAAGTGGGGTTGGCTAGGTTAGGCTCCAAATATATTCTCTAGTCAAGTCGAACTCGAAAAGTCAACTGATGAGTCTCTTGTGCCATTCGAAATTAAATAGCACATAGAAACTCGATTGAGTGGCACACCCTTAGCATGTGTGTCGTAGACTCAAAATGGGTCAAAATCATATATTGGGTCAAATGGTTTTGATCTATAGCGAGTTCCGAACTCACATGGGAAGCTAGGTATGGAATTATGGTAAATAATCTAATTGCCTAAATTTGACTCGAAGTTGCGCGAAGTCAAAAGGATGCTAGGGACAAATTCGGATGGGACATGATAAATCAAATTTAAGGTCATCCTGTCTACTACAAAACTCATAAAGGACGTTTCGAGAGATGGGCATGTCTTGTGCTCCAACAATCAAAGACACACAAAGTACATATAAAATCCTAATTAAATATTCAATATAACCTAATAATTAGAAATACTATAAAATAAAATAAAAAATAATTCCCAAAAATTAGGGTCCTCACAATCTACCCACCTTAAAAGAATTTCGTCCTCGAAATTAAAATAAGGACCCTTAGTAACGAAAAACCGCACTAGTGTAACTAGGAATAGTTTAAGGGATACGCTAGGTCACTATAGTGTCTCCTAATAAGTCAAGTAATAATCAAGCCTAGACAATTTGGTTTTGCAATATCTATATCGTAAAACTATAGATGTTTATCTTTACTCGCTCTTCTTGGTTTTGGCGGTCTTGCAACGATCATGTTGAAGGCTTGTCCCTCCTAACCATACTAGTATCACAATTATATGAGTCTTTTTTTTCCCTAACCAAGCTAAGTGGTACCTACTAATCCGCCTAATCCTCACTTTAAAGTAACACGATATAATAGTAAATGGGTTAGGTTAGACTATGTCTACTTTACTCTTGTAGAGGGCCAATCATTACACTAAAACTACTACCCTTTTCTCTATCGAGTGACTACCATAAGGACGTAACCTAGTACGATCATCTATTTATTTCTATATTAAGGACATCTACCCACCCTTGGTTAAACTATCTCATCAAACACATGATGTCCTATGGCATATGGCATCTCTAATCCCTATTATCTATCAAGCAATCACAATACAATAAGCAGACTAACTTACCCTATAACTTAAAAATTTCTGATAAATCCTATATAGCACGATTATTCGTCACTCTAAAATTGGAAGGGACGAGAAGCAATGATACGAGAAAGTAAGGGAATAGTAATTGAGAGTAAATGCGAAGTTCAAGGACGATAGAAAATTTCTAAAAGAATTGTCAAGGCAGTTGTGGATTGAGATTCCTAATGGTTTAGTCATGTTCGCAGGCCCGCTCGGTACAGTGATGTAACCGAAACAGCTAACTCGACCTGCATGGGCCACCACAAAAACATGTAACGCTCCAGTCCTAAAATACGTAGGACTAGGATACGTATACATGCCAGCTACGCAACGAGAGGACTCCAGCCCGGCTCGAATACGTATAAGCTGTCTGGTTATTCTAGACCAACTATATCTCAATCCACTAAATATCGGTAGCAATAACGAATCAAGTGCAGTAAGGCTGATCAGACCATAATACACTGATTCTAGAATAGATAAATATGTTAGAGTGGATCCCCAATAACACATTTATCATAAACAAGCTAGAGGAAAATAGAAGCTTGTACAAGACTAGGCTATAATGTAGCAAGAATCAAATATAGGACAAAATCTAATCACGGAAGAGAAAGATAAAACATCAACTAAATATACATGCAGTCTCGGTATAGCAATCATTCTCCATCGGTGTACCATACCTTCATCTAATACCTGGAGAGATCACCAGGTCCTCAGAGGACTAGCAAGACACATAATATACATGCCAACTGTACAGTAAATAACATGCAAGAAAAATAGGAAAACAAGTAGAGGAAATTACAACACATAAAGGAACTCTACAGATGGTGACTGTAGAAGCATAGAATTTCAGAACCAAAAAGCCCATGCGCCAGACTATATGCGCCAGAACTCGGACAAAGTACTTCACAGCAAAAACAACAAGTATAGTCATTGAAAGAGGACTTTTTATTTAACATATAAAAGTCTATTACATGTCTAAGAAAAGATTGTACAAAAGAGAGTTTCTACAAAGAAAAGATCCTAAGTCTACAGCCAGCAATCACCATGCGCCCTCAAGCAGGCGCAGCAATCACCATGCGCCCTCAGTCAGGCGCATCCCACCATGCGCCCTCAGCAAGGCGTATCCCCTTCAGCAGCTCAGTTATGTGCATCCCAGTTATGTGCATCCCTTCAGCAGCCCAATTATGTGTCACTCTTCCAGCCAGGCTCACTGCCATCAAAATGCTTCGACTAATGAAGCATTTATTGACCAAAACGAGGGTGGCAATCAACCCTCTAGCCAAGGAAGAGAAGAGCACCGCAAGCCAACCTGTGTCCAGGGGAGGCTTCGAACAAGCCTCCAAAGGCAAAGGAAGACCGTAATCGAAATCGCAGCTAAAGGAGCAGCATTCAAACCAATCAGAGTGGGTAACACCCACTTTGAAGGAAGAGAGAGCCCCCAAAGCTGCAGTACCGTAATTCCGATCTACGGCTCTTCCTGCACAACGAAGATGAGGCCCGAGCATCCCTATCTTTGGATGCAACAGGCACCTTCCGCCTGCCTCGGAAGCCCCCGACTCCGACTTTTGGATGTAACAGTCACCTTCAAGTGCATCAACGAAGACATTGCGTCGCATTTTCACCCTCGGGAGCACTTCGTCAACAGAATGCACTCGAGTACACAAGTTCATGTCGGAAGTACGTGAGAGAACGAGAAGCAAACCCTCTCTCCATGCCACTATTTATAGGCCAGGCAAATCAAACCCATGCGCCAAGTGGATGGCTCTCCGAATTCCGTGCAATGAATTTGCATTAAATGGATGAACCAGACGCTTCGAATTCAGCCAAATCAAAACGGCTATTTAAAGCACTCGAAGAACGTAACAGTCGCTGCATTAAAGAACGTGTCACGAAGCGGATGCGCCGGCCAGCCCGCGCATCATACAGACGCGCCCTTCAAACATCAAGCGTATCAGCACAGACGTGCCCTTCAATATCAAGCGCATCAGCACAGACGCGCCCTTCAGTACCAAGCGCATCACAGAGGATGCGCCCCCATGCGTCCCCATACGCCTAGTAGAACGCCAATCGACGCGTCCACTCAGCTGTCCATCGAATGTCAGAAACATTAAATGTTGAACTGACAGAGTTGGCAGCACACCTCCCAAAGTCTGAACAGTTGACAGCTTTTTCAGAAGACGAAGCGTCGGCAACGTCAGCATCATCATTACCTTTACTCCGACGGCTACTGCCACGTGGCCACCCGACCACTCGTATGCGCCTCCGCAGCCATGCGCTCAAATCCGCATGCGCCTCAAAAGCCATGCGCCTCAGACTTTTCACTGATCTAAAGACAGAAGAAAAGTCTCCATTTGAAGCTCTACATGCGTCTCAAAAGCCATGTGCCCCAGACTGCTCTCTGATCCCAAAAGACAGAAGGAAAGTCGCCATTAAAACTCTGCATGCGCCTCAAAAGCCATGCGCCCAGAATAGTTCGTGACTCCTAAAGGTTACGATCCAAAGTCTCCTCATGCGCCCAGTCCTAGGCGCATCTTACCAGATCATTCCTCCATCAAATCTGAGATCTCCGAGCCATGAGTCGACGACACGTGTCCTTTGACTCAACTCATCCAAGATCTTAGCAACAGAAAGATCTTCTTCCCTGCTACGTGCCGGCTCACAACAGCAGCATGAAGAATTCAACCCCTCGATCAGGGCGCATCGTCCATGCGCCTCCACCAGCAATCACCACGTAGCATCCCTGTGTATAGGCGCATCCTACATGCACACATGAGCAGCCAGCCTACAAAGCTATAAATAGAGGGATCATTTCCTTCTCATACACACAACGAACACACAAAAAACCAACGAACCACCAGAGAGGTAGATACAGACACTCAACGTCTTTCTCCTCTCAGCAAGCTCCAGCACCCAGAGCAATCCAAACCTTCAGAGAACCGATAACCGTCGTCAGATCGTCAATGGAGTCAACGCATTACCACTCACTCCATCGGCACAAGGGACCCAGATAAACAAAAGTGTAATCCTAGGACTACATCTAAGTCCTATATTGTAACACTGTTCTGTTTGTATTAAAATTTGCAATAAAAAATTTTAATAGCAAACAAGCTGGCGACACTGCTGGGGACCTCTTTCTCCTCTACGGAGAAAGTTGTGTCGTAATCCGACGACGTGAAGTTGGGCTCCTCCCACAAGACGCTGGTCGTACGCCTCAATCAACAGGCGTATGAGGAGTTCATCTCTGAAGGAAGTGCGAGTCCTTCGAAGCGGCTGCCGAAGCCGAAGAAGACCCGCCGAGTCTGGGTGCGCAAGGTCGACGCCTCGGGCACCACCATCGAAGGGGATGTGCCAATCCAGCCTTCCCTTCCTGCTGACGTCCTCAGTAACCAAGATGCGCCCCCAAGTGCAGCACATCTCTCGAAGAACCGTACGGCTAACCACATTCCCCAGCCATCTCCCTCTCAGGCGAGGAAGATGCGTCGACGGAGCAGGGGCGCAGCCAATGCCCCGTACATCACCTCTGATGCGCCACAGAAAGTGTCTGTCTTTGACAGACTCACTCGCTTTAATGGCGAGAAGAATTTGGATTCTGAGTACTATGTGCCCTAGCGGGCTGGTACGAAGAAATCTAAGGCGGCACGGGCCATGCGCCCCAAACGTGCTATGCCAACAACAAGCCAGAAGCATGCGCTCACAATCATGCGTGCTGCTGATGGTAAGTTGTACAAGGTCGACTCGAGTGCTGCGGCGCCAGAAACGAGCCGACCTTCAAAGTCCTCGTCTCACTTGGACGCATCTATTGCGTGCACAACCAAGTCGAGTGAGGCAAATTCAGTGTTCTTGAACTCCTGTGCCTCCTCTGGTTGTGCGTCTAAGGTCCGTTCAAGTCACTTCAAATGTTGTGGTTCCTCCACTACTGATCAGGATGCCTGTTTGGTATTAGATCAGGGGGCGCAACACTCACTTGACTACCCCGGCGCTTGGCCTTGCCATGCGCCTGAAGGGGGTGTAAAGGTAGCACTCTCCTCCAATAATCTGCGTAACGTGATCACTCACAAGTGCCGATCAGAAGAGTCGACTGACATGCACGATGCGCCCCTCACAGGGCACACTTGTGCTGTCGTCACTATCAACTGCTGTTGTAAGACGGCAGTTCCACCAAGGCAGTCAGTGTTCCAGCGGCTGCAATCATCGACATCCCTCCGACGTCGCCTTGGGAAGAAGGTGTCAACAAAAGAGGAGCCAAGGGTTGCTTCATGCAATGTGATCTCCAACTCCTCGTCGGTCCGAAAGGCGACTGGAAATTCCTCTTCCTCGTGCAAAAGCCAGCCGAGGAAGACCAAGACAGCTGTCTCATCCTCCGGAGTGTTCGAAGGCACTCGGGGGAGGAAAAAGATCTTGGAGGAAGCTGGGGGTAGTCAGACCCTTGTCGAGCCTCCTTCCGAAGACGAGGGTGTCTAAAGCACATCTGGGGCGGATCCTCGAGGCGAAGTCAGCCTCCAGAAGCCCTTGAAGACCAGGATATCCCCCAGAACATAGCTGGGGGTGGTCTGGCATCTGCGGACCCGAGTTTCGAAGATGAAGAGGCCCTTCTAGATGAAGCTGAGGGTAATCAGGCCCTTGCAGATGCGCCCGTGGTGAATGTTCTCCTGAACAAAGCCGGGGGTAGCCAAGACGAGGCTCCAGGAGAGGCAACTCCCCTACAAGAGAGTGAGGCCGAGAGTGAAGCCTCGACCCATCCATCCACTCCCGGCCGCATCATGACAGTAAACGTGACTGGGGCTGATATCGAGTCTGATGCGCCGCCAACAGACCTCGTCCAGCGCATAGATACCCTGGAGGGAGGACTCAAAACCCTCTCTGTCTCCATACAAACACAGACTCAAGCAGTGTTTGAGATACGGTCAGCTTTGGCCAGGACACCTTCTACCGGACCCGACCCAGGGGCCAATGGAGAATCGAGTGTACCCCTTCAACGGGTATCCTCGGACACATATTGCCGAGAAGTACCTCGGACGTCGGAGCCCTCAAATGCTCAACATCAGGTGGTACCACCTTCCCCGACTCCCAGCTCCATGGAGGATGTGGTCGAGATGATCAGGGACTTGCGCGAGCGCTTTGAGTCCAAGACGAGACAAGAGGAGCGCCAAAAGATGGGCATCCCCCAGCCCTATCCCCTCGAGTGGAACAAGGTGGTTTATCCTCCAAAGTATAAACCACTAACACTGACGCCGTACGATGGGAAGGACTCTCCGCGTCGCTACCTGACGTACTTCCAGTCTCAGACGGGATATCTTCCGAAGGAGGACGCGCTACTTACTAGCATATTTGTCGGGGCACTGAAGGGAGTGGCGTACGACTGGTACTGCAGCCTCCCAGACAATTCCATATCGTCCTTCGACGACTCGACGTGCCTCTTCCTTGACCGCTTCTACGACGACGGGAAGGACATGACGATGGCATCCCTCATAGAGATACGCCAGAAGGAGAAGGAAACGGTTCGGGTGTTCATCGAATGCTTCCGACAAGCCTACTTCAGACTACCTCCGGACATGCCAGAACATGCGCTCCTCTCCTCCTGCAGCATGAACATGCTGCCTGCAGTCAAACTCTGGCTCAACTCCACTCCTTCTCCCGACTGGAGTTCCTTGATCATTGAAGCCGAAGCCGCAGAAAAGAAGGCGGCCAATGCACGTCTTCTGGGAGTCAGTTTCCCTGTCTTTGAGGACAAGGGGAAACGACCTGCAGCCAACAACCCCGGACGAGAGACAAAGGAGAAACAGGCATTGACTGTCAATGCCTCAAAAGGTGCGTCAGCACCTACTCAGAAGCCTCCATTCGTACCAAGGCCAAAGGAGGTTTATTCGTTCAACGACGAAGACGCCCTGCAACTCTTTGAGATACTGAAGCAGGGTGACAAGATCAAGCTGCCGGACCCAAAGCGGCCCGATGAGGTTGGGAAAGTGGACAACCCGAGGTACTGTCACTACCATCGGTTTGTCGGACACCCAACCAAGGACTGCTATGTCCTCAAGAATTACATCCAGCGCATGATCAATATAGATGTAATCTCTGTCGACTACGAGGAGAAGACGGTGTCGGCCAACGTGGTGTCACTCCAGTTCGGCACCTTGCCCCCAACAACAACACAGGATGGCATCGTCCCCATCCCTAAGGCGACAATGGAGGTGGTTAACTTACCACCTACCCGTGACAACGCGAGTGGACTCATCCCACTCACCACATCTCGAGGAGAGGTCCTATGGGTTCACCCCGACCTCGTCTCCGAGGTAACTCAACAGGAGGTACGCCCTACCTCCAAATCCAAAGGCAGGAAGATCAAGTCTTGTCGCACGGTCTCTTCTTCAGCGGAAGAGGCACTTCCTGTGCAGACGCGTTCACAACAGAACGTCCAACCCGACGAAGCTGCCGCCGAGGTGGTGCCTCCTTGCACCGTCCCTGCTGCCCAGGAAGAGGGCCCATCTAAGCCCTCAGCAGCCAATAAGCAGAAGCATGTGGAGGCTCATTTCGACAGACCTCTACGAAAGGAGAATGCTTTGGGGCTAGCCAAGCCCCACAACTTCGACATACTAGCACAACTGGCCAGTACTCCTGCCCGCCTATCTTTGTTCGAGCTCCTGCATCTTTCCAAAGACTCCCGAGAGGCTCTCTGTGAAGCTCTGAAGGATGCTGAATCCTTTCTCAGTCAGGTCAAGCCGTCTGAAGATCTTCCAACTACATGTGCGCACTGTCATTGTGCGGATGAAGTTATTCCGAACATAACTTTCACCCAATAAGACATGCTGCTCAAGCACAACCGACATAACCGGCCGCTGTATTATACAGGGTATATCAGTTCTGTCAAGGTGAAGCAGATTCAGATCGATCCGGGGTCTTCCCTCAGCATCATCCCGAAGACGCTGCTCTCAACACTGGGGATCCCAATGTACCGACTGGCGCCCTCCAACACAATAATCAGTGGCTTCAACGCCAGCAAAAGCGAGCCACTGGGCAAAATTCGGTTGAAGTGTCACATCGGTAACCTCAGAACTGAGGTGACCTGCTACGTTGTGGATGCCGATGTCAACTACAACATCCTGCTCGGTCGACCATGGCTGCATGAGTACATGGTGGTGCCATCCACGCTCCACCAGTGTATGAAGTATGTGTCCACCAACGGTGTCATCCGGACGAAGTTCGCAGACATTGACCCTTTCAAAGGGATTGAAGCCTACTTCACCGATGCCGACTTATACAAGTCACATGATGAGGAGGAAGCCAATGATGCTGACGACGAAGCAGAAACGACAGCAGAACCGGAAATGGAGCCCGAGGTCACTCCCGACGCTCCTTTGAAGATCCGAATCAAAGGCAAACCGCCTCAGAAGTTGCCTCCCATGAGCATTAAGCTACCCGGGAAAGCACCAGCTGCTCCTGAAGCTCCCCTGAAGATACGGCTCAAGGAAAAGCCACCTCAAACATCGGCTCCCCTCGTGGCAAAACTACAGGGGAAGACGCCAGTCACTGGAGGCACAACGGAGGCACCTCTGAAGGTGCATCTTAAAGGCAGGCCGCCGCCATCCCAACCGCCGGAGAAAGCCCACGTAGTCCTCTCGGACTCCAAGACCAACACTGTGGTGGACTCTCCCGATCCTACTCCAGTGCTTACAGATGAAGAGCTGGGGGACTATATCTCGGCTGATGTAGATGCCCCCTCTCTGGACAATGTAATCCCGTGGGATAAAATCTCGTATTTCATCAATAATAGAGTGTCTTTTAATTATTCTTGTCTTCCACAATGGAATACCATGTATACATTAGATAACGTTCTACGGTCGTTGCAAACACAAATAACGACCGTCCATCATGTAAATCGAGTAGTTCCGTCTCAAGGAGTCTGTTACATAGTCCCGCCACAAAGTCGAGACGAAGAATCCATCATCTTCGGCAAAGTCGAGCGTCATCAAGACCTCCCGCCACTCGAGCCAGAACCATATGCCGGCAGAATACAACTCTACCGGTACACGGACAAGGCAAAGTACCTCATCCAGAAGATGGGTTACGACCTAAAAAGCAACAAAGGCCTGAACTACGGCAAAGGTCGACCTCTCCCTCTCCGGCTTCCGACTATTAAAAAAAAGCCGCAGGACTACTACAACCGGACTCGACGGGGGGTAGGCTATGTCACGCCACCATCAACTCCAGAGAGTTTAGACGCAGAAGAAGTAGAACATTCTCACTCGTCTGAAGCGTCAACATGGGACTCCGATACCAGTATCGGCTCAGTCTTCAAGAGAGTGCTGTCAGCCAATATGACGTCTGCACAATCTCAAAAAGAAGAAGGCGAAGACCAAGCGCCAGAATTCTTCGAAGAAGAACCCTGGGCTCAACGCCTAGGAGAACAATGGGAGTCTCATTTTGAGTTACGTGAACCTCCCACCGAAGACGAAGTCGAACAGATCGACCTTGGGGATGGATCTTCTTCCAAACCCATCTTCGTCAGCAAAAGCCTGAAAGGAGAAGACCGAGAATCTTTAATCCAGCTGGCTAAAGAGTATATCGACGTCTTCGCTTGGAGCTACGAAGATATGTCGGGACTTGACCCCCAGATCGCGATGCATAGGCTGAACATCTTACCTGATGCCAAGCCTATCAAACAACAACAGCGGCGCTTCCGTCCGGACATCATGAACGCCATCGATCAGGAGGTAGACAAGCTCTTGACCAGCGGCTTCATCTGTGAAGAACAACAACCAGATTGGGTAGCCAACGTCGTTCCCGTCACCAAGAAAAACGGGAAGATACGAGTTTGTATCGACTTCAGGGATCTCAACTCTGCTTGCCCGAAGGACGAATTCCTGCTTCCAATCACTGACGTGATGATCGACAACACATGTGGCTTCGAGCGCATGTCTTTCATGGACGGATATTCAGGCTACAACCAGATCAAGATGTTCCCCGATGACGCAAAACACACGTCATTTAGGACTCCAAAGGGCATTTTCTGTTACACAGTGATGCCCTTCGGCTTGAAGAACGCCGGTACGACATACCAACGAGCTATGAGCACTATTTTCCGTCAGCACCTTCGCAAGACAGTCGAATGCTATGTTGACGACATCGCAGTCAAGAGCCATCTCAAAGGAGATCACCTGCAAGACCTCAAGACAGTCTTTAATCTCATGCGGGCGCATCAACTCAAGATGAACCCCGCTAAATCCTTCCTGGGGGTCTCTAGCGGAAAGTTCTTGGGCTTCATCATCATGACGAAAGGCATTCATGTCGATCCCGAGAAGACCAAAGCCATCCTTGATATGGACCCTCCGAAGAACCTTCGAGAACTTCGAGGCCTACAGGGACATCTGGCATACATCCGGAGGTTCATAGCAAACCTCTCCGGCAAATGTCAATCCTTTACCCAGCTCATGAAGAAGGGAGTCTCTTACTTCTGGACAGAGGAATGCCAAAAGGCTTTCGACGACATCAAAGCCTACTTGACGAGCCCACCAGTTCTGGTGGCACCCGTCGCCGGTAAACCGTTTCTCCTTTACGTCCGTGCCATGGATCATTCCCTCGGCGCTCTGCTAGCTCAGAACAGCGATACAGGCTATGAGCAAGCAATCTACTACCTCAGTCGAACACTCATCGGGGCCGAACACCGGTACAATCCCGTTGAAAAGGAGTGCTTGGCTTTAGTATTTGCCATCCAGAAGACTCGTCATTATGTCTCGGGCCAGACAATTCATGTCATTTCCCGAGTCAATCCGCTCAGAGTCCTCATGACGAAGCCAGGGTCATTGAACTCCCAGCTAGCCACATGGGCGATCTTGCTAACACCATACAACATGGTGTTTGTTCCGCAAAAAGCTGTTAAGGGACAAGCTCTGGCCGACTTTTTAGCTGCACACCCTATCCCAGAGTCCTCAAAACTCTATGAAGACATCCCGGATGAGGTCCAGGAATCGAACGTCACCGAAGAAAGCTCCGTCTGGCGAATATTTTTTGATGGTGCTTCAAGAACAGGCCCCAAAGGCCAAATCGTCGCGGGAGTGGGGGTGGTGTTAGTCTCCCCCGATCAACTGGTCATCCAGCGCGCTTACTCCCTTTCGAAGCCGTGCTCCAACAATGTTGTCGAGTACAACGCACTCATTATGGGACTCCAGCTGGCGCAACAGCTGGGGGTAAATCACCTGGAAACCTACGGCGACTCAAAACTCGTCGTAAACCCGATCAGAGGGCAATACGAAATTCGTCATGAAGATCTGATCCCTTACCATGAAGTTGCATTGAACATCATTTCAACCTTCACTGGGTTCTTCATCGAACATGTACCCCGTCTACAAAACTTGGAGGCCGACGCTCTGGCTGGCCTAGCGGCCTCATTGGCAGCGCCCCTCGGGACTGAACACTATGTCACCGTAGTCAGGAGAGACTTGGTCTGTCCTAAAAACAATCTATGCTCACACATGGCCCACGCCATGCCGACAAATACTGGTGTTAATATCCGAGACTGGAGGTTCCCGTTCATCGACTTCGCTGTCTATGGAATTCTCCCAGAAGACCCGAAAGAAGCTGTCTCAGTCAGGAGACGCTCTCTTCGATTCTACTACGATATGGCCACTAAAATGCTGTACCGACGCTCCTACGATGGACTTCTCCTTCGATGTTTGTCTAACGAAGAAGCAGCCGAAGCCCTTCGAGAAGCCCATGATGGAACCTGCGGGGCCCATCAACCTGGCCCTAAGTTGCAGGACCGACTGCGACACATGGGCTACTACTAGCCAACCATGGCCGCTGACGTTGTTGAATATGCTAAGAAGTGCCATACGTGCCAGCTTCATGCAGAATTCATACATATACCGTCAGAACCACTACATCCTACAGTCGCCTCCTGGCCCTTCGAAGCTTGGGGCATGGACATTATGGGACCGATTACCCCTCTTTCATCGAGAGGACACCGCTTCATCCTAGCAATCACCGACTACTTCTCCAAATGGGCAGAAGCAGTTTCGCTAGCAGAAGTGAAAAGCTCCAGGGTGATCAGCTTCATCAAGCACCACGTCATCTACCGTTTCGGGGTACCCCGGAGGATTATTTACGATAATGGTCCTTAGTTCATCAGCCATATTTTCAGCAGATTCTGTGATAAGAATCGCATTCAAAACGTGGCTTCAACCGCCTACAATCCGACTGCAAACGGATTAGCAGAGGCATTTAACAAGACTATCGTCAGGCTACTCAAGAAAGTCGTGTCATCTAACGAACGCGACTGGGACGAGAAGCTCGGCGAATGCCTTTGGGCCTACCGCACAACGGTACGGACCCCAACAGGCAACACACCATTCTTTCTGGTCTACGGGAGCGAAGCGGTACTGCCTCTCGAGATTCAGATACCTTCACTTCGCGTAGCAATCACAAACCAACTCACAAAAGAAGACAATCAACATCGTCGTCTGCGAGAACTGGAGGCACTTGATGAAAAGCGTCTCCTAGGTCAATAATGCATCGAACTCTACCAAGCCCGTATATCACAGGCTTTCAACAAGAAGGTCAAGCAGAGGACTTTCCAAGTTGGCGACCTGGTTCTGGCAGTCAGGAGGCCGATGGTGTTAACTCACAAGACATCAGAAAAGTTCGAACCCAAGTGGGAAGGACCTTTCATCATATAGACGGTATACTCAAACGGTGCTTACCGCCTCGCCAAACCCAATGGGGACCTGTTCATGATGCCCATCAACAACAAGTTCCTAAAGAAGTACTACTCTTGACATCTTCCAGACATGTACTTCCACAAGGGGATCTGTGGATCCAATCATCAGGACTCACAGACAATTCCTTTCCAACGAAATCATACGCTTCCGGAACCCAGCTGTTCCGTAGCATCCTCCAGTAGAAGGACAACCACGTCCACATCACCTCTGAGTTGTTCTCCTACACTCTACAAAGCGGAATCTTACACTCCGTAAGCCTACGCTATCCTTCATGTTTACCACGTCCACATTACCTCTGAGTAAACATCTCGTACAAACAACCCCTGCGTTGCCGTACATTGATCGCAGAACTTCCACGTCCACATTACCTCTGAGTAGTTCCGCGTATCCCCCAGGATCATTCCTACCACGTCCATAACACCTCTGAGTAGGAAGATTCTATCATTTGAACCCCCATAATTGCCACGTCCACATTACCTCTGAGCAAACGTGTTGGTTCTTTCAAACTTATTATCTGTACCTAAAAACCAAGGTGCGCAAAAGATAATAGGTCCACACAAATCATCAAGTTCATGACAACAAAAATGAACACATCACAAAAAATTGTGTACTTCTTTATTTCTAAAAAGAGAGAGTAAAGGACTACACTATCCCCAGCAAGAGTTGCAAAAATACAAAAAGAAGAGGCTACAATCCCTAAACATCCCCAGGGTTGGCTGAAAGCTCTCTAACTCGGCGTCTCAAGTCTGCCCCACGAGTCTCCACAGTCGCCAGGACTCGACGCTCAGCTTCTTGACGCATCGCTTCAACAGCCTCAGCAGAAGTATCGTTCTCATGCTTCTCATCAAGCTGTTGTCGCTACTGAGCCAGGGCAAGAGCCCGGTGAGTAAAAGTTGCTTCCTCCTTCTTGAATGCTACATGTTCAGCCTGGACACGTTCGACATCTAACTGGAGTCGGGCCCGCTGGTCCTCAAGGCGGCGGATCTGTGCGTCAATCTTCGCGATATTAGCATCCAACGCAGCTCGCGTTTCCACTGTCTCCCGCATAGACTGAGACAACCGCTCTACTGCAGCTTCAGTCTCAGCCACTTCGCGCTCCCAGACACTCACAGTGGCCTGGTAAGAAGAATCAATCTCGGCGATCAGCTTCTCCTTCTCCGCATCTATCAAGACGGAGAGGTCATTTCGCTGGATGTGCTGAAGTTTTGAGAGCCGCTGGTCCAGCTCAACCACTGAAGCCTCCAGGATCTCGGCCATATGATCATGGCCTTGGTGAAGACGGATCAGGTCGATATAAGGCAGTGCCAGAGTTCTTGCCGTCGTAAAGCTCCCATTGGCGTCCATTACCGCAGATACACCCCTCTGCAGTATTTTATACACTGCCTCGATGATGAATTTCACATATTTATCTGCATCCGCCAGTACCTACGGCATCATAGCAGGAGTTGGAGGAGCTGCTCCAGTTAGCGGACCGGAAGAAGATCCGCCGACCTCAACCTGCGAGGCTGGAACCTCGGCATCAATAGGCTCTTCATCAACAGGGGCCGGGCTCCTAGCCCGAGGAGCCAAGGGAACAGAAGAAGCCGGGATAGGCGTCGAGATAGTACCCTAAGTGGAAGGAGCAACCGAGGGTTCCATCACACCCTTATCCTTCCCAAACTCGGAAGAACCACCGACGTCAGTGGCCACCTCTTCAGCCTCCAATATCCTATCAGCAGCCAGTACATCCTCTGGCAGAACAGGAAGATCAACACTTGTCTCATGACTCGCCCCTGAAGTCAGGACCACCAGACGAGTCTGATTCTCTTCAGCAAATCCCTCTACAGGGACAGGATCTGTCGCTACCTCCTGATTGGTAGCCACCTCAGCCTCTGCTGCTGAGTCTGGGGTAGGGCTCGACAATATTACAGCCGACCTCCCCTCATCATGACAAGGAGGGGAATCAACCCTCTCCTCTGTTCCAACCACCTCTGTTCCAACCACCTATGTTGCCCCCGCAACAGGCTCTTGCAACTAAGGAGCAACGTCATCCGAAGACGACGAGCTCCACCCCACTTCATCACCAGGAAGCCGCGTGTCTGCTGGACCCTCGGCATCCGAATCCCCGCTGCGGCCTTCATCGTCTCGGAAGCTGCTGCACCCTCAGCTTCCCTTCTGACATAATTTAGGGATGCTGGAATCTCCACGACAACAACATCCTCTGGATTCTCCTCCATGAGAGACATCATAGTCGACGGGATGCGCACTTCAGACGAGCCCGCCATCTCTTTTGGCATGCTTCCACCGAATTTTGGAGTACGAAGCTTTCTTTTTAGCGGCTCCTACAAAAAAAAGGGGGAGAAGCATTAATTACATGAAATGTTGAACCTAAACCAGACTATGTAGAACATCCTCACCTCTGCAGATGCTGAGTCTGATGACACTGTCGGTGACGATGCCTTCTTCTGCCTCTTCGACGCATGAGATCCAGCTGTATCTGCGCGTCGTTTCGATTGATCGACCGAGGGTTCTGCCTGGCCCCCTGTGGGCACGGTAGGGGCACCCCGATAACCCGCCCCTGGCGGACGGTACGATCGAGCTTTCGCCGGCATGTCCCCGGCCACTGCTAACTGAGTGCCTGCGATAAGACTGGTCTCCCTATCATACCCGGGAGGCGCGACAGCCATAACACAGTAAAAGTTGGCGGCCGAGTAAAGAATGGGTGGCCGCGGATCCGGAACGGGCAACGTAAAATGAGCCCCGGTACATCCGGTATTATAGTAATGCCAAGCTCGTGCACCATCCAACAAACTTCCAGCATACCCCAAAGTGATACTAGGGTTATCCAACATCAGCTTAGCATAACCGAATTGTCGTGCAAAGCGGCTCGGTAAATACGGTTCCAGGTAGCACTGATTCCTGTTCCGCTACACCAGATGGGATGGCCGAATACTTTGCAACCAGCGGAATCCCCATGGAGGCAGAGCGGTGGCGTCTTCGCCCGAATCCTTTAAGTCTTTGTTGGCCTCAAAACCCAAGAAGATTGGACCAACTTTGGTGATCTCCCATCCCTGAAGACGGGATAAAACCTTTCTGTAAACAGGGACGCCAGTGTGCGACCAGCTCCTCTGGTAGAAACGGCGGAGGAATGCATCTCCGGTCCTGTAGTCTTTTTCTGAACCCGGACTCATCACATTGGGATGGTGTAAAATTAACCACCCCATCAAATAGTGAAACGGCAGTTCGGTGCGCGGAAAGTTATTGTTTCTACCTCGATCATGAATCACATTTCCCGCAAACTCTCGTAAACCTCGCTGCAGGTTACATACCATTGCGGGGAGTAGAGCCAAACGCCAGCCAAAGACCAACTTCACGGCTGGCAGGATTAAGTTCCGGGTCACCCTCTCCACAGAGCCGGATCCGCCCGAGAAGACGTAATCCCGAAGCCAAACCATAAGATACGCGACCAATACTGCTTTCGACGACATCCGATGAGCAAGATGCCAGAAACAGCTGTAGGAGCGTTCATCCGACTGCTGGTCTTCGTTCCCCCGGGGATTCTTCTCACCTAACCTGCTCATTTCAGAGAGCACTTCGCTACGAGAGAGCGCTGACGGAGTGGAGAACTGCGAGGGATCCTCTCCAAGCGGTCACATGGGGCTGCGACCCGCTTTTATCTCTTTTCTGCATATAGTAATGATGACTCGCCACTTCCTTAAAGACGGCCGTCATCTCCTCAGCCTTGTCCCCCAGGACTTGAAACTCTTCTTTGGTTGGAAAGTACTCTTCATAGGGTTCCGATCCCCAAGGGAGCTTTGATACTTCATACATCTCATGAAGTGCGAGCCCTAACTCCCCCACCGGAGTAAAAAAGGTCCCGGTATGGATATCAAACATCTCCAAGAGTGCGAGGAACATATGCCTGTTAATGTCAACACCCGCCTGGGTAGCACGGATCGCGATAGTCAACCCAATCTCTCGGAGCTCAGTCCGAAACCGCGACAAGATCCAGAGTGTCAGTTTATCCCATTTGGAAACGTAATGACACCAACCCTCCACCCGAAACTCCCCTTTCGGGTATGAGCGTTCCATCAACAGCATGCGATGTGCAAAAGTCGAAGCAATATAAGCAAATGTATCGATGGGAACATCACTGTAAATGCTCCCAGGACGTAAAGTCCGCTAGGTGAAAGAAGGCCCAGACCGTACGACGGTCAAAGTATCCCTTTGATCGGAGGTGGAATCAATTTTGATGATGCCAGTCACCGCTCCCCCTGAGAGGGGGTAAGATCCCAAGACATCCTCCTCGTGGAAGCAAGACGACAGAAGGCCGTCAAAGGCCATTGACGTTCAAGTTGCTTAACAGTCATATGCACTCCCTTTGCTACAAAGAACCAGTCTTCCTTGACCTTAAACACCGTTGCTTCAGTGGAAGTAAGGCGGTCCCCGAACAGGAACTCGGACTTCAAGAAGGTCACTTTATCGGATGTGGCATATTTTAAAACACCACGCTCCATCATCCGTTTGAGGAACCCATACTGCTGTTCCCGGATTTGAGTCATTCTCTCGGGATGCTGATCCAGCATAATAACATCTTGAGCCGGGTTTATCACCTCGTCATAACCTACTCCCGCCTGGCTGAGGGCAGCATCCAGAAGCACTTCATTCAAGAGTGGGATAGTCATCGACACTAGCAAAGATTCGAAAATGTTAGAAATAACAAAAGAGTCTAAGACCCATCAGAAGCGCATAGTGTGTCTGAAAAAGAAGCTTCGACGCATCATCAGGGTGTAAAGCCATGCGCATCAGCAGTGGAGCTTCAGCACATCATCAGGGTGTGAACCCATGCGCGTCAGCGGTGCTTCGGCGCATCATCAGGGTCTAAATCCATGCGCATCAGCGGTAGAGCCTTGGTGCATCTTCAGGGCTTAAACCCATGCACATCGGCGGCCAAAAACCGCGGCACATCATCAAAGACTCAAGGTCTATGTGCGTTGGTGTACGTAAAATGAAACTTACCAACCACCTCCGGCCGAACTTCGACAGGCCGACGGGGAACGTCAGCCGCCGCAACTTTCACAGGCTCCTTTCCTTTGTCCTTTCCCTTGCCAGCACCGCCGCGAGGAGTCTTAGGAGCCATTCTTTGAGAGAAGAAAAGTTAGGGTTTTTTGAAGAAGAACTCTAAAAAAGCAAAGGCACAGAGAAGAAGAACTCCCTCTCTCTCCATCTCTCGCCTATTTATAGGGCTTGGTCGTACGCGTGAACCGATGACGTGTGATCACAGCCGTTGCCTCGGGTTTTGTGAAGAGATAACCGCAAATAAAACCCAACAGATCATCATTAATCTTTTCGATTACTGAGATGTCATTATTTGCATTAACTGAGCGGAGCATGCGCCCCATCAATAATGCACGGAGTATCGATGCGCCCCGACAGACATGTGCCTCTACCACCATGCTTCTTATTCAAAGTATTCCAAAACTTATCCAAAAGTTTTGAAAACTTTGAAGGGGGCCTTGTAGAAGCATGGAATTTCAGAACCAGAAAGCCCATGCGCCAGACTATATGCGCTAGAACTCGGACAAAGTACTTCACAGCAAAAACAACAAGTATAGACATTGAAAGAGGACTTTTTATTTAACATATAAAAGTCTATTACATGTCTAAGAAAAGATTGTACAAAGGAGAGTTTCTACAAAGAAAAGATCCTAAGTCTACAGCCAGCAATCACCATGCGCCCTCAAGCAGGCGCAGCAATCACCATGCGCCCTTAGTCAGGCGCATCCCACCATGCGCCCTCAGCAAGGCGCATCCCCTTCAGCAGCTCAGTTATGTGCATCCCAGTTATGTATATCCCTTCAGCAGCCCAGTTATGTGCCGCTCTTCCAGCCAGGCTCACCGCCGTCAAAATGCTTCGACTAATGAAGCATTTATTGAGCAAAACGAGGGTGGCAATCAACCCTCTAGCCGAGAAAGAGAATAGCACCGCAAGCCAACCTGTGTCCAGGGGAGGCTTCGAAAGAGCCTCCAAAGGCAAAGGAAGACCGTAATCGAAACCGTGGCTAAAGGAGCAGCATTCAAACCAATCAGAGTGGGCAACACCCACTTTGAAGGAAGAGAGAGCCCCCAAAGCCGCAGCACCGCAATTTCGATCTATGGCTCTTCCTGCACAATGAAGACGAGGCCCGAGCATCCCTATCTTTGGATGCAACAGGCACCTTTCGCCTGCCTCGGAAGCCCTCGACTCCGACTTTTGGATGTAACAGTCACCTTCAAGTGTATCAACGAAGACATTGTGTCGCATTTTCACCCTCGGGAGTACTTCGTCAACAGAATGCATTCGAGTACACAAGTACATGTCGGAAGTATGTAAGAGAACGAGAAGCAAACCCTCTCTCCATGCCACTATTTATAGGCCAGGCAAATCAAACCCATGTGCCAAGTGGATGGCTCTCCGAATTCCGTGCATTGAATTTGTATTAAATGGATGAACTAGACGCTTCGAATTCAGCCAAATCAAAACGGCTATTTAAAGCACTCGAAGAACGTAACAGTCGCTGCATTAAAGAACATGTCACGAAGCGGATGCGCCGGCCAGCCCGCGCATCACACAGACGTGCCCTTCAAACATCAAGTGCATCAGCACAGATGCGCCCTTCAACATTAAGCGCATCAGCACAGACGCGCCCTTCAGTACCAAGCGCATCACAGAGGATGCGCCCCCATACGTCCCCATACGCCTAGTGGAACGCCAATCGACGTGCCCACTCAGCTGTCCATCGAATGTCAGAAATATTAAATGCTGAACTGACAGAGTTGACAGCACACCTCCCAAAGTCTGAACAGTTGACAACTTTTTCAGAAGACGAAGCGTCGGCAACGTCGGCATCATTATTACCTTTACTCCGACGGCTACTGCCACGTGGCCACCCGACCACTCGTATGCATCTCTGCAGCCATGCGCTCAAATTCGCATGCGCCTCAAAAGCTGTCACGCCCCAGAACCAGAATACTGGCAAGTTGGGACGGACAAGGCCAGCTACGTATACCAAAGTACTCCGGTACTCCGAAACAACGTATAAGCTGTATAGATGGGGGTTACTACTACAAACCAACAGTCAATCCTAGGTCACATAATCCTAGATATCTCAGTCTCAGACAAGAAGTAAAGTACAAGAATATGATCATCATGCATATAAGACAGTAAAGCATCCCAAACTATAATATATAGATGATCATGAAGCTAGTAATACAAAATGAAGAACTAGTAAGACTGAGTAATACATGATCAGCTCTAGCTGCAGTCTAGAAATATAACATCATGTCTAAGCCCGTAGGCCAAATGTCAAGTCCAAAACATGAGCTAAATACGTGCTCGGTGGCTAAATGCCTCAAAAGAATATGTACAGAAGAGAGTGGGTAAGAGAAAGAACACCCACTCAAGTCCCCTGGTGCTCCGGGTGGTCACCATCGAGAGGAAGGTCCGGAAGATCCTCGGGCTCCTCAACTAGATCTGGTCAATGCAAAACCAGTGGGGTCAGAACCCCAATAGCAAGTACCACAAAGGAAGCCAAACTTATGAACTAAAACCAGCATGCAATTCATAACATTTCTAAGATAAGCAGTAAACGAGACTAGAATATTAAATTGGTACCACAGTGTTTACGAAGGAAACTGTAACATGCAAGTAGGATAGCAAGTAAATAAACTGGACATGTGAGCATATGGTAAAGCCGAGCATGTAGTAGGAAGAATAGCATGTAAGAAAAGACATGAGGCTAAGTACTACAATAAGATAAACTGAAGCAAGACTAGACTAGACAAGAATGGACTCCATCCATCAATCACGGCCAAGCAATGAGTACGGCTTGATACTTTAGCTAACTAGGGTTGTCACATTCCTAGTTACTAACACATGCAAGTTTGAGAAATCCAAGTCCAGTTACCCGCCTGCTACTACCTGAATGATCCGGGCAAAAAGAAAAGAAGTATAGCAGACACACTGCAGTAAGATACATGTGTCCTAAAGAGGTGCCCCACTCGACGGTGTGCTGGAAGAGTGCTCATCATGACAGATAGCTCCAAATCCCAAGTATATATATATATAGGGCCAAGATCAAAAGGGATAGCAGGTAACCGGGAAAGTCTCCAATGATCTAGGTAATCAAGCTAGTAGTTTAGTCCTTAACATTTTTCTTGTTGGATTCTAGGTGTGGCAATCCGCAGAATCCATCCTAGACATGAGACATACAAGACTGGACAAGATAAGCAAGATTGTGCACTACAATAAGCCACAACAAGACATGACAATATCAAGACAAGAGTGCGCTACTACGAGCCACTATCAAGGAGCTAGACATGTACTAGAATCAAGAGTGCTCCATGACAGGCCACTATCATGTAAGCAAGAAGGCATGGCAACAATTATCGTGACTTATAAGAACGAGTCTATCAAAGGACAAATCATGGCATAGGGGAAACAATAATTAAAGCTAAGTACATTTCATAGAATGGTTGAACATGTGCTAGTATCAAGTCTATATAGGGTGTACAATTATTATTTAACTGAGAAAGATCATGTTATCATGTTAAGAAATCATTACAGTCGAAGAAGATATCAAAAATGGACAAAAACGGGCCAAAACGGGGAAAACCGGACAAAAACAGCATAAAACGGCATACCGGCGGTATACTGTGACATACCGGCGGTATACCGGACTAAAGACAGTAAGTTTCTGGTGCCAAAAACGGCATACCGGCGGTATACTGCGGCATACCGGCGGTATACCAGTTTTTCAAACATCAACGAAATTCAGAAAATTGTCAAAACTTGTTTCGGCCATAAAATCTTCATTTTAAATCAAAATTCGGACTTTCAAAAGTCAAAATTGCATAGAATTGAATTTCCTACAACATGGAACTATTAGATTTCACAAATTCAAAGATTTGATAGATCAATATCTCAAAATACTCCAAAATAGGGGTTCTCGGAACACCGAAACGAGTCCCGATTGCCACCAAACTCAAAATCCATGTATACTAGCTAGGTAAGGACCTCATACATGTATATGTGACCAAGATCCATGATGGTAACACTAGTATCACTCTTGATACCAAGTTTTTCTACTAAATCACTATAGGATTTTAACAGAAAATCAAATCTTGTTTAAATAAATTTTTGGAAACATGCACATATACGAGAATCATCAGGAAAATACTTTTAACAAAATGAGTTTAGGAAAATTCTAAGCATTCAATACCAAGGAAAACAAAAATGACAATAGATTACTATTGTTCAAGAATTTGGCAAGATGTACTTGCCTAGGTTAAGCTCCAAGCCTAATCTTCTACTCCACCACCAAGAGGGGCACGAAACCACACTCTAGACCTCGAGGTCAAGCTCTTGGCAAGCTCCAAGGGAAGAGAAAGGAAGAAGGAATGAAGAGAGTGTGAAGAGAATGAAAAGAGAGAGGAGAGAGAAAGTGAAGTGGTTTATATATAAAGGGAGAATTAATCTTAGTCGTTGGATCATGATCCGTGTGAAAATCTAAGTCAATCATGGCCATTCAAACAAAACCAATTGTCCATTGGATAATAGAGTGCATCTACACTATTCACGAAAATATCCAAGCACCATTCACGAAAATATCTAAACACTATTCACGAAAATATCCGAAACACTATTCATGAAAATATCAAAAACCGAAAATATCTAAAGTGTAGAAAACATGTCCGGGCGGTATGCCGTCGGTATACTCCGGTATACCGGCGGTATGCCGATCAAGAAGAAAATCTATAGTTTTGGGAAAAATTTAAAGTATTCCGGAAACCATGAAAATATGAAATACGCTGCAAAATACGTATTCGTATATAAATACCGATACTGTGAGACGAGTCTCACAAAAGCCATGTGCCTCAGACTTTTCACTGATCCCTAAAGACAGAAGAAAAGTCTCCATTTGAAGCTCTACATGTGCCTCAAAAGCCATGCGCCCCAGACTGCTCTCTGATCCCAAAAGACAGAAGGAAAGTCGCCATTAAAACTCTGCATGCGCCTCAAAAGCCATACGCCCAGAATAGTTCGTGACTCCTAAAGGTTACGAGCCAAAGTCTCCTCATGCGCCCAGTCCTAGGCGCATCTTACCAGATCATTCCCTCATCAAATCCGAGATCTCCGAGCCATGAGTCGACAACACGTGTTCTTTGACTCAACTCATCCAAGATCTCAGCAACAGAAAGATCTTCTTTCCTGCTACGTGCCGGCTCACAATAGCAGCATAAAGAATTCAACCCCTCGATCAGGGCGCATCGTCCATGCGCCTCCACCAGTAATCACCACGTGGCGTCCCCGCGTACAGGCGCATCCTACATACGCGTATGAGCAGCCAGCTTGCAAAGCTATAAATAGAGGGATTATTTCCTTTTCACACACACAACGAACACACAAAAAACCAACAAACCACCAGAGAGGTAGATACAGACACTCAACGTCTTCCTCCTCTCAGCAAGCTCCAGCACCCAGAGCAATCCAAACCTTCAGAGAACCGATAACCGTCGTCAGATCGTCAACGGAGTCAACGCATTACCACTCACTCCATCGGCACAAGGGACCCAGATAAACAAAAGTGTACTCCTAGGACTACATCTAAGTCCTATATTGTAACACTGTTCTGTTTGTATTGAAATTTGCAATAAAAGAATTTTAATGGCAAACAGTGACATGTCATGAAAATATAATATTAATCGTGGCTAAAACTGTAGCCCGAGGAGGCACTAACAGTCCTATAATAGGTTCTCTATCGTAGCCCGGGGAGATACTAACAATAGAGGATAGCCACGGCTAATAAAACATTCTCTCCTAAGGTACTAGGAAGTCAAGCAGGAAAAAACATGGAACATGCATATCAATACTATCACTAGACATGAACAAGATAGGAAAGATAGAACAAGTAGTATAGAAAGAAAAATCAAAATCTACGTGCACGTGTAACTAGAAAGAATCATGAGGGGAAACAAGAGAGATATGCAACAAAGCAAGAAATACTGAAAATATAGGAAAGCATGTAAATACTGTAGAGTTTGGCAAGGTATACTTGTCTGGGTCGTAAGCACTGTGGTGACGAAGATCAGACAGGAAAGTAGGTGGAACAACGGCTGCCGAGGAACTAAGATCCAAACAAACGTCTCCGCATGCTGAAAATAGTCTATTATCTAATTATAATTAATATTGTACCTATTAGATTTATTTAGTTAGGAGATGGTATAGATCTTCGTATCAGCTTTCCGAAAAACTAAACGGATCGCATTTTCGTTTCCGGAATCTCCAGGAATCGTAAAAATATCGAAACATGTTTGTTTTTCGGAAATCTAATACTCAAAATTTTTTACAGAAATCTACAGAACGAATTTTGTCTAGTAAAATATATTTTTGAAAAGCTTACCTCAATACGCTTCCAACAAAAAAAAACTAGGATGCGTTTCGAGTCCCGAGCTAGGAGATATGGCCCTTCTAAGTTGTTTTGTCGGGTAAAAAACGTGGCTGGCCTTTCTAGCGAATTTGGAGAATATTTTTGGACGAAAAAGAGAAGGTGTGCATGATTTTTAATATAAGAATTATGAGATACTCATATATTCATATATATATATATAATTAAGATAGATATGTATTATTTAATTTAAGTATGATTAGATTGGACATGTTAGAATAAGATAATTTGGACAGTAGTAGGATTATCAATAAGGCTAAATTTAGAATATAATTTATTTAAATATTATAATCAATGGTCATTATTGAAGAAGGCTTAATTTAAAATCTATATGCTGCTATTAGATAAGAAGCATATAAGTTTTAAATATTAAATTTAGATTTAATTAAAATGCAAAGAAAATTTGCATGGAGGGTTTCCTAATATGGAACTAGTTAGATTTCTAAATATAAATACAATCTAAATCTGAATAAATATTAAATATATATGGTTATTAATATATATTAATGTCCAATATGCCTACATAGGTTTGGGTTGGACTTTGGGTCAAATATAAACTAATGCCAACAAAGATTACACTAGGATTACACGTAGACACTTCCTATAAATAGAAACTTTCCAAAATTGAAAACATATTAATATTAATAAGATATATATACAAAATATATATCAACATGAAGGTATTTGAGAGTATACTACATGTCTATTTAGATTTGGATTTGGTTCGGGTCAAGTCGGGACTAAATTGGTACAACCGGGTCTCCTAGAAAGTCAATAATCTAATAATAAATCATCGGTGGGGGTTAAGTCACAATTTTACCTGGTTTTCCTACTTGGGATATAGCTATGGCCGGGCCTTCCCTAGCATGGCTAATATACTAGTCAAAGCACACAACTACACTAACCGTACCAAAATTTCTAGTCGCTATGCATCTTAGAACTTAACCATGACTAAGGCCATATCTATATAAAATATTAGGCTATTATAAATATAATCATATATATATGCAAAATTGTATATAAATCTATTTGGATGTATAACATCCCAAAATAAATATCAAAATAATTATACTAAGCAATGGCAACCTATCATGGCTCTATAAGTGGGGTTGGCTAGGTTAGGCTCCAAATATATTCTCTAGTCAAGTCGAACTCGAAAAGTCAACTGATGAGTCTCTTGTGCCATTCGAAATTAAATAGTACATAGAAACTCGATTGAGTGGCACACCCTTAGCATGTGTGTCGTAGACTCAAAATGGGTCAAAATCATATATTGGGTCAAATGGTTTTGATCTATATCGAGTTCCGAACTCACACGGGAAGCTAGGTATAGAATTATGGTAAATAATCTAATTGCCTAAATTTGACTCGAAGTTGCACGAAGTCAAAAGGATGCTAGGGGACAAATTCGGATGGGACAAGATATATCAAATTTAAGGTCATCCTGTCTACTACAAAACTCATAAAGGACGTTTCGAGAGATGGGCATGTCTTGTGCTCCAACAATCTTAGACACACAAAGTACATATAAAATCCTAATTAAATATACAATATAACCTAATATTTATAAATACTATAAAATAAAATAAAAAAATAATTCCCAAAAATTAGGGTCCTTACACTCTTCATCGGAATGTGTAAAAAAATCGAATAAAAAAGAGCAGCAGAGTGGGCGACCTAACGGTCGCCTTCGCCTATCAGTCAATGGTGGGTAAGAAACTTATAGCTCTTTTCTATGGCATTTGTAACCTTTAATACTTTTTAGTTTACCTTCCTTCTCGTTACCCCTATATTCATAAGGTATGGCTTGGGCCGGGCTGCGCTAGGCTGGGCCGCGTTGGGCTCAGCTTGGATTGGGGGACGGATCAGTCCGGGCTGGTCCGGTTGGCTCAACCCCAAACCCAGTCCGGACCCCTGACCCAGTTTTCATCGGGCAGGTCTGAACCGGGCTTGCGTCAGGTCGGTTCAGGGTTGGACCGGCCGGCTCTGTTTGGTTTAAGAAAACCAAACTTTTTTATATGTTCAAAAAAAACTTTAAAAATAAAACAAAAAGAAATTAAAAAAATTAAAGAAATAAATTATATAACTTAAAAAACCGAAAGGAAATGAAAAAAGTTTATAAATGAAAAAAATAAAACTTAAATGAAAAGAAAAAAAAAGTTAAAAAGATGACAAAAACTTAAATAACTTTTAAAAAAATTGAAAAAAAAATTCAAAAATTTCAAAAACTAAAAAACCCTAAAAAAAACTTAAAATAATGTTATACTAAATTAGTATAATAAGACTAAAAAAACATGTACAAGTATAATAAAATTTAGAAAATGAATTGTACAATTAATTTGCTAAATGAAACATGAATTATAAAAAAATATGTACAAATATAATTTACAAATTTAGAAAATAAAAGTTAACAATTTTTTATTAATGTTAAGATTTGCATAATTTAAAAATTAATGACTAATACAAGATTACTAGTACATAAACCACAATTAATGACTCATACAAGATTACTAGATATTTATACAGGATTTTAAATATTTGCGTAGCTTCCCTGTACCGTATCTATGATCCCATTTGAAATGCTTCCTACAATGCAAACATTCAACAAGAACTTCAGTGTTGTATATTCTTTCGGTATCGTCACTTGCACGCTCATTGTAAACTACGCTAAAATGATGCCAAATTTTTTATCTTGATTCAAACTCTTGTTGCGGTGCGTGTTGAGGTCGCGGTTGTCACTACCACTTTTCTAGATTTGGGGTATTTTAGTAATTATGTGATATTTTTAATTTTTGATTATTTTATTATTAATTTGATTGGTGTTGTCGTTTTTGATTGGTGCCCTTGGTATTAGCAGATGGTTTAACCTTAGTTAACCTTGATTAGAAGACTAACCATGTGATTAGAGACTTAATTAGCTAATTAGAATTTAAGTTCGAACTTAGTCCTAATTAGGAAACGATTTAAGTTATTTTTAGGCTATTTAATATATAGCTTTTTGGCCTTTTTGCTAATGGGCTCCTTTTGGACTTTAGTTGTATTGTGGCCCATCCTAAACCCTAACCTAACCCTAGCAGCACCCTTGGCCGGCCACAACAGCAGCCCCCTATATGTGTTATAGTATAGTAGCCATCAAGCTTTCTCAAAACCCTAGAAATTCCCATTCCCTTCCAATAGCCTCTTTTCCTCAATTCTCATCCAAATTAGACCAAACGAAGTACGTTGCGATCCTTAGGAGGAGAAGAACTTGCTGGAGACTTGCTAGCAAGGAATCGGAGGCTTTGGACCGGAGAAAATCGGCGTCGGGACGTTTGGAGGCTCGTTTCATTGAGATATTGACTCTCAATTGGTAAACCCCTCTAAACCCCTGTAAATTCTGATTTTTCTTCATAGATGCATCTATCTAGGTATCCCAGACCTATAGATGTAGTTTGGTAAGATTTCGTATCCGTTTGGTAGGCGTATCGGACGCGTGTCTGTATATTGGAACATGTGTTCGATGAAATGCCTCTTAGAATCGAAAGTTCTTATTTTTCGATTCTGTTTTCACGAATTTGTTGCTATTTATATTTGAAAAAAGTTTTATGAAGATGGATCTCGATTTGACACATTTTTGGTGTCCAAATCGGATACGGGACGTAGCACGAGATCCCGTGTACAGCCCGTGCACTGTCATGCATTCTGAGTGTCATAACTCGATGGATACGATACGGTTTGGCATGAAATTTTGTGGACACGTGGGGGCAACCTCTACCCATGTGTTCATGAAATTTTACGAGATTTCGTTGAGTGTGCGCGAAGTTATCGCGCCTGCACTGATTCGGCTGACACCATGCACGCACACACAGCCCTTCCTGATACGCTGTTCGTGTGACGCGTGGACACCGCGTGGATGCATGTCAGGGTGGTGTACACCTAAACCTAGACCCCACCTAGCTACATGGACGAGCACGAGGCTCTTCGTGTTGCCTGTGGTGTTCTGTTGAGCACGACACGTCCCACGAGGATTTTCCTATACATGTGTACGTGCCTGTGCGATACGCACTGTTTGGACACGATACAGACATGGGTTCGACTCTGTGAGGACACGAGCATGACACACACGTGTACACCTATGTGTTTGTCAAGTTTAATAAGTTTTAGTTGTGTATTTCAGATTTTAGGTTTTGAGTTGGGTTTGTGTAGTATATGGGTTTTTGATATTTAATTGATTTTGATATTTGAGAATTGATTTTGTGTTCAACTCAAATTTCTGAGTTTGACACTGATATTTAGTTTTAAATTAGATTTTTGAGATACCTATTGAGTTTAGTTTCTTTTGAGGGTATGTGGGTTGATATATATATATATATATATATATATATATATATATATATATATATATATATATATATATATATATATGTGTGTGTGTGTGTGTGTGTGTGTGTGTGTGTAAGGGTTGGAAATTATAAGGTATAGTATATAGGTTAGCAATATGGGTTGTGTTCTCAGTTTTCTCATATACATTATGAGATTTTAGTTGTATATGTATATATATGTATGAGAGTTGGAATACCTATATATATGGATATGACAAGTATTGAGTGTTGTAGGCTATTGGTTATAGGTATTGGTATATGTATATACGTATGTACTATTGAATGTTAGTGTAGGTTGATAAGTTGAGACTTGGTTTTTGGTTTTGTTTTGAGATTGAACTTGAGTTCAATCTCAGTTTATGAGATTTAGTCTACCCCCTTACACAACACAGCATACACACACACACACACACACACACACACACACACACACACACACACACACACACACACACACACACACACACACACTTGCTTTCACTCCTTTGATATATATATACATATATGTATATTAGTATATTTGTGTGTATGTATCTATATATATATATATATATATATATATTTTATATAATATATATATATATATATATATATTTTTTTCAAACCAAAACTTTTATTGATTGAAACCAAAACTAGTACAAAATGGACACTAACTGTGTCGACAACAGATTGTAGCCTTCCCCACTTGTCTATGCACTTCAGAAACTAGCTTATCAGCAGTAAAGCCTTGGTTCTCATATCTCCATTTGTTCCTATCTTTCCATAAAACCCATATCACAGCTGCAGCGACAATCTCTTTCCTGTGTTTTTTCTTCTTCCGCCACCAATCTCTAAGTCGCTCAATGATTGATCGACCACGAGATGAAACTCCATATGCTAGTTGGATAGCTCCCCAAACGTCCTTGGCCCTGTCTCCCTGATTCAGGATATGTTCCAATGTCTCAACCTGACTAATTGCGCAACAGTGGCACTTCGAAGCCAAGCTATACCCAAGCCTGGTAATGTTATCGTCAGTAGGTAACTTATTGTGTAGGGTTCTCCATAGCAGAACTGACCATTTAACAGGGATGCATGAACTCCAGATATGCGTGAAATGATGCAGTATAGGTCTATGTATCCTGACAAGGTCCCAGGCGGAAGATAATATAAAATTACCCGACTAAGTATGTCCCCAGCGCCATGTGTCATCAATCTGAATAATTTGCTGCTGTGCCATATCTCTTCCCGCAATTAAACGTTTCCAGACATGGGAAGCGTTTGAAGTTATAGCTACATTTGATGGACTAGCATTGGAGCAATATTTAGCAGAGAAGTATTTTGTCCATAAGCTATCTTGAGTCAAGAATTTCCACCATAGCTTTGTGGTGAAAGCATGCATCATGTCTTCCAGCCTTTTGACCCCTAACCCACCTTCTTTTTTAGTTCTAGCAATGCGATCCCAACCAAGCCAGGTCTTCTTAGCAACACCAAGTTGGCTACCCCAAAAGAAGCTCGAGAACATAGCCTCCAATCGGTGTAAGACTGTAATCGGGGGATTACATGCCGCAAGCATGTACACAGGAATTGATGTGAGCACTGATTTGATTAACACAAGTTTGCCACCTGGTGAGAGAATTTTGTTGTGCCACCCTTCGACCTTGCTGTGAATTCGGTTGAGCAGTTCCTCATATATAGCCCCATTTCGACGTCCAGCCATAAGTGGACAGCCGAGATAAGTAAATGGCGGAGAGCCAATACTAAATCCTGTTCTTTGAGCCAACTCTACTCCTCTTTCCTGTATAACCAGTTGCGACATGTATATAGATGATTTTAATTTGTTAATCAATTGGCCCGAAGCTGCCTCATACTGTGCCAGGATAGCAGTGATTTTGTTGACAGATCTCACGTCTCCTGCAAAAAAGAGTAGAATATCATCTGCGTACGCTAGATGCGTAATTGGAGAACAACCACGAGGTGTGACGAATGTTGTGAAGCCTTCTGACTCGGGCAGCTTCTTCAGACTTCGCGAGAGAGCCTCCGCCGCGATAATAAACAAAGCTGGGGAGAGGGGGTCTCCCTGACGAACCCCACGAAAAGCCTGGAAATACTCAGTCGATCCTCCGTTGATCAAAGGGGCATACCATACATTGTTAACAAGTCGCAACATCATGTCAACCCATTTGTTATGGAAACCAAATTTTCTGAGCACCTTCAGAAGAAATCTCCAATCAACCCTGTCGTAGGCTTTCATCATATCTAGTTTTATAGAAACATTTCCCCCCTATTTTTCTTGTTCATTCTAGCCATCAATTCTTGAGCAAGAAGAATATTATAAACAATTTCTCTGCCTTGAACAAACCCACTCTGTTCTGGGGAAATAATACGGGATAACACAGGGGCCAAGCGACGGGAAAGGAGTTTAGAAATTACCTTGTTCATCACTGAACAAAGGCTGATTGGCCTATAGTCACCAAAGCTCTTTGCCTGCTTCACCTTCGGGATTAAAATCAGAGATGTATTAGTGAAAGCTCGAGGCAGAGCAAACCCATCAATGAAGAGCCCTACTGCCTCTGTTAAGTCCTGGCCAACTATATCCCAGCAAGATAGAAAGAATAATGGGGTAAACCCATCTGGCCCTGGCACGCTAATTTTGTCTAGCGACTTAAGAGCTTCAAAGAATTCTTCCCTAGTAGGTGCCGCAATCAGCAGAGTGTTCTCCTCCTCAGTCACCAGGCTAGGAATGTTCTCAACCACCTCTGACTCCTCCTGGATATCTCCTCTTTGATATAGCCTCGAGTAATAATCTTTAGCATAAGCATGAATCATGAATTTGTCTTTCAAGATAGTCCCATCCTCTTTAGCAATAGAATGAATTTGAAGTGAGCGTTTACGGTTAGACACACAACCATGGAAGTATGCAGTATTTTTGTCACCTTGCAAATCCTATTTCATCCTAGATTTTTGCTTCCAGTATGCTTCTTCTATACTCACTCTCTGTTTGAGGATTACTGTAGACTTGGCTAACTGTTGGCGGCTAGTGGCATTGTTATACTGCTCATGATCAATCTTCGCGGCCAGCACATCATCTTCGGCTTGCTTGACCTATTGGAATATATCACCATATGTTTGTCTGCTCCAGTGCGATAGGATCTTTCTGCAAGCCTCGAGCCTAAGAGAGACTCGAGTGGTACCAAGACGGTGATCAACTGAGGTCCACGCTCGTTGAATAAGTGATTTAAAATCTTCATGATCAACCCAAAAATCTAGAAATCTGAATTGCTTTCTTCCCGCCGCCAAATGTGATTTAAATTTGATTAACAATGGTGCATGGTCTGACTCAGCACGATTGAGGTGTTCGACTGTGGAGATCGAAGCCAGGTCTAACCAAGTCTGATCAACAAGAACCCGATCCAATCTGGAGCCACAGCGGCCGTCATGCTTCGACTTGATCCAAGTGTAACAGCTGCCCGAGTATTGAAGCTCTACCATTCCTGTAGCAAGTATAAAATTTGCAAATTCTTCCATAGATATGTGGTCAGGAGGCCGACCACCAATCTTCTCCCCTGACCGCAAAATAGCATTGAAATCTCCCCTATCGACCATGGAGGTTGAATGGAGATCTGCAACTGAGTAAGTCTGTCCCATAATAGCCTACGTCCCTCCTTTGTGTTATCACCATGAACAACAGTAAAAAATGCAGGAACTGGAAGCATATGATGAGTGAAAGAGATAGTAACTGCTTGATCAAATGAGTCGTGAAGAGAAATATCACAGTTAGATTTAACCAAAACCCATATATTACCCCGATCATTAGAAAATGCCTGAGCAAAACCTAACTTCAACTGGTACTGCAGGATATGACTTCTGTCAACTTTAGGCTCTATGATGCCAAGAAGGACTATCTTGTGAATTCTAACCAAAGTTTTGATTCTTTTCAAAGACATTTGATTGGCAATACCACGTACGTTCCAGATAAGAGAATTAAACATGAGAGGAGGATTTGAGGGTACCAGTGAAGGTAGGGTTTGCAGATTGCCTCGTGACACGATCGGAGGGCGGAACCACCTTTTGGTTCTTCCTCTTCTTTTGGACGGTTGTTGAGAGAGACCGTCCATCCTCAGAGGGACATTCAATTTCTGTTTGGGCCGCTTCTGAACCCCCATCGACCGTCTCTCCTACTGCGAGCTGGTCGGCTGGTGCACGCTCGACTTCATCTGTCCAGCTGTCCAGAGTTGGAGAAGTAGGGGCTTCTTCTGCAGTTTGCTCACCACTTATCTCACCCTCTTCGAGAGCCCGACCCTCGTCATCATGGGGGATGACGGACGCTGCCACTAGAGAGTCATTAATGACGTTAACCGTCATTTCTAAATTTGTCTCCTCGGGCACAGTTCCCGACGTCTCTGATATGCCAATAGGCTCCTTTGGCAAATCATGCACTGGGTTTTGTGCTTCATTATTATCAGTGGGGTCCAGAGCAGTTGTTATCTCCTTGTTAGGCAATATTGCTTGATAATTATTCTCCTTCGTCGGAGGAGCTACAACAGTAATTGGATCCCTGCTTGGAGGAGTTGAAGTTGAGGCAAGTGTTTGCGTGGCAGGGTCGTCTTGAACACTCCGTTCCTCATTGGTCCTTCGAAGGATGGATGTGACCTTCAATCCCATCTACCCTGGCCTGGGCTCCACCACTGCTGCCTCCTGTTGGTGCTGTGACTCTTGATTCATCACTTCTTTTCCTTTATTCTTCACTTTGCAGGCAGATTGTTGGTGTCCTTGGTGATGACAATGAGAACAATATAAAGGGATGTATTCGTATTCTACGTCCTGCCAAAAACTTCTCCCTCTCGACCGATTTATACGAATTCGATGCTGAATTGGTTTGCTCGCATCAACCTCGACAAATACCCGCGCCCTACTAGGGCGAGAGAGATCCATCGTAGCTCTATCCAGTTTTAGTGGGGTGCCTATCGCAGAAGTAATAGCAAACAAAGCATCCTTTGCGTAGAGATGATGAGGTAGGTCAGGAAGGTCTACCCAAACTGGCATGAGCGATGATTCATACATCGGGGAGAAATCAGGTTCCCATTTAAAAACCCTCATAGGAGCGCGGGAGATGAACCAAGTATCTTTTGATCGGAGTCGTAGAAAATCTTTCTCAAGGGAAGGTCTAATGAGAATATGTTTGCGGTCGATAACTCCCGCTTTGATATCTCCTTTAAACTGAAATCCTGAGAGGGCCTTTCTAATAATTTCGATTGAAGGCTTACCGTGTGAAAACTTACCAACCAGTGCAAAACGGAGAGGGGACGCCAAAGCCTGTTCCTCCTCATCAGAAAAGGAAATAGCTGGAGCGCCTTTGTATGTTGATACAGGTCGCGCCGCCAGGCGAGGATGTTCCTCCACCCGGCCGGCAACCGCATCTACAAAGGATTTGGCCATCCTAGGTCGACTCCGGCCCGGCCAGAGGCCTAGCCGGTGTCGGGAAGGGGCCGAAAGCTGCAAAGATCTCCGGGCGCGGCGCTAGGGCACAGCACGCGATTTCATCATCTATATATATATATATATATATATATATATACATCTCCGGCCACCCTGCCGGTGCGGGGCGACCCCCGCGGCAGCCCCAACCCTTCCCCCGCTTCCGACCTCTCCTTTCAGGCCGTCCGGCTGGCAGCCAACCACCCGGCGGGCAGCCATCCGCCCGAGTGCTTTCCGCCCGAGCGCCCAGCTCGTCCGGACCCTCCGCCTCGCCCACCTGCCCGCTCGGCAGCAGTCAGGCCTCCGGCCGCCGCAGGGCGATGCTCGACCTCTGGGTCCCCAGTTGTTCATTTGCCTCTGGCGGTTGCAAAGGCCCGTCGGGATCCCGGTCCCTCCGCCTGCGCCCCTAACTCCACCGTCGTTATCCAGCCGGGCGCGACATCTCCTCAGCCGGGTAGCTCCGACCCTACCTCCAACGGCAGAGGGCCTGTCCTCTCGGTCCTCGAGCCTACCGCCCATTCCTCCAGCTCAGCAGTCCCCTTTTTTCAAAATTCAAACCCCCTGTTTGACTTTCCCCCCACCGTAGTAGCCGAGGCCGCTCCTGGCTCTGGCCTATGTGCCCCCATTCCACCCTGCTTATGCCCCGAAGCCGATCTTGGCTCTGGTCTATGCGCCCCCACTCCACCCTGCTTATGCGCCTGTATTGGCTTAGCAGGTATATCTTGCTCTCGCGCCTGCTGCGGTTTGGGTGCACCCTTTTGTGCCCACCGTCTAGTCGCGGGGTGTCCATGCGCCCATTGTGGCAGCAGATTTACCCCCATTCTATGCCCCATATGCGCCCACCCCAAGGCGTTCGCATGCGCCCACCCCAAGGCATTCGCATGCGCCCACAACTACTCCGGCTCTCCCTCCCCCGTGAGTCCTTGCTCCATCAGCCATCTCGGTGCTTGGCGCTGCCCTAGTATGCGCCCCCTGCTTGTCACTTGGTGCAGGCTCCCCCTTGCAGGGTGGCGAACCGACATTTGTCGTTGGAGATGCACTAGCTCAAGCTTGTTCCCACAACGCGGAGGCTTCCGTCCGAGTTGGTCATTCGGCCCGCAGTGCTCAGCCAGACCCTCCCTCTCCACCCAGTCAGCTCTCAGAAGATCCGACCGATCCTAGGGTGCAGTCATTCGCCGATGTGATCAAATCCTACCTACCGCCCTCTCCATTCGTCGAGGTGGTCCTCCCAGCTACTGAACCTCCCCCCTCATCATACTCCAGCAAAACCGTCGTGCACTTCTCTGCGGCGGACCTCTCGCACCTATCAGCCTCTCTGTCGGGCACCTACGTTATGCTCTTCGCCCCCACTTGCCCTAAAATTAATTGGGTCTAGGCGACGGTCAACTCCTAGGGTCTCGCTTCGGGATTCAGCCTCGCCCCCTCGATCCTAAACGCATCCTCTTGCACATATCGTCGCCTTCCGATGCCTTAGCTGTTCGGAGTCACTACTCAGGCAGGATAGGTAAACATTTGTTCAAGATCGTCAAGTGGGCTTCGGATGTCGACTCTTCGGCCTCTTCGATCGTATCTACTTGGGTAACCTTTCCGAACCTCCCTCTCATCTGTTTCGCTCCAACGACGCTTCAGCGGATCGTCGGCTCCTTCGGCACTCTAGTCTCGGTGGCAGACGAAACCCGATCCATTTCTAAAGGCCACTACGCTAGAGTTTGTATGGAGATCGACTCTTCCAGAGAACTGCCGAAATGCATTCTAATCGATCTGGGCGGGAAGATGCACACTCAGCACATCATCTACGATCGGCGCCTCCAAGCCCGCCTAACCCGCCCAGCCCGCTCAGGGAAGAGAAGGTCGTCCGACAGTCCATCCTTCCGTAACCTCACCTCAGCCCCTTCCATTCCTCCCCTCAATTCCCATATTCACTTTGAGTCCGATTCAGAGCTACCCCCCGCCGCCAACCTAGTCGTCCCTACCGCGCCCCAATCTCTAGCTCCCCAGGTGCGCACCCTCTCGGTGTCCAACCTGGACCCAGCCACCCAGGCCCCTCCTCGATCACTGAACATTCCGCCGGTCAGCGCCGTTAATCTGTCGAACCTCCCATCTACCTCGTCGGATCCCTCCTCATCCGCATCGGCTCCTGACCTCACTACCGGCCTCTTGGAGAGCACATCAGTCACCGCCCCGATCCTCTCCGTCGATCATGCCAACATCTCGAACATGGACACATCTGATGCTGCGGATACCTAGTCCTCTACCCGGGCTGCCAGCAGGAGATCTCCAATTTCTTCGTGGCCGCGGAACCATTACATCACACTGGGATCCCGCTTGCAGCCCCTCATCGCGGGGCCCCGAACGAAATCCCCAATCCAATATCGAGATTTTTTCGAACGAATTGCAACTGTTTGCTCCCTGGAAGAGGCCCTCCAGGAACTCCACGTCTCTGCAACATGGATGCTAACCCTGATCTAGCTTACGCGATCCTCCCCAGAATGCTAGAGGTCAAGCAGGCCCTTGATGCGGCCCTTGGCATTCATAACAACGAACACATCAACCTGGAGTCTTATTTTGCAGACAAATTTCCGAACCCCTCGCTGCCCCTCGAGCCATAGGTAGTGCAGCCTTCACGGGCAGCTCAGCTGTTTGCCGCGGTGCCAGCTACGCCTAGGATCATTCGCTCCGCTAGCAAGGGAAATGAGCCGTTTAAGTATCCCCCTTGAGTCGGGCTGGTCGGCTCCCCCCGCCTCCTTTCTTATTTTGTCCTCCCCCCGGTTTGTTTGTGTTTTGTAGGTAGGCCTCCTCCCGTGTGGAGGTTTTGTTAGTGCTTGGGCTATCTCCCGGCTCCCCATGTTCTCTTTGAATAAAATTCTCCATTCCAAAAAAATTATATATATATATATATATATATATATATATATATATATATATATATATATATATATATATATATATATATATATATATATATATATATATATATATATATATACGGTCAGGCAGCGGGATTCTTTCGTTCTACTCGTGGGGTTAGACAGGAGGATCCGCTCTCTTCCACCATTTTCATAATCGCGGCCGAAGCTCTCAGTAGAAGCCTTAATAGCATGCCCAGTATGGCCGGTTGCAACCACTTTCACACCACCACCGGCTGCCCTCTTATCACTCACCTGGCCTACGCTGACGATATCCTCATCTTCTCCTCCAGAGATAGCGGATCGATTGAGGTCGTCTTGAATACGATCGCCAGATACACCAACTGCTCCGGGCAGCGAGTCAACAACAACAAAAACGTCATCTACACTCATCACAAAGCTGACAGAACCCGTTCTACCCTGCTCGCCAACATGACCCCTTTCAGCACGGCCTACCCCCCATTCCTATACCTCGGGTGCCCGCTGGTGTACGACAAGGCTAACTCCGGTATATATGATCGCCTCGCAGACAAGATCCGCAAACTCCTCTCAGGATGGCATAACGCTACCTTATCCCCAGGAGGCAAAACGATCCTCATCAATCACGTGCTATCTGTCACGCCCCAGAACCAGAATACTGGAGAGCGGAGGCAGACATAGCCAGCTACGTATATGAAATGGGATCCATCTCGCTATACGGTCACGGCTGTCTAGATACATGAGGGTTTACTACAAGCCAACAGTCTCCTATGGTCATGAACAAGCCTAGTGTCTCAATCACAAGCAAGTAGGTACAAGTCTCAAGATGTATGATCATTAAATATACAATAATAAGGCGTCCCAAATATTACATATTCAGCTGATCATGAAGCTAGTCGTTTACAAAATGTTAGGACTAGCAAGAGTTTAGTCATACATGATCAACCCTAGGATCTGTCAATCATGTTACAGCCCGTAGGCAGACAGTAAGTAAGGTGCAATCGAGCTAAACAGGTGCTCGTCGGCTAAACGCCTCAAAAGAATATTTTCACAATAGAGTGGGAGAGCCAAAAATAATCCACTCGTTGCCCTGGTTACGCCTGGTGGTCACCATCGGGCTGAAAAGTCGGTAGATCCTCTGGAGCTGCTCCGAAATCTGGCCACACAAATCCAGCTGGGTCAGACCCCAGAAAGAGCAAGTGCCACAAGGAGGCTTCACTTAGGAACTAAAAACCAGCAATCAGCACAAGAATATAAGTAAGGTAAGAACAGAAAATAAAGAAAATACATCAGGATGATATACGACGAGATAACCATGGAACTATTCAGATAACCAGGTTACAACCCGTAAACCAAACAAGGACCGGGGTTGTAACCCTTCGTCTGAACAGAACTTAGATTCTCACCATTTATCGGTAAAATAAATATAGCATTCTGGTCATGCAGTAATCTGGAATAGGATCAGGACAAGACTAGACTGGTTAGACTCCATCCAATCATTTTACGGCCAAGCAAAAACTACGGCTTGATACTTTAACTAACTAGGGTTGTCACAAGCCTAATTACTAACAAGATGCAACGAGATTATTCCACAGCCACAAGCCCTGCAGACCATCCAGGTTACCCGGGTTAAAGGATTTAGAGTTGAATTCAGGTGGGTACATCGTCCAGGAAACGAATGTACCCTTAGGTAGCTTGAAGGGTGCAACACATGACAGTGTACTGGAAATGTGCCCTACTCGACGGCAGGCTACAGATCCCAAGGCGTGCCCAGGTAACGGGATTGCCTGTAGCTGGGAAATCTCTTCATGACTAATGTATTAATCTAGTTATTAGTCCTTAGTTTATTTCAATAGGTACTCCTGACCGTGGTACTCAGGAGTCCCTCCCTAGACATGATGCAAGACAGGACTGGTTTATTTGTACAAGCACAATCGCCCACGGTGTCCAGGTAATTATACAGGTCATGTCATGTCATGGAGCCGTCGCAACAACTTATCAAGATATATTCATATCAGGTTATCATGTCAAGTGTACTTGTCAGGAGCGCGCCACGATGGGCTACTATCAGGTCATGTCAGGTTATCATGTCCAAACATATTAAGCACATTCGTGATTGTCAAGTTCATGACAAAAGGCGTAAGGATGTAAAATGGGCATAAAATATCTATAAAAGGTAAAGGTGTACGCCATAGGGACTCAAGTTTACGCGTGTACTACTACGCTAGGCCAATTAAACCCGAGCGTAAACAGTACTACGCGGGCAAGAGCAAGGTAAGATAGCTTTACGCTAGCAAGGTGCATGCGGGAGGGGTTTTTACGCTAGTCGGATTGTACGTGCGTAAAACTCTCTGCAATTGAGATTCCATACGAGGAACACTTGAGCATAACTTTTACGCTAGCAAGGATTGGCTCAGGTCAAGGGTTACGCTGGCAAGGCTTCACGCTAGCAGGATTTTACGCTGGCGGGAGAGTCCCGAGCGTAAAATTCGAGCAGCGTAAAACGAGGTACGATGTCACGCGATACGTGTGCGTAAAAGGGAACTACGCTAACACGTTAAGACATGGGCGTAAAAGCTGAGGAATACGCTGGCACGCAATGTGTGGGCGTAAAACTCCCTCTTCTCCACACGGTCAATACAACCATGCGTAAAAGCTGATAAACTCCATCTCGGCCAGAACTTGGTAAAATTCGGCCATCCCAAGACCCAAACTTGTGTAAAATCATGAGGCCTACTCCATGGAACTCTTAGTTTTCGAAAACAAGCCATTATAGTAGATCAAACCAAGAAATCCGAAAATGAAATAAACATAGATCTGCATGAAGTGAGTCATGGAAGTTGAAAACACTAAGTACTAAAGGGACTTAGAATCGTATGGAGAAGAAAATGAAACAATAAAATGTGAGTTCCTCCATGAAGCAAGTTGCACTTGCGTAGACCTCTCTCTCCCTCTCTCTGGGTAGGTGAAGAAGTAAATGGAAGAAGAAGATGAGTAATGAAGAGAGAGAAGGAAGAATGGGTAATAAATACTATGGGTGGTGGTAGGTAGGGGGTTCACCCCTTGGTTCTTAATGAACCAAATAGCAATCCCAAACTGAACCAAGCCAATCCGAACCAAGAATAACCAAGCCATGAAGGAAGAGCTAAGCAAGGAATCATGCAATACAAGAATAAAATACGTACACGTATTTTAATAATACGTAATACGAACACAGGCATTACACTATCGTCCATCCCGATGTATATTCTGGTCGTCTGCTCCCCCCCATGAAGGTGCTGCACTCTCTCGAATCCCTCTTCGCCAAGTTCTTTTGGGGACATAGCGATGGCAAAGACAAACATCACTGGGCCGGTTGGGAGACGATGGACAAACCCACTGGAGAAGGTGGTCTGGGCTTTTGCAGACTCGTCCACATCGCGGATGCCTGCTCCTTTAAGTTACGGTGGAAGTTGTGCACCGAGACCTCCTTATGGACGAAGTTCATGAGAGCCAGATACTCCAGATTCTCCCATCTGTCGGAGGCTAGAACTAACAACATATCCTCGACATCGTGGCGCCGCATAACTCGAGGTCGCATCACTGCTGAACCTCTTATTCGCCTCCAATTGGGTGATGGTCGCTCCCAGGCCTGCCTGGAGAGGTGGCTTGGAGCAGATATCATTCACCCCAACATTCCTACTCCGCAGGGGTACGCCATTCAAGACCTTTGGGAGGGCGGCTCCGGATGGAATTGGAGGAAGGTCAGAGACTGGCTTGGCCAACCTGCGGCTAACAGTCTTCTTGCTGCGAACCTGCGGATCACCGACGCGTCAGACTCTTGGAGATTGTCCCCTAATCCTAGTGGGACTTTCACTTTGGCTTCCGCCAGAAGTGTAGCCAGAGGCAGCGGGGCGCCGAATATCGTCAATGCCAAATTTTGGCAGGCATGCATTCCCATCAAATGGTCTATCCTAATCTGGCGTGCTCTTCGCCACAAGATCCCGACGGATGACATCATCGGATCATTGGGATTCAGCCTCGCGTCTAGATGCCACTGCTGCGAGGAGCACAAGACGGAATCAGCCGAACACGTCCTTCTTTTGGGGGACCTGGCTGCAGGCACTTGGTCCAAGCTTCATCAGAATCTTAGTATGGGTCAACCTACCGGGGGCTTCTACGATCTTCTGGAATCTTGGAGTCATTCCCACGGTCATCAGATCGTAGCAGCCGCTGGCATTTGGGTTCTTCGGAAAAACAGGAACAAATTATGATATGAAGGGAGCCATCTCCCACCTCCTCAGCTGTACAGAGAGATCATCAGACAATACTCCAAAGTGAGGAGGCGCTGTTCTCACGTCTCCAACTCGTTCTGGGAGGCCCTGGCTTAGGCCGCCCTCCCCCCTTGTTTTGGGTGCGCGTATCGCACGTTTCCTTTCCTGTCCTTTTGTCGCATTAGCGCGCTTACTTGTATAGGCTTCGGCATTTTGCGCCTACTTATTCAATAAAAGCCCTATTTTTTCAATATATATATATATATATATATATATATATATATATATATATATATATATATATATTTTACTCAAGTTTAATATATATATATATATATATATATATATATATATATATATATATATATATTGAACTTGAGTTCAATCTCAATTTCTGAGATTTAGTCTACCCCCTTATACAACACAGCATACACACACACACACACACACACACACACACACACACACACACACACACACACACACACACACACACATACACACACACACATACACACACACACTTGCTTTCACTCCTTTGATATATGTATATATATATTATATATATATATATATATTTATATATATATATATTTTATATATATAAAATATATATATATATATTTTATATATATATATATATATATATATATATATATATATATATATATAATATATATAATATATATAATATATATATATATATATATATATATATATATATATATATATATATATATATATATATATATATATATATATATATATATATATTACATATTGAATTGAATGAATATATTTGATTTTGATATAGGATATTAGCCTATGGTTGGTGAGTTAGTTTAGAATTGACCCAATAGGCCTAACTTGGCATAGTTGACTAGCAAGTTGACCAAGTTGACAAAAGTCAACTTTGGGTCAAACTTGATCTAAACTTGACCCAAATGGACTTAAAATGACTAGATAACTCAAGTTCGACCTAAACTTGGAATAATGGACTAGTTGACTTAGGGTTGACCTAGTTGACCAGAATGGTTGACCAGGGTTGACTAGAGTTGACCAAGGGTTGACTTTGACCAAGAATGACCTAGAATCATTTAGAATGCATTGTAAATTTCTCTAAATTCATGTTGGACACTTTGTAACCTGTGGTTGCTCTAAATAGGACTTAGAAACTCCGGTTCGGACTCATATTCTCATCAGGCATTCGGAATATCATGCGAGTACATTCTCTGACCGTTTCATAATTCTTGTTATAGACTAATTTACTTGATGCTGACATGATATTATCACAGATTAGTACTATATAGATCTTTACATGAGATGTTATCTCCTTCGGGTGCATCAGATACATCATGTCATGTACTTTTCACGAACATCATGTATTTTATGGACTCTTATTATTCATATACACTCATGTGCTCTCATGTACTCTCATGATCTCATAAGTTTCATGTATAAAGTACTTTCATGTACAATAACATAGCCTGTCTAGATCCTTGTGTATTGATTGGGGTACGGGGGAGTAGAAGTAGTCATGTGAACAATTCCAAAGTAGTGTAATCATGTGCAAACTCTGTAGTATAATCATGTACAAATCAAGCCGTTCATATGTCTATCTTGTACTCTAAATCACTAGTCACTTACAGTTCTCTATTACCATACCTAAATATTTCCTGTTATCAAATTCTCTCTTCTTTTTCATGTTTATTCTTGTAGTTTTCATGTACTGTATTCTATAGAATGCTTTGCATTTTCTGTCATGATATGAACTGTGTGAGAGATATGTATTCGTTCCTGTCCTGATTAGACCCGTTGAAAATATTACAGAGGATGAGGAGGAGTTCTGCCCTACTTACTATGGAGCTGGCTTAGATGACACTGGTGACTTAGGCCCTCAGGAGGATCCAACAGTTGCTGAGGACTTGCCCATTGTCTAGATTAGACTGCTAGACTAGTTATCTTTATTTTGATGTTTGTCTTTGAGATGTACTTCAGTTATTTGGATTTTGATGTTGTTTAAACATCCAAATTTATTAACTTTCAGTTGTAGTTTTCTGTTGAGATTATTATCCATCTTTTTATCCTTTTGTTTTCATCTTAGGTTCTGTGATTGAGTTGTACCTTCTATGTTGTCCTCCTTTTGGAGAGTATATCATTGTATATGTACAGTTATATATTGTTAGATGTTGTGACCTAGGACATCGTTCTACCGCCGATACTACGGCGTAGGCTGGACGTACCCACTTCTCGTGCCCTTACACTGGGTGCGGGTCGTGACAACGGTGCAGCTGCGATTGCTGATCTTGTGGTTGTTGTGATAGTTGATCATTATCTATGATATAAAACAGCCTCTTCACACTAGGTTGCTTGTAAATATTATAAGAGAAATGAAATTGTTGGTTAAATTAAGTCATGTAAACTTAATGGTGGTTCAATGTATTTGGATAAAATTAATGGTGTAAGAGGAATGAAATTGTGGTTCAATGTATTTGGACAAAATTAATGGTGTCCAACATTCAAAAATTAAAGTACGATTTAAAGTGGTCAAAGGCTAATGAATAGCAAAAGTTTTTTAGGTTTTAACCCGAACCCGAAGAAGGAATCGAATCGACATTCGACGCCCACAGGTGTGGGCACATACCCGCACCAGTTACGTACGCCAAACCGAACCGGGACAAACGGCAGCGGTGGCATGCGCATGTGGCCTATAGGGCTACCCATACAAGTCTTCAATAAAGCAAACAAGAGTAAAGCATTATATGCTCTATCAAAGTCTATGTTACAGCCGATGTGGGACTAAACATTTGTGAGGATCTTGGTTTTTGAATGAAACAAGAGCAATAATGTAGTGCCCCGTCCCTACATCGTGCCCCATTTCTACCCACATGGTGCACGAGAAAGTAACACTGTCACTACCAATTCAGTTGGAACCGATAGATCGGGATCGATTGAATTGGTCGAACGGGAACGATTGAATTAAGATCCTTTTCTCGTTACGGAAAGGCTTCTTCGGAATCATGTCCCATATTCAATGGATTGCGCCTCGAGGATAGACTCTGCGGATGAGTCGAAAGAGACCTCCCATTGCTCTGCTTTTCATGCCATACTTGCTCTTTGGCTTTGGTTTTCGTGAATGTTTTCGATGGTTTTCATGGCTTGCGTTTTTGAACTTCGCATTCGTATCGAACTTCTTGAATGGCATAGTTTTCTAATCAGTTGCTGATGTGATTTTAGGTGATCGCGTAGGCACCGTCTAGCGCAGCCAACCAGTCTCTCGCCTCAAGCAAAATCAAGGTGAGTGGTTGACCCTTCTCCCCTTGTCCCCGTCTTAAATCCATCAATAGTATCATTGCGGATAAAATGTTAGATGCAAAAGCACGGACACATCTGCTTGTTCTATAAAACTACTATAAGCTTGCTATGCGATTCATGATGTAGAACTGCGTTAAACAAAAGATAGACTTATTGATTAATGATGCCACGATAAGACGATACATGATAAAAATGGTTAAGTATCAAAATGTAGACCCTGCTTGCGTAAACTAAATTAGTCTAGCACGGTCATGGACAACTTATCTGCAAGGTAAAAGTTTTCTCGAACGGTACCCCGGGGCCACGGGACCGCTTCGGCCTAGGAGGAAACACGATATAGCTGTGCTGGATAATAGCACAGGTTAGACGGGAACTTTCAGCGGGGCTTGCTACTTGAGTTGAAAGGGCCCCGACTAGCAAATCTATAAGTCCAGGATGGCTTATGGTGTCAGTGACCAATCACACTTAAATTTGCATACGCTATGCTAGCGATAACAATTGACAGGAAAGAACATGGAAAGTCTTCCATCGCACGATACGCTCTGCCGTAGGTAAGTTCTAGCATAATTTATATTATGCCTGTCATATGCTTATCTGAAATTCATTAGGATGGTTAGAAAGATCAAAAATTAAGTCATATAAACTTTTCAACCAAATGAGAGCATGGAACTTAAATTGCCACGCACCAGTACAAAGTATAATGTACTGATCCTCGCTTTCCACAGGTATCCCGAACCAAGAAGGACGAGCCACTTAAGCTAAAGGTGACGCAAGTACATTTGAAGTCTCGTCCGTGTATTAAAGGCTTGTTTTGAATCCTTTTGAAGACTCCATATTCAGTCCAGAAGAAGAGATGTCTCGACTCCCTACGATACCAGGTCGAATGAAATATTTTGCTTGTAAATGGGGATGTAATGACTATTTCATCATCGTTCATTTTGTAATCAAGTCATATTGTAGCCCGCGTGACAATAAATGTAACAGAGTCATGTAAATGATGTTTATTATCAATAAAAGAAAAGTTCCTTCTATTTTCAAATGTGTTTGTTCAATTTCTCTGTGTACTCTACTTGATGTTGTGTTTTGGATAACCTTATGACTATGCCTTGTGTGATCGCAACTTAGGTTCGTACGACATCACGTTCGAAAGATGACTATCGATTCTACAAAATTAGGGCATGACAAACAACACCAACAATCCCCCCCAAAAAACTAAGTTTCGAATAAGAAAATAATATGAGAAGAAAAGATCTGAGCAAGTTTATACTATGCATAAATGAGATGGACTACAGCCTTGAATCTCACGTAGTGACTATTGTCTTTGTCTGAAGAAGAGCTTGATGGACTATGCCTTGAATCAGTCTTCTTGAACCAGATTTAGAAAATAGCACACATAATACGCTAGTGGTTCTTGGCTCTATCGGGTGGCGCATTTGATTGGCCAAGCATACTTTTCCACATTCATGAGAGTTGTCCAGGATCGCCATGTCCTATAGTCGCGGCCTTCATGACCTCTCATATAGGTAAGTCCTTAAGGGTTTGTGATAGGAATCAACCCTGCATATCATGCTTGGACTTATTAAGAGTTTAAACTCACCCTAACCATATCATACCGGAACACTGTCACCATAGGGATGGAGTATCTATGTACACATGTACAGCCTCTTGGGTATTTATTTAAGATAATTTAATCTTAGGGTCAGTGTTCCATAATAGTCACATAGTCCCGCTTGTTCCTACCCATTGAACCTACTGCTGGGATCTTCAGTCAGACTCGGTTGGGTTGCCACTGCTAGTGACTAACTTATGGACTTAACCCCATCCTCCTCGATAATTATAGGATCAATGTCCTAGACAAACTGTAGTGCCCCGACCTGCAAGATACCTTATGATGGATGTCACGCCCCGCTCCCGTAGGAGCGATCATCCTCGCTAAGGCGTGATGCCGCACGGGCCTAGGTTGCGCCCGTGTAAGGCTAAGTCCGGAAACGACCGATTTGAGCTAGGCCACAGAGTCGCACAGAGTGTCCCCATTTACAGCAGAAAGTAAACGAACACAAGTTGAAGCGAATTCAAACTCTTTATTGATTTTCAAGAAGTTTATAAGCGGCGCTAGGCCGAGTTTACAAATCTCTCAAGCTCTCTCTCTCTGAAACATAAAAGGCGTACCAAGTGGCTTACAGCATAGAATGATTCATGGCGATGTTTCGATACATTATGTCCTGTATATGGTGCTCCAGCTCCTTGCAATGCTCCAAGGCTCCAGAGATAGCTCCGCGCCTTAGCACGTTCGAGGGAAGCTCCGCACCCGATGACGTCTCCTGCTTCCTGCAAGCAAACTGTGGGGTTATTAGTACATTGTTATGCACTGGTAGGGAGGCTAGCTCGCCCACAATGCTATCATTACCAAACACGTTCTATTTACTTTTATGCACCGTCTATCATTCATTGTCTTTCTAATCTTGCCTTAGAATCAGTTTCATGGCATATTTCATAACCTATCTCGTGTTGCCGAATTCAAGTGTCGCATGGAAATACATGTACGACTTATCCATACTTACCGTCCGGCCTTTTCTGTCCAAAGTAAACCAAATTAGTCAACAATTCATATAAACTTTCAATGTCAAGTGTGTGTCCCTGCCTCAGGTCCTTGCGCGACGTAGGCGTATTTTCTAACTCAATTTCATGAAGTACTCTCAATCATTTGGTGTGTTACATTTAAGCCTGTTCAGAAGGCGCTTCATTCAGTTAACTTAGACTACTTTGTTTTAATGCAAGGACTTGCACGTGGATTCCACCAGCAAAGCCCACTTAATCTATATGCACCGGTCGCTGGCATCACAAGCCAATTTGGACATATTCTCCTTTGGTAATTTCTCACCTATCATAGCGTGCGGCTGGAACACCTTGATAGTCTCTTAAAATATCCCGTACTTACGTCTACTGGGTAGCCAAGCCCGTACCCAAGTAGCTCATAAGCCCCTTTGATTCCGCCTAGGCCGGCCACGATCCTCCCTTTGATCATGCCGCAAAATCCCTTATTTCTCCTACCTCCTGTATACGAGTGGATTGTCCACGACCATTTTGTTTTATTTATCATTTTAACTTAACGGCTGTCTCTGAGCCGTAGGCTAACCCTTAGCCATAATACGTTATCGACCAGGTTGGCGGCGGCATCCGTGCAGCGCGGGTAGCGAGCCCCGATGCATGTCTCCGTCATACCTGTCGCTAACCATTCCTTTCTTTCTTATCTTTTATTCATTCTTTCTTTTCTTTCTTTCACTTGTTCGTTCATTGATTGATTCATTCTCATATTCATTCATTCATTCATTTATATATTATGTAACTCCCCGTGCGGGAGTCGCCTTGGTGACCCATCGGTCCCAAAGTCTTCCAATGTTGCTATATTCTACTCGGAATGACTATGTCGATAGTCTTCCATTTTATTGTTGTTAATCGATCATTGTTTCATTGTTGAACGCATAGGGAACTTGAATGTAAGCTTGTGCCTTAGTACGAGCGTGGAGTGCGGTACGAGAGTTTGTATATTTTCTAAGTTATTTTCCATGTTCTACACAAGCATACAAGATGGGATTATTCCCTTAGCTAGGTGCGTTGAGTCATTTATTAGCATGCACGGTGTTATCGCCTAGTGATTCTAGCCATAGTGTCTGTATTGTTATGTGTCTAGGCTAAACAAAGACGGGTTCATCGGAGCCACCCACCTTAGCGATGTTCGCATCGACCGAGCGATACTTCGAGCGCGCCTTTGAAAGTCTAAGTCTGGATTCCTCTTCGATGGGCCAATGTAAGTCCTGCATCGATTCTTCATTAGGTCGATGCCAACTCTTCGGGTCGACGGCTCATTTGAGTCGTTGTACTTGCCGTTTGAATCGGCGTTCCGCTAGGGCGGAGCGGGTCATTATATAATACACCACTCAAAACAAGTCTCGTCCTCGAGACTTCCTGAGTGCAGGTCATCCTATCGTTCCTTAACTCATGTCGTGTACGTATCTTAGACAATTCCTATCGAATGGCTTTACCGTTCGATGGTATCGAACTACACTCGATACCTTTCCAAGTTCCGTGCCGCACACGTTTGGTCAATTTTATTGAATAACTTTTCATTCATTTTAGAGTTGATGGTACTTATTCAATTGCCGTGTTTTCTTCGACTTAGTTGCTGTTACGCCCTTTTGTGGGGCTGTAATGGTCACACGAGGCACGTTGTAATTTATCAAATACGAGGGTCGTAGGCTGAGGCAAACTCACTTTCGTTTACCGCGCGTCTCAACACCCACTTGTAGCTGCATTCGAGTTCATCATATCGCTGAGTTTGGATCGTGCACATATTCAAGACGTCCCCCGAATATGTACATTCCAACCAAGCTTAGCGATTAGCAAAGTCGGACAAGCTACTCGTGATAGTTTCGATTTGCCGATCGTTTTACTTTTATTTCGATTAAAATCGAACTCATGTGTGTATCACATAACGTTTATCTCGGTCCTCGAGATGATTCTATTCGCTTCTCAAGCGCTCTTGTCAACAAAATCAATACGATTTCTTCTTAGCAGAGTCGACCAAGTCTAAGTACTTCCCGTCCGATTCGAGACCAAATATTGCACTATCATCGAGTACGTCTTCCAATCAATGATTCAATTCGTTATACCAACTTTACTTGCACAATATCGATTTCATATCATTCACTTGTTTAGGGCCAATCTTGCCGTCGTTCACGCACATTCCCAGTTCCACGTCCTACTCTAAGTCTTGTTGCCCCAAGTCTATCGTCCGTCCAGACGATACCGTAAACCACACAGGTTCAATCACTCGGCATAGGGTCATCCACCTATCCGCTAGGTCAGCTCACAAGGTCATAGTTACAAGTCAAGTTCTCGATTCATCGTGCAAAGTCATTGTACTACGCTCGCCCCAATCCTATGGTCAAACCATTTTGTTCGTCCGTACGGGAGTTTCTACCCAAGTTTGCTTCACTCAAATTTCTAAACATCAAGCAGCGTACATCCTATTCGCATCAACACATTCTTCGTTCCAAGTCCGAGCTTGTTTAGGAAAGTCATCCTACGATAGGTTGTCCTCAACCAAATCTTCGACATGTTATTATCATGTCCGTACCAGCAATTATCATAGTCTATCTCTTCAAGTGTGTTTGATACAATCCACCTATCCATTCTATCCAATTCACGTAGTCGATCACAAGGTCGTCTAGCCTTACAATATGTCGTACCCCGATCTCACGGAAGTCTGATTATCCACGGTGGACATGAATCACCATGTCAACGTTCCCGCAGAATAATCATCCTCATCGGGGCGTAACTCTTGCGTTGAATCTAGACTTACTCATTTTTGATACGCGAATTGGGTTTTACTCAATCCTCACATTCGCCTTCGCTTCAAACCACAAGTCGTAGCAATCAAAATTGCCGTGTCAAGGTATTTCGAGTTCGATCATTCCCGCTGGACATGAATCACCATGCCAACGCTCACACAGAATGATCTTTCCAAATTCGACGTGACGCATGTGCGAGGCTGGAGTTGTTCTCGCACAAGATAAGATCGTTGTCGTTGTGGTTATCACCGAACAATCAAGTCACTTCCCTTATTCATTCCAAACAATCATTTCTATCCAAATTCTCCAACATAGCATCCTTTGAAATAATAACTTCTAACACGATCATCATTCATCGAATTAAAGTACCCCCGAGTTATCGTACATCGATCTTTGATATGCCTCAATACCATCGATGATGTACATAACCTGACGTTCTTCCTTTTGCAACGAATTCCGAGTCGTACAACTTAATTCCTTAATTCACATTGTCTCGTGTTAACTCGTCTTTGAGCAACATCCATTCCAAATCCTTAGTCATTCTCGTATATCCAAATCAACGTTTCCTATGCACGCTATCTTCCGATCGTGCTATCTTCGATCTCGTCCATGGGTATTTCACCTTAACTCAAGTTTCAATCCCTTCGACTAAATTCAAAATTGCATGTACGATTCACTACGTTTCCTCGACCAAGACCTCCATTCGTTTCATCGTTCTGACTCTCTATTCAACTTGTTTTGTACTTGCACTACACATTTACAATTCGTCCGAACAATATTTTGTTTGAGACTCTCGAAGTCGCAACCAACTAAGCGTTACTCGTTCTAAGGCTTTGTGCGATATCATCGCTTGCCGACATACTCGTTCTATCCATAAATCCTTTAGTCTCGCTCGAACAATTTCTATGTCGTCCATACACCACTCAGGGTTCGAGCCACTCGACTAGTCGTCGACACTCACTCTTATTCTTCTCCGAACCTATCGCATACACCACTCGGGGTCAAGTTATTCTACAAATCCTCAAAAGGTCATTCGATTCCCAATCGATATGTTCAATTGCGCATTCGCCCGTTCCTCAAAGTCTAAGGACCACTTCTCGTGTTCGCTTTAGCGTTGGTCAAGTAGCGTCTCTATCAACATACGTTCTAAGTCTCACTTATTCTCGTCCGAGCGATAGTCGGTCTCGCTCGCAAACTCGTTTGTACCAAAAGGTCTAGGTGTGCGACACTCGGCACAACTTATCCAAAAGGCTGCGTGCATAATCATCCCGTTCGAACTATACTTTGGTCTCGCGTACTCGTTCGCTATGGTCAGCGTAAGGTTATTCAAGTACGCATTGCGTTTGCTAACTTTTAACATTTGTTCCTTCCAACTCAAGTCCGTCGCGGTTTGACACAAAGGCCTTCGCCTATCGATCCCATTCAACCGAGTACTTGTACGAGCTTTTGAAAATATTAGACTTATTGCATGGAACATCCCAAGGCACAACGAGAGAGAGCGTATACTTCTTTGTTTCCAAGTGAGCTTTCAAAACTGAGAGAATCGAAATGAAGTCCAAGGACGTAAAGCCGTGCTCTTATACCAATCTGTCACGCTCCGCTCCCGTAGGAATGATCGTCCTCGCTAAGGCGTGATGCCGCATGGGCCTAGGTTGCGCCTGTGCAAGGCTAAGTCCGAAAACGGCCAATTTGAGTTAGGCTACAGAGTCGCACAGAGTGTCCCTATTTACAGCGGAAAGTAAACGAACACAAGTTGAAGCGAATTCAAACTCTTTATTGATTTTTAAGAAGTTTACAAGCGGCGCTAGGCCGAGTTTACAAATATCTCAAGCTCTCTCTCTCTCTAAAACATAAAAGGCATGCCAAGTGGCTTACAACATGGAATGATTCATGGCGATGTTCTGATATATTATGTCCTGTATATGGTGCTCCAGCTCCTTGCAATGCTCCAAGGCTCCAGAGATAGCTCCGCACCTTAGCACGTTCGATGGAAGCTCCGTACCCGATGATGTCTCCTGCTTCCTGCAAGCAAACTGTGGGGTTATCAGTACATTGTTATGCACTAGTGGGGAGGCTAGCTCGCCCACAATGCTATCGTTACCAAACACGTTCTATTTACTTTTGTGCACCGTCTATCATTCATTGTCTTTCTAATCTTGCCTTAGGATCAGTTTCATGGCATATTTCATAACCTATCTCGTGTTACCGAATTCAAGTGTCGCATGGAAATACATGCACGACTTACCCATACTTACCGTCCGGCCTTCCATGTCCAAAGTAAACCAAGTTAGTCAACAATTCATATAAACTTTCAATGTCAAGTGCGTGTCCCTGCCTCAGGTCCTAGCACGACGTAGGCATATTTTCTAACTCAATTTTACGAAGTACTCTCAATCATTTGGTGTGTTATATTCAAGCCTCTTCAGAAGGTGCTTCATTCAGTTAACTTAGACTACTTTGTTTCAATGCAAGGACTTGCACGTGGATTGCCACCAGCAAAGCCCACTTAATCTATATGCACCGGTCGCTGGCATCACAACCCAATTTGGACATATTCTCCTTTGGTAATTTCTCACCTATCATAGCGTACGGCTGGAATACCTTGATAGTCTCTTGAAATACCCCGCACTTACGTCTACTGGGTGGCCAAGCCCGCACCCAAGTAGCCCGTAAGCCCCTTTGACTCCGCCTAGGCCGGCCACGATCCTCCCTTTGATCATGCTGCGGAATCCCTTATTTCTCCTACCTCCCGTATACGAGTGGATTGTCCACGACCATTTCGTTTTATTTGTCATTTTAACTTAATGGCTGTCTCTGAGCCGTAGGCTAACCCTTAGCCATAATACGTTATCGACCAGGTTGGCGGCGACGTCCGTGCAGTGCGGGTAGTGAGCTTCGATGCACGTCCCCGTCATACCTGTCGCTAACTGTAAAACCCCTAAATTTCTACTATTTTTTTCTTTTTTTTTATAAATTTGGTATTGATTTTTATTTTTATACGTCGTGTAGTTGCATTGTACGTCACGCGCGAATTTTCGTTTTTCGTGATTGCTCGACGAGTGCAAATATGTGCGAGCGTACATATTTTTAGAAAAATATTTTTTCTATTTTATAGTTTCAAAATAATATATGTAATAATTATTTTAGCTATCGTACCAAAATTTTCAAGTTTATTATTTTATTTATTTTATTTATACAAGGCCCTTCGTTTATACAGTTATTAATAATAAATAGTATTTTTAGGGCGTACATATATTTCATAAATATTTTATTAGTTTATTTTTAAATAAAAATGTAATTTTCAATATTTATTAATACAAAAAGAATTATTATTTTTGAAATTATTATTAATGGTATTTTTGGAAAATATATTTCGAAATTATTGTGGCCATTTTAAATCTCGATTTAATTTTATTGATTTAATTTAAATAGTATAAAGGTAGAATTAATAGATTTAAATTGAAATTGAATTTGAATTTAGATTTGATTCCATTTGATTTAAATTTAATAATTATCTATTGGGGTTTTAAATCAATTCTAATCTATATCCAACTGGGAGTTCCCACATCCTATAAATAGGCAGGTACTCTTCCATTAATTCTCCACAATTATTCTTCCACAAATTCCACCACAAACGTACTGTGCATCGTGTCGGTGTCCAACTCCAATACCTTATCTTTGTACATATACATCATCCATTTTGTGTCGACAATCCCGACACCAGCTCCAATCCCTAACCTAAGCTTAGCCCCGAGCCAGCCAACCATATCCAGCAACCATCCACCATTCCATCTCCTGTCTGCCGCAATACCCTCTCCACCCCGACCAGCCATCTAACCCAAACCATCCCTCGACAACTACCAGATTACCTCGACTTCTCCGCCAGGCTTCACCCATGCGTCGGCCACCTCGCCTCCCCTCCACAGAAAACCAACACCATCCAAACACACACACACCCGTCCATTACCACCGTAGGCCCCGACCACCACCAAGCTACTCCACCACACCACTGCAACCGGCAGCCCCGCCTACCTTACCGCCACAGCCCGACCCTGTCCCCGCTGCACGTTTCTGCCACCACCAAATCCCCAAAAATCCCAAATACAAATAAAACCAGACCCCAACCTCACCTCACCGAGCTTTGGCCGCCGATCTCAGCTGCTGACCCCTCCGTCGCAGTGCCCTGGCCGCCTCCTCAGCAGCGTTCACAGGCGTCGCCACGCGCGAGCGAGCCCCTACCGTCGGGTAGTCCTTCGCCCGTCGGTGCCGTTCCCTCATCACCTCGCCAAGACACCTTCCTCTCCGTCGAACCCCCGTCTCGTCGACTCCCCAAACCCTCGTCAGAAACCTCCTCCGGCCGTCCCCCGCTCCTCCACGAACCGACCGCCACAGCCGGATTTCCCCCATGACACCACCAACGTCCGCCCGACCCGCTTCATCTCATCGTGCCGCACTTGCCTGCCGGCCGGATCAGCCGTCGTAGCCTAACCCTCGCCACCAGCCTCTGCCCGTACCGAGCCGCCAGGCACAGTCGCCGTGGCCGTTGCCCCTATGCGCCAACCTCCGCCCGCACCCCTCTCTCCACCGGAGCACACGTCGTCGCTTCTCCAACCCCGAAGACCCCGCTCACTTCCCTCCGCCTCTCCTCTCCTTCCACTCCTCCTTCTCTCCCCTTCTCTTCGATCGAAACCCCCAAGTCCCCCTCTCTTAAGGAACAGCCCCTTTCTTAGTTCTATTTTTGTGTTTTTTTCTTTGCTTTGTTTATTATTTGTTGGCTTCTTCTGTTGAGTATCATTATTATTATTATTATTATTATTATTATTATTATTATTATTTAAGGGAATATATTATTGGTCCTGGCCTACATGATTAAATAGATTATATTTTGAATTTTACTTTATTTTTTTTTATATAAAGTATAGTTATTGACTTAAAAATATTATTATAATAATTTAGTTTTACCTAAAAATAAATCCTATTTTGATAAAACAAGAGTTTTTAGCCCCAAAACATTTTCTAGATTTTTATATTCTTTTAAAAATATTTTTGAGTAATAAAATTATATACCAAATTATAGAATAATTTCTAGTCTTTTATTTTACAATATATATATATATATATATATATATATATATATATATATATATATATATATATATATATATATATATATATATAGCTTTCTACCTAAAAAATATACTTTTACAAACTTAGAGTTTTGCTAGAAAACCATTTTTTTGTTATCTTCAAATATTTATCTAAAAACTATTTTAGCTAATAAGAAAATATTTTCGAGTATTATAAATAGTTTTCTAAAAACGTATATATTTTTAATTTTCAAATTTCTTCGATTATCTTCCTCTTCTGCGATTAGCCCATTCTCCCTATACCCTAGCCGACTCCGTACCTTCATTGTGTCCACCCTAACTAATTTGACCGTCCTGGACTCGATGGAACCATCCGTGCTGCCATCAGAGGTCACCTTGCATAGTTGTCGTACCGGAGTCGCAGTTCGTGCCACCTTGATCCTTGCAGTACACCAGGCGTCCTACCAGGCAAGACACCTTGCCATTTGCTGTTTATTTATTTTAGCTCATATTTCATGTATTATTTATTATTTTCTTTATGCAAAATAAACTGTGATACATGACATACCTGTTAGAACTTACTGTTCACTTATATTTCCTGCTATGTATTATTTTTCTTACACATTAAACCTAGATTTAAGGGACCACCTTTGTGTGTTGCATTCATGGCCTTGATACGTTGTACCACGAAGTTGTATGACGCATGTAGAATACGGACGTGCGTGATTGGCTGGCCACCAATACGTACAAGCCGTGCGATAGGAATAACCGCTAATAGAGGTTGCATGCTTAGTTTAACTTAGCGGTTAATAGAGGTTACTGTTGTGGATACAACATAGTAGGCATTGGGCGGGGAGGACAATTCCTTAGCGTATGGGCTTCGATGCACTTTTCCTTGTGACCCGAAAGCTCCGCTGGAGATACGGGGTTGATGACCCATGATTACTGACGGCCACTGACGTTCTGCGGAACGTCATGCTCTTATTGATGGGGCCTCTGGTGCCCCAAGGAGGGACTATGCCGATCCTATTTAGCCAGGGTCCATGCGCAGGAAAGATTGTTCTTAACTACATTTCACTTAGAACGGTTAGGCTCCTTTATCCGTTAGGTACGAGTACCTTTGGTTTGGGTACTTATATCTGACTGTGGCTTGGAACAATAACTTGTCGCGGATTAGTTTGTCACATCTTGTCCTTGTTTGGTTGTAGGTGTGACTTACTACTCCGATGAGAAGGTATTGAACCTTGTTGGGGTCCGGATACCATATTGGATTCATAGCATAGAAATATACGTCGCCGTGAATTAGTTTACCATCTCCTGTCCTTGTTTGGTTGGGGGGATGGTAAGCTAGTTCAATAGGTGTGTATTGGACTATGTTATAATTCAATTGACTTATTTATTTGAGCAATATTTATTCAGTTTATATGGTATGATATTATGTGTCTTGTTACGTCCCTCTGAGGACCTGGTTATCTCTCCAGGTGTGTGCTCTTGTCTTTCGCAGGTATTCTAGCTCTAGCCGTGATTATCGCTATTTCTTCGAGGATGATTGTACTTGGATCGTCTTCACTTCGCTCGCCAAAAATCATTTTTTTTCTAATGTATTTTTTCTTTACTTGTTGGTAGTGGATTTGTCTCCGCCCAACATATTGTATCAAGATAATTCATTATCTTTATATGATGTCTTTTATTCATTTATTTTTGTGTGGATGAGATTAGTTATGGTTCTACTGCATTTTACAGCTTATGTATTCATACGAGGTTTCCATATATTGGAGTGTATTTCGTATGTATACAGCTGGCATGTCTACGTTCCTAGTCCTACGTATTTTAGGACTGGGGCGTTACACTAACCATTCCTTTCTTTCTTATCTTTTATTCATTCTTTCTTTTCTTTCTTTCACTTGTTCGTTCATTCATTGATTTATTCTAATATTCATTCATTCATTCATTTATATATTATGCAACTCCCCGTACGGGAGTCGCCTTGGCGACCCATCGGTCCTGAAGTCTTCCAATGTTGCTATATTCTACTTGGAACGACTATGTCGATAGTCTTCTGTTTCATTATTGTAAACCGATCATTGTTTCATTGTTGAACGCATATGGAACTTGAATGTAAGCTTGTGCCTTAGCACGAGGGTGGAGTGCGGCACGGAAGTTCGCATATTTTCTAAGTTATTTTCCATGTTCTACACAAGCATACAAGATGGGATTATTCCCTTAGCTAGGTGCATAGAGTCATTTGTTAGTATGCACGGTGTTATCGCCTAGTGATTCTAGCCATAGTGTCCATATTGTTATGTGTCTAGGCTAAACAAAGACGGGTTCATCGGAGCCACCCACCTTAGCGATGTTCGCATCGGCCGAACGATACTCCGAGTGTGCCTTTGAAAGTCTAAGTCTGGATTCCTCTTCGATGGGCCAATGTAAGTCCTGCATCGATTCTTCATCAGGTCGATGCCAACTCTTCGGGTCGACGGCTCGTTTGAGTCGTTGCACTTGCCGTTTGAATCGACGTTCCGCTAGGGCGGAGCGGGTCATTACAATGGACAGTTGGTTCGATGAAGCCTTGTTGGACTTGGGAATATACGAAGGATCGCTTGGAAGGCTATGCGATCGTGGCAGGAATCGTCTTATAAATGTCAGTAGTGTTGAACCCTTCGAAAATCCTTTAGCTTCACGCTTAATAAAAGAATAGTATGTTATGTTTACTCGTTGAGTTGCTGAATAACACCTTACATAAAAGTCGGAAAGATAATAAAAGATAATTAATCACATAATCTGAAAGCTATTGCGCATCATTTTAATGAATTGTATGCTTGTGTATTATGCTATGAAATACATGACATGTGAAAGAAAAGTTCCAAATACTTGGACGGTGAGTATATCAAGCCTCAGCTCAATGAATGTATGCTAAACAGATGCTAAGTTCTAAGAATTGGGCGGTGAGTACATTGAGTATCGGTTGGAAAGATGTATGGCATCAAAGATGTGGAAAAGGAATTGGGTAACAACATTCTATTATCCCGTCGCCGATGTAGAATATTGATTATACCAAGACCCTGAGATGAGAAAGATGGCAATATGAATGAGAATGGTGGCTGAATTACTTAGTTTTTTTTCCTTATCATGCATTATATGTTTCTTCATAGATAAGTTGCATATAGTTGTATGGTCATGGACAACTTATCGACAAGGTGGTTCCTCGAACGGTATTCCAAGACCTTGGAATTCGGTTCATCCTCGGGAGAACCTCGTGCTGAAGTAGTAGCACGGTATACGGGACCTTCAGTGGGGCTAGCTACCCACACTGTAAGGGGGTGCCGTTATACCTGGAAGATGGTCCAAGATGGCATGTCGCCAGTGGCCTTCATATAGATAGGTCCAGTGCTAATGATGTCTTATATAGGCTGAGTAAGTTATTACTCAATTACAGGGAAGGATGTCGGCTGTTGGTAAGATTTACCTGAATGGTAATAATTATGATGATATGATATTGTTTCTAACAATGTCTTGTACAAGCTGAGTAAGTATTATAAATGTACAGGAATGACTATACGACCGTGGGTAAGAATCACCAAAGGGTGATATCATATTACTTTACAGTATGTTGACTATGAGATTTGCATGCTTTACTTCTATCAGATATAAAATGCTAATTGACCCTAAGGCAACGAGAAAGACCACTTTTAATAATGTTCTATAACATCATTACTTAGTGTTGTCTTTATAGGTGAGTTGGGCCAGCACCGCTTGCCAGTACATAGATGATGTACTAACCCACGTTTGTGGGCATTTTATTGGTGCTCGTACATGGAAGAAATCGTTTGATCAGTATTTGGCATCGATAAATCAGATGGGCGTACAGAAGCTCCTCTTTCAAGATGATGTCTTCTGCTATACGGGACATAATATATGGAACAATATAACTCAGATGTACCAGTGAGATTGTAGTCAAATTGAGAAGTTCATTGTAAGCAAAGTTGGCATGTTCAGTTGTAGACTAATGGCAAGTGTATATTCAGTTGGTTATTCAAGAGCCTTGTAATCAGTTGTAGACTCTGTATTCCACTGCAAGTCTTGTAATCGAATTCAAATATCAATAAAAAGATGCATTTATTCATATCTTGTTCTGACTTCAATTTATTTGCTTGGTTTTGCTGCGCTGTCGTTGTTTCTGAGAAATATCAGGAACTGTAATGGTTTTTCCTTATACAAGTACAATCTAGACTTGTACGACATCACGTCCAGTGGCTAGATTTCGATCCTCTAGGATCGAAGCATGACATAATGGTACCAGAGCACGGCTTTACGTCCTTGAATTCTTATTCGATTTGTTTCAAATCAATGTTGCTACTAAGATGATTCAAAGCTGCTTTCGCGATGATTCAAAGACTGTTCCGCGATTACTCAAAGTTGCTTCCGCGATGAAATCAAAGTTGCCTCGACGATGACTCAAAGTGCTTCCACAATTATTCCGTATTGTTTTTAAATTATTCTAAGTTGCTCCCTTGACTGAAAATCCGTTGATCCTCTTGGCTGCTTACTGGGTGTTCCATACAATAAGTCTAATATATGTGGGCTATAATGTGTGTGCTTTATTAAATTCCTAAAAGATACCAAAACGAATAACAAGAATGCGATGCGATAATAAGTTGGTAACATGTGTGCTAGATGTCTTATATGTGGGATTTATTGAAGTCGATTGTTATGCAGCAATCGGCGGTGGACGATGGCATAGTATGTTGGAACAGAAATTGTGCTTGACTTCAGTGAATGTGAATCGACAGAATTTCGAGTTGGCTTATGTGTGTTGGCTCGGTTATGTTCTGATGCAAAAGAATTAGTTGTTATTTGTGGTCGGCAGAGCCACAGCAGAATTGATGTTGGTTTGATGCGAAGAGGAATATTATGTCGAGTATGGCTTGAGCTCTAAGTGGTATATGGCTCTACCCTCTTAGCGATAAGATGACCCTTGACCATGTTCATAATATAGTGATTGCTTTACCTATAAGGTATTGGAGAGTATCGAGTCGTAGCTGGATTACGATTGATACATGACAGCTAGGCATGTTCCTTGATGATTGAGTTCAGATAAACTCGTTGCAAGAATTTTGATGTGTTCGGATGAATCGCTAGACTTTGACGGTTAGCATTATGTTAGGTAATGGAAAATTGAGAATATGAAATGAATGCCTTGGTTGGGAATGGTACGAGTTACAGATTCAGGCGATGACTTGAATCAGTTGGGTAAAAGGATTGTAGGCTCAGTGACGATGGTGGGATATTGCTATCAAAAGATTTTGCGAGAACAAGTATAGACTGAATATTGAATGATGTTGGAATTGGATAAATGAAATTGCATGTTGGACATCGACAAATTGATGGTGAAGTTAGACGCTTATCGTAATGTTACGAATGACTTAGAAGATACAAAAAGTTGTATCAATGACCGAAAAGTAGAGAATGGGCTTGAGGAAATATATGACCTTAGCACGTTGTGCAGTTGTGCTTAAGAGAATTATACGTGTCCCAAATTAACAAGTTATGACCCTTGATTATTTTGAGGCACAGAGAATGAGTACTTGTCCCTTGATGCATGAAAGAGTAGATGTTCCGTATGAGACTCTGATGGCTGGAATACAATTAAGTATCGAGATACAGTAACATGTAGTAGACCCTGTCGGTGGATGATGCTGTCGCATGAATAACGAGTTTGAGTGGAATGTAGAATTTTGGAGTATGACTTAGCTAGATGAATTATGTCATATCTACTAAATGACCGATATAGAATACTAGATGATTGGTAACATAGTGATTAGATCGATTCATGAATAGTAAATCTTCTTATTGAATCAAAAGAAGATAATGCAAAACGAATATTGATAGTTCATGTGAATTGCTAGGAGATGACCGTGCTGGTGTGAACGAAAATTCATAAGGATGCTTTCGAAATAAATATGATTATATTGTTGCCTTATTTTGTTGGTTAAAGAGTACAGACCGTATCGATGATCTAAAAATATAAAAATTGAATATGTCATAAAGAGACCGAAGGAAAGAGACGGTAAATGAAAAACCATTGAGGTAGCAATGTTGGAATATGAATCAGAATAGTTGGCCTGGTTGAATAGACCCATTTGAGTACGATATAGAAATATAATTCGGATTAAGCAAGTGATGATGCGTCTATGCAAGTGAAAACTGAATAATTGGATGTTCGATTGATAAAGTTTTAGATGATAGCTTCGGGATTGACCCATAAGACTTGTCAGATAGATTTTATCGGTTGTGGGTATGTTTATGATGAATTCGTTGGGTATAATCCAAGGATGAGTACGGGTAGAAAGACTTGACCCTAGAATATCGGTTGGCTGCCTAGAGTGTCGGTTGATTGCCTAAGTTTCGAATTTGCTGGCTATAATATTTTAGTTGTCTGTGTTGGGGTATAAGTTCATAAGATTGGGGGGGTGTCCCATGTCCCTTAAGTTGGTAGGATCATAGATTGTCCCTGAGATAAAATAGAGTACCTATGATAAGAATTGATTGCCTCTAAGATAAGTGATAAGTATGTCCCTGATAGCTATCCATCTCATATAAGTTAGCTGAATGTTTGGTTTAGCTTAGATTAGCTGACCGTAGAGACTTGACTGAATGCTAAGTTGACTATTGGAAATCCGTAGGATGTCCTTATTGATATTGCATGGGTATAGTCGGAATGAGTAAGTTGTGTCGGAAAGTAAACTTTGGAATGGAATAGAGATTAGGAAATTCGATGTTATAATGTTGGATGGGATGACGGATCATGTTGGTTTCAGAACTTTGTTGCCTTATTTGGGAATGTCAAAAATTTGCTAAAAGTTGGTTGGATTTGGTTGGTTGTATCATATTGAGAAGCTTAAAATGACGATAGTTGCCTTGAGACAGTAGGAATAAATTCATTCATGGATAATCGGATCGGAATTGAGAAAAAAAATATAATAATGGAATGAATTAGTGCATGTAGTCGAGATCAGCGAGAGCGAATGGGAATAGGAATGACCCTTAGAATTAATGGTGCTGGAAATGAGAGTTGCCCATGCGAGAGGATAATATGTTGGCTTGATCAATACGAAAAAATGTTTGAGTACAACGAGAAATTTTACTAAAATAGAATGAAGGTACAATTTGAAGGATGGGTCATAATCGAAAAAATTTACGAGTCGCAAACAAAATGTATGGATGCGATGATGACGAGTACAAGATTTGATCGATGAGAATCGGGATTTATCAACTTTGGTGGCATGAATCACAATAAACTTGAAAGGAATACTAAGGGAATATTTTGGATCGCCTGTGGAAAAATTTCTCAAGTTGAAATTTGTAACATTCATTGTGTTATTGGTTGGTTGGATAATTGAATAAATAAGTCGGGAATATACGAGATGCTCAGAGCAATCACTGATGTTCGAAAAAGAAGTTACACCGTAGCTCGTTCGTTTTCTCTATCACTGAACTTGGCTGAAGTGCATGTATTTCGGGGACGCCTAAAATATGTATATGATTCCAACTAAGTGGTATGCTGAATTCAAATGAAACCACGAGAAAGATTATCATGTGCTAAGGAAATTGCACGAGTGGTGGAAGAAGAACAAATATGGTAAACTATTGTGAATCAAATTAGAATGCTGCGATGAGATGGTACATTACTTGAAATCAATCGAGATGTTGCGAAGAAGTATTAAACAATGCAAGTTGATCATTGGGAATGTTTCATAAAATTTAGTTGAAGTTATGGGGATGAGTTTTGTTTTAAGTTTCGAGGACGAAACTTTTTTGAGTGGTATATATTATAGTGCCCCAACCCGTAAGATGCCTTATGATGGACGGTTGGTTCGATGAAGCCTTGTTGGACTTGAGAATATGCGAAGGATCGTTTGAAAGGCTATGCGATCGTGGCAGGAATCGTCTTATAAATGTGAGTAGTGTTGAACCATTCGAAGATCCTTTAGCTTCACGCTTAATAAAAGGATAGTATGATATGTTTACTCATTGAGTTACTGAATAAAACCTTGCATGAAAGTCAAAAAGATAATTAAAGATAATTAATCACATAACCCGAAAGCTGTTGCGCATCATTTTAATGAATTTTATGCTTACGTGTTATACTATGAAATACATGACAGGTGAAGAAAAAGTCCCAAATACTTGGGCGGTGATGTCACTCCCGTTTTTTGTTATACGTATTTCCAGTGTACGTATGCGGATTTTGACTCGTATATTATTTCCTATATTTTCGTATTTCTTTATTGCTTGCCTTGATGTATCTTGACTAAGGTTGACCTTGGGTTGGGTTGGTCCAACTTGACTTGCTTTGGATGGCTTGGTTTGGTTTAGTTTGATGGTTGGTTCAACATGTTGAACCATCCCCTCTCTTTATAAAACCCAACCACCCCTTTCTCTCTCTTAATTACTTCCATTTATTTCTTCTTCTTTTTCTTCTTCCTCATAACTCTCTCCACCTACCAAGAAATCCTAGGCAAGTGCAACTTGCTTCATGGAGGAACCTAATTCTATTTGTTCTATTGTCTTTCTTACATGATTTTATGACACTTTAGAACTTAGCCTTTTCAATTTGGTGGAAATTTTTTTGTAGATCTAAGTTTGTGCCATTTTTGATTTTCTTGGGTTTTTAATCTATCAAACTTACTTGTTTTCGAAAACTAAGTGTTCCATGTGGTAGAGAATTTGATTCTACACAATTTTGACCTTTGAAAAGTTAGATTTCGATTTGTTTTGAGGAAGTTATGGCCAAAGTAAGTTTTGGACATCTTCTATGTTCATCTATTCTAGTTCTGGCAGAGATGATGAATAGTGCCAGTCCGCATGGCTGCATAGTACCACATAGTGCCAGTCCGTATGGCTGCATAGTGTCGTATAGTGCCAGTCCGTATGGCTGCATAGTGCCAGTCCGCATAGCTACGTAGTGCCAGTCCGTATGGCTGCATAGTGCCACATAGTGCTGGCTGCATAGTGCTGCATAGTGCCAGTCCACATAGCTGCATAGTGCCGTATAGTGTTGGCCGCACGGCTGTATAGTACCGTATAGTGCCAGTCTGCATAGCTGCATAGTACCGTATAGTACTGGCCGTATAGCTGCATAGTACTGGCCGCATGGCTGCATAGTACTGGCCGTATAGCTATATAGTACTGGCCGTATGGCTGCATAGTACCGTATAGTATCGGTCCACATAGCTGCATAGTGCCTGGCCGTATAGTGCCAGTCCGTATAGATGCATAGTGCCGTATAGTGCCTATTTTAGCTGTTTTTGGCTATTTCATATCCCATTTGGCTGATTTGTGGTCAGAATTTCTCCCAACTTCCAACATAAAAGTTGTAGATCTTTTCTTTGGCTTCAAGAATATGTTACTAGCTATTTTATACAAGTTTCTCTCATTCATGATAATGTAGGGATAGAACACGATAGTGGCCCATCGTGGCGCACTCTTGACAAGCAACCTTGACATAAAATTCTTGATAGTGGTCCGTTGTGACGCACTCTTGACATGATAAGTAATCGAACATGACATGATAATCTTGAACGCTGTTGCGACAGCTACCTGGACTTGCTAAGTAACTCTTGTCTTGACACCGTTGTTGATTCTCTTGGTTATGTCTGTACAAGCTACATGTCTCGTCTTGCATCATGCCTAGGACATGGATTTCTGATTACCACGGTCAGGGATTCATACTGAATTTGACTAGGGTAATGAGTAGATTGATCAAGTAGTTCATGAAGAGATTTTCCAGCTACAGGCAGTCCCGTTATCTGGGCGCTTTAATTGGACTTGTAGCCTGCCGTCGAGTAGGGCAGATTTCTAGCACACTGTCATGTGTTGTACCCCCAAGTCACCTAATCCAACTCTCTCAACTTGTAACTGGATAACCTGGATTAAGTCTGCAGGGCTTGTGGCTGTTGAAACATCTCAATACATCTTGTTAGTAACTAGGCTTGTGATAACCCTAGTTAGTTAAAAGTATCAAGCCGTACTTGTTGCTTGGCTATGATTGATGGATTCGGTCTAGTCTAGTCTTGTCTAGACAGTGCCAGTTCATGATTACTTTAGCACATTACTATTATGCTTTACTCTTGTCGATAAATGAGTGGAGATTAAGCTCTGTTCAGGTGAAGGATTACAACCCCGGTCCTTGTTTGGTTTACGGGTTGTAACTTGATTGCCGGAATAGTTTCTTAGTTATCTTATCGTTTATCATCCTGATTTCCTTAACCTATGTCTTTCATTATCAATTATGTATTTATGTGCTAATATGCTGGTTTTAGTTCTTAAGTGAAGCCTCCCTTGTGGCACTTGCTCTTTCTGGGGTCTGACCCAGCTGATTTTGTATGGCCAGATTTTGGAGCAGCATCCGAGGATCTCCCAGCCTTCCAGCCAGATGGTGAATACTAGATGTAACCCTGGCAACGAGTGTGTTTTATTTTGCTCTCCCACTCTATTAAAAATTATTCTTTTGAGGCGTTTAGCCGTCGAGCAAGTGTTATCTCGTGTTGAATACTTATATTTCTTGTCTGCCTAAGGACTGTAATATGATTGACAAATCCTAGGGTTGATCATGTATGACTGAAACTCTTGCTAGTCCTCGCATTTTATACGACTAGCTTCATGATCATCTGTATATGAAATGTATGGGACGCCTTACTATTGAATATCTGATGGTCTAACATCTTGTAACTATTATTACTTACTTGAGATTGAGACACTAGGCTTGTTCTTGATCACAAGAGACTGATGGCTTGTAGATAAACCTTCATACATCTAGATAGCCGTGACCGTATATTAAGGTGGATTATACTTCTATATACGTAGCTGGCTGTGTCTGTCCCCCATTCTCCAGTATTCTGGTTCTGGGGCGTGACATAGTTTAAGTGGTGGCCTATGCAGGTATTTTAAATCAAGATATTTGGGAGTTTTACCGAATTGATGTCTCAATCAGCACTCGCCCTTGATCTCTACTCGTGTCTCCTAATCTTTCTGAAATCTTGACCTGATCACATGCTTATATCTTCGATCTATCTTGGTCCTTCCTTATTGTTTTCCATGTCATATCTTCAGTGGCATTATTCCTGGTCCTGCCGATCAGCCCAGCGGAGCACCTCCAGTGAACCAGCAACAACCTGGGGAGCAAGCCCAGCACTAAGGGGTAGCCTCCAGAGTCATGCCTTCCGGGGGTCAAGAGCCACCGGTTCAGCCAGTCCAGCCTGCAGAGCCTGACAATGGAGTCCTTTTAGGGCTCATCCAAGAATTGCTTGCATCACAAGATCGTCGGGGCGATGCCCTACACCAGACAGTATAAGATGCTATGGACAGAGTTGGTTATCAAGGGAACAATGCAGCCAACAACTTCAAGCGCCCGAACCCTCCTTTCTTTAACGGAACTGAAGATGCTATTGCTGCTGATGTATGGCTTTAGGACACAGAGGTTATCCTGGAAGCAACTAGGATTCCTGAGGATAAGAAGGTGGCCGTTGTGCGCCTGCAATTATTGGACTTAGCCCGTACCTGGTGGGCGATGCTAGCATTGGGTTTGGCGATGCCTGTCTTATGGGCGGTATTCATCAACAAGTTCCAGACGAAGTATTTTAATGCAGTAGCTCGCTATGATCTGCAGACGAGATTCACCAATCTTAAGGAGATGGGAAGGACGGTCGATGGATATGCGGCCGAGTTTTTTAGGCTTAGTCGGTTTGCTCCCACCTTGGTGGCAACCGAATTAGACCGAGCCCAGCGATTCTAACAGAGACTCCACCTAGAGATCATTATATCAGTGGAGCAGTTTGAGCACCAGACATTTGATGCCGTCTTGCGAGCAGCGAAGAGGCATGAATATACTTTATAGAGGATTGTAGATAGAAGCGGAGGACGGAAGAGGTCCCATGGACAGATGTTCCAGTCATCAGCACCAGCCCCGGCAGCTAGGGCTTTGACTATTGAAGCTCCTAGGAGGGCGACCACAGTTTCACCGGTTCAGCACTCGACGCCAACGTATCCTCAGCAGCAGAAGCAGAAGCAGTCTTCCGCAATGGGCTGTACTCATTATGGAAAGCCAGGGCATGTAGTATCAGAGTGTCGCAGAGCACAGGGATTTTGCTTGACTTGTGGGGCACCGGATCACAAGATAGGATCCTGCCCACATAGATCCAGTTCATCGTCATCAAACCAAACTAGTCCATCGGTTAGGGGTCCAGCATCAGTGAAGCAGCAGTACCAGCCTCCGAGGCTATTGCCTCATCAGGCTCAGCAGTATGCCCAAGCTCAGATTCAGAACAGACAGAGAGGTCACCAGCAGAGGGGACCAGCTCCAAGAGGGCAAGGTTAGGCTATGGCTATGACGGTAGAAGAAGAATTGGTATCAGGTGAGGTGGTGGCTGGTACCATTCTCGTCAACTCTTTTCCAGTATCAGTATTATTTGATTCAGGTACATCGCACTCATTTATGTCAGCACGATTCGCAACACGGATAGGACTGGAGCCCGAGTCATTATCAGTAAGGCTTAATATACTTATTGGTAACGGTCTTGTGGGAGTGGATAGAGTCTATTCCTCGTGTCGAATCGTAGTTAGTGGTAGAGAGTTTCTCGCTAGATTGATATAATTTCTGATGGCCGACTATGATGTGGTCCTAGGAATGGATTGGTTGAAGGATCAATACGCAAGAATAGACTTCCATATTGGCAGGATTATTTTTGGTGTTCCAGACGAACCAGAGTTTTCATTTTCCAGAGGCGAAGTAGAACCATATCCCCAGTCTTGCAGATGGCAGTAGCAGTAGCAGTTCAGTTTTCTAGAGTAGTAGAAGAGTTTCCTGATGTATTTCCCGAAGAGCTTCCAGGCATGCCCCCAGAGAGAGATAGATTTCACATTGATTTGCTTCTAGGGACGACACCGGTGTCAGAGAGAGTCTACAGAATGACGTCTTCAGAGTTAGAGATCTTGTACAAGATGATTGAAGAACTCAGAACCAAGAGATTTATTCGTGCTAGTGGATCACCTTGGAGAGCCCCGATACTTCTTGTAAAAAAAAGGATGGTACGTTAAGATTATGTGTTAAGTTCGTACCTTGAACTCTGTAACAATCAAGAACAGATATCCTCTACCAAGGATAGATGACTTATTTGATCAGCTCAGGGGAGCGACAGTATTCTTGAAGATTGACTTGCGATCAGGGTACCATCAGATCAGAGTTAGAGAGCAAGACATCCAGAAGACAATATTCAGATCAAGATATGGGCATTGGGAGTTCCTTGTTATACCATTTGGAGCGACTAATACACTAGTCGTGTTTATGGACCTCATGAATTGTATCTTCATGCCTTATTTGGATCAGTTTGTGATAGTGTTTATAGATGACATCTTGGTCTATAGCAAGAGTGAAGTAGAGCATGAGCATCATCTCCGAGTGGTCCTTCAGATTCTCAAAGAGCACTAGTTGTACGCGAAGTTCAGTAAGTACGAGTTTTAGCTTAACCGTATATCGTACTTAGGTCACATCATCACCAGAGGTGGAGTGTAAGTGGACCCCCAGAAGATAGTAGCTATAGAATCATGGCCAGTACCCAGTACCATCGTAGAGGTTCGCAGTTTTCTAGGATTGGCTGGCTATTACCGGCAATTTGTATCAGACTTCGTTCGAATTTTAGCGCCCTTGACTCAGTTGACCCGTAAGGATGTGCAGTTTGCTTGGACAGCAGAGTGTTAGAGTTCATTTGAGAAGTTAAAGCAGAGATTGATGACGGCCCCTATTCTCACTCTTCTAGATAGGACTGGAGGATTTTCAGTTTATTGTGACGCTTCCGGCAGAGGATTGGGATGCGTCTTGATGCAGCATGGCAAGGTAGTTGCTTATGCTTCACGCCAGCTTCGTGACCATGAGAAGAATTATCCTACCCATGACTTAGAGTTTACAGCGGTAGTTTTTACATTGAAACTTTGGAGACATTATTTATATGAAGATCGTGTGAAGATTTTTACCGACCACAAGAGTCTGAAGTATGTATTCACCCAGAAGTATCTCAACATGCGTCAGAGAAGATGGCTAGAGCTACTTGCGGATTGTGACATCAACCTACAGTATCATCCCGGGAAGGCCAACTTAGTAGCGGATGCATTGAGCAGAAGAGCTGGAGTTTATTTCCTAACAGCACAGCCAGAGTTATTAGTAGATCTTCAGAAGATGGGGATAGAGATAGTTCTTCCTACCAATATGGCATTGATGGCCAGTATGCAAGTTCAGTCCATCATAGTTGACAGGATCAAGATGGCGTAATCAGCAGATTCCAAGCTACAGCGGCTCAGGGCAGAATGTGAAGCAGGGCGAAGACCCGAGTTATGCATTCACGAAGATGGTACACTCCATCATGGAAGGCGTCTTTGTGTACCCAGTGGTGATATCAGATAGGAGATCATGGCAGAGGCTCATAGTTCTCAGTATTCAATTCATCCCGATGGCACAAAGATGTACCGAGACATCCGTCAGTATTTTTGGTGGAATGGCATGAAGAGGGAGATATCCCGGTTTGTCTCCCGATGTTTGTTTGCCAACAAATTAAAGCTGAACATCAGAGACCAGATGGACTTTTTCAACCATTACCGATCCCAGAATAGAAGTGGGAGCATATAACCATGGACTTTGTAACTGGGTTACCTAAATCCCCGGCTGGCAGGAATGCTATATGGGTTATCGTTGATCGTCTCACGAAGGTAGCTCATTTTCTCCCCTTCAGAATTGGTCAGTCGACGGATCAGCTAGCAGAGATGTATCTCAGGCAGATTGTCAGATTGCATGGAGTGCCAGTTAGTATCATATCAGACAGAGATTCAAGATTCTCATTACACTTTTGGCGGAGTCTTCAAGAGAGTTTGGGGACTCGTCTCAAGTTCAGTTCAACATATCATCCGCAGACAGATGGTCAGTCGGAGCGCACGATCCAGATTATTGAAGATATGTTGCGGTCTTGTATGCTTGACTTCAGTGGTTCGTGGAAAGATCATCTGCATCTAGTTGAGTTCTCCTATAACAATAGTTTCCAGGCCAGTATCCAGATGGCACCCTTTGAGGCCTTGTACGATAGAAAGTGCAGATACCCGTTAGCATGAGATAATATCGGTGAGAGGCAGATGCTTGGTCTAGAGATGACTATGCAGACAATCGAGGTGGTCAGACAAGTCAGAGATCATCTTCGAGTTGCCCAAGATCTCCAGCGCCATTGGGCCGATTCTCATCGACGTCCTCTTGAGTTTTCAGTCGGCGACCACGTATTCCTTAGGATCTTGACTACCCATGGCATCATTCGTTTGGGCATGCGGGAAAAGCTTAGTCCTAGGTATATAGGGCCATTTGACATTCTAGAGCGAGTAGGTATTGTGTCCTATCGTCTCGATCTTCCGTCGTTGTTACGTGAGGTGCATGATGTCTTCCATGTATCCCAATTGCGACGGTATATCCCGGATCCAAGCCATATCCTTAATCATTCGAAATTAGTTGTTGGTACCAAACTTTCGTATGAGGAAAGGCCTGTATCCATATTGGACCGAAAAGAGAAGGCACTCAAGAACAAGACTAGTAGTTTAGTCCGTGTTGCTTAGGGTCACCACTCTTTAGGTGAGTCAACGTGGGAGCGTGAAGATGATATCCGCTTACGATATCCACACATGTTTGACTCATAAGGTATAATGTCTTTCTTATGCCTTATGCTTTTAAATTCCTCGCTTGCATGAATGATTGCTTGATTGGTTGCTAGTCGTAGATTGCTTGTGCTTTAGTATGGCTTGCCCCGACATCTCTAGTCTCTTGATTAAATTCCGAGGACGAAATTCTTTTAAGGTGGGTAGAGTTATCACTTCTGATTTCCGTTATACGTATTTCCAGTGTACGTATGCGGATTTTGACCTGTATATTATTTACTGTATTTCCGTATTTTTTTATTGTTTGCCTTGATGTATCTTGACTAAGGTTGACCTTGGGTTGGGTTGGTCCAACTTGACTTGCTTTGGATGGCTTGGTTTGGTTTATTTTGATGGTTGGTTCACCATGTTGAACCATCCCCTCTCTTTATAAAACCCAACCACCCCTTTCTCTCTCTTCATTACTTCCATTTATTTCTTATTCTTCTTCTTCTTCTTCTTCCTCATAACTCTCTCCATCTACCAATAAACCTAGGCAAGTGCAACTTGCTTCATGGAAGAACCTAATTCTATTTGTTCCATTATCTTTCTAATATGATTGTATGACACTTTAGAACTTGGCATTTTTTAATTTGGTGGATATTTTCTTGTAGATCTAAGTTTGTTTTATTTTCGATTTTTTTGGGTTTTGATCTATCAAACTTATTTGTTTTCGACAACTAAGTGTTCATGTGGTAGAGAATTTGATTCAACACAATTTTGACCTTTGAAAAGTTAGATTTTGATTTGTTTTAAAGAAGTTATGGCCAAAGCAAGTTTTGGACATCTTCTATGTTCATCTGTCCTGGTTCTGATAGGGACGATGAATAGTGCAAGTCCGTATAGCTGCATAATACCGCATAGTGCCAATCCGCATGGCAGCATAGTGCCGTATAGTGCCAGTCCGTATGGGTGCATAGTGCCTGTCCATAGTGCCGCATAGTGCCGCATAGTGTAGTCCGCATAGCTACATAGTACCATATAGTGCCAGTCCGCATGACTGCATAGTGCCGTATAGTGCCAGTCCGCATGGCTGCATAGTGCCGCATAGTGCTGGCCGCATGGCTGCATAATGTCGCATAATGCCAGTCCGCATAGCTGTATAGTACCGTATAGTGCTGGCTGCATGGCTGCATAGTATCGCATAGTGCCAGTCCGTATAGCTGTATAGTACCGCATAGTGTTGGCCGTATGGCTGTATAGTGTCGCATAGTGCTGGCCGCATAGCTGTATAGTGCTAGCCGCATAGCTGCATAGTGCCACATAGTGCCGGTCTGCATAGCTGCATAGTGCCTGACCGCATAGTGCTAGTTCGCATAGATGCATAATGCCTATTTTGGCTATTTCATGTCCCATTTGGCTGATTTGTAGCCAGAATTTCTCCCAACTTCCAATATGAAAGTTGTAGATTTTTTTCTTGGCTTCAGAAATATGTTACTAGCTATTTTATGCAAGTTTCTCTCATTCATGATAATGTAGGGATAGAACACGATAGTGGCCCGTCGTGGCGCACTCTTGACAAGCAACCTTGACATGAAATTCTTGATAGTGGTCCGTTGTGACGCACTCTTGACATGATAAGTAACCTGACATGACATGATAATCTTGAACGTTACTGTGACAGCTACCTGGACTTGCTAAGTAACTCTTGTCTTGACACCGTGGTTGATTCTTTTGGTTATGCATGTACAAGCTACATGTCTCGTCTTGCATAATGCCTAGGATATGGATTTCTGATTACCACGGCCAGGAATTCATACTGAATCTGGCTAGGGTAATGACTAGATTGATCAAGTAGTTTATAAAAAAAATTTCCAGCTACAGGCAGTCCCGTTATCTGGGCGCTTTAATTGGACTTGTAGCCAGCCGTCAAGTAGGGCACATTTCCAGTACACTGTCATGTGTTGCACCCCCAAGTCACCTAATCCAACTCTCACAACTTGTAACTGGATAACCTGGATTAAGTCTGTAGGGCTTGTGGCTGTTGAAACATCTCAATGCATCTTGTTAGTAACTAGGCTTGTGATAATCCTAGTTAGATAAAAGTATCAAACCGTACTTGTTGCTTGGCCGTGATTGATAGATGAGGTCTAGTCTAGTCTTGTCTAGACAGTGCCAGTTCAGGATTACTTTAGCACATTACTGTTATGGTTTACTCTTGTCGATAAATGAGTGGAGACTAAGCTATGTTCAGGTGAAGGATTATAACCCCGGTCCTTGTTTGGTTTACGGGTTGTAACTTGGTTACCGAAATAGTTCCTTAGTTATCTTATCGTTTACCATCCTGATTTCCTTAACCCATGTCTTTCATTTTAATTATTTCTTTATGTGCTAATATGCTAGTTTTAGTTCTTAAGTGAAGGCTCCCTTGTGACACTTGCTCTTTCTGGGGTCTGACCCAGCTGGTTTTGTATGGCCAAATTTCGGATCAGCACCCGAAGATCTCCTAGCCTTCCAGCTAGATGGTGAACACTAAACGTAACCCTGATAAGGAGTGGGTTTTATTTTACTCTCCCACTCTATTGTAAATTATTCTTTTGAGATGTTTAGCCGCGGAGCAAGTGTTAGCTCGTATTGAATACTTATATTTCTTGTCTGTCTAAGGGCTGTAACATGATTGACAAATCCTAGGGTTGATCATGTATGACTGAAACTCTTGCTAGTCCTCGTATTTTGTACAACTAGCTTCATGATCATCTGTATATGAAATGTATGGGACGCCTTACTATTGAATATCTGATGGTCTAACATCTTGTAACTATTATTACTTGCTTGAGATTGAGACACTAGGCTTGTTCTTGACCATAAGAGACTGATGGCTTGTAGATAAACCCTCATACATCTAGACAGCCGTGACCGTATATTGAGGTAGATTACACTTCTATATACGTAGCTGGCTGTGTCTGTCCCCCGCTCTCCAGTATTCTGGTTCTGGGGCGTGACAGGTGAGTATGTCGAGCCTCAGCTCAATGAATGTATGCTAAACAGATGCTAAGCCCCAAGAATTGGGCGGTGAGTACATTGAGTATCGGTTGGAAAGATGTATGGTATCAAAGATGTGGGAAAGGGATTGGGTAACAACATTCTATTATCCCGTCACCGATATAGAATGTTGATTACACCAAGACCCTAGGTTGGGAAAGATGGCAAAACGAATGAGAATGGTGGCTGAATTACTTTTCCTTATCATATATTATATGTTTCTTTATAGATAAGTTGTATATAGTTGCATGGTCATGGACAACTTGTCGATAATGTGGTTCCTCGAACGATATTCCAAGGCCTTGGAATCTGGTTCGTCCTGGAGGGAACCTCGTGCTGAAGTAGTGGCACGGTATACGGGACCTTCAGCGGGGCTAGCTACTCGTACTGTAAGGGGCACCGTTGTACCTGGAAGATGGTCCAAGATGGCGTATCACCAGTGACCTTCATATAGATAGGTCCAGTGCTAATGATGTCTTATGCAGGCAGAGTAAGTTATTACTCAATTACAGGGAAGGATGTTGGTTGTTGGTAAGATTCACCTGAATGGTAATAATTATGATAATATGATATTGTTCCTAACAATGTCTTATGCAGGCTGAGTGTCATGCCCCAGAACCATAATACTAGAGAGCGAAAGACAGACACAGCCAGTTACGTACATTAAAGTGCAACCCACATCACAATATGGTCACAGCTGTCTAGATGCATAGAGGTTATCTATAAGCCAACAGTCTCTTATGGTCAATAACAAGCCTAGTGTCTCAATCTCAAGCAATCAAATAATGGTTATAAGATGTTAGATCATCAGACATATAAAGTAAGGCGTCCCAAACATTACATATTTAGATGATCATGAAGCTAGTCATACAAAATACAAAGACTAGCAAGAGTTTAAGTCATACATCATCAACCCTAGGATTTGCCAATCATGTAACAACCCTTAGGCAGACAGAAATTTAAGTTTCAACACAAGCTAACACTTGCTCGACGGCTAAACGCCTCAAAAGAATAATTTATAATTGAGTGGGAGAGCAAAATAAGAAATCCACTCATTGCCAGGGTTACACCTGGTGTTCACCATCTGGCTGGAAGGCGAGTAGATCCTCGGGTATTACTCCAAAATCTGGCCATACAAAACCAGCTGGGTCAGACCCTAGAAAGAGCAAGTGCCATAAGGAAGGCTCCACTTAGGAACTAAAACCAGCATATAATAAAAAAAGAACTGATAAAAGAGCATAGTTAAATAACATAAAAGATTGAGTTAACATAAAACATAAGCTTGCAGTAGGAGGAACAAAAGGTGGAATATAATTCCCATGTTAATCGTGAGACAATTCATTCAAGCACGGCCAATCAAGTCCTGCGGCTTGCTATTGTTAGCTAACTAAGGTTATCACAAACTTAGTTACTGACAAGATACAATAAGATATTTCTGCAGTCACAAGCCCTGCAGACAATCCAGGTTATCCAGGCGAGGGTTACAAGAGTTGCAAGAGTTATCAAGATTACTGGTGTACTTTAGTGCTTATGATTCAAGAAGTGCAACACATGACAGTGTGCTGGAAATATGCCCTACTCGTAGGCAGGCTACAAGTCCACAGGTGTGGCAAAGATAACGGGATCGCCTGTAACTGGAAAATCTCTCTATATGAACTACTTGATCAATCTAGTCATTAACCTAGTCAGATTCATTACGAATACCTGACCGTGGTAACCAGGCACATTCAACCACGGGATCAAGGCAAGAGTTACACTAGCAAGACAGAAATAGCCGTCGCAACAACAATCAAGATTATACATGTCATGTCAGGTATACTTGTCATGTCAAGAGTACTTGTCTAGAGTATGCCTCGACGGGACACTATCAAGAGTTATCAAGACGATTTCATATTATCATGTTCAAGCCAAGTTCTAGTTCAAGTTGAGCTCAAATCAAGTCAAGCTCGTGTCATAGCCAAGTCATGTCGTGCTCAAGTTCAAGTCAAGTTCAATACTAGTCAAGTCATACCAGGCTAAGATCGTATCGAAGCCCAAGGTACTTGCAGGCAGTTACGAAACATATAAACAAATGGCGCCAGGTCAGCATGGGCACCAGGCAACATGGGCGCCATCCAGCATGTACACCAAGGCCAGCATGCGCCTGGGCCAAGAGGCGTCAGAGCCAGCATGCACCAACATGAGCCTGGGCCAAGAGGTGCCAGGGCCAACTTGCGCCAGCATGCGCCTGGGCTAAGAGGCACCAGGGCCAGCATGCGCCAGCATGCACCTGGGCCAAGAGGCTCCAGGGCCAGCATGCGCCAGAATGTGCCTGGGCCAAGAGGCGCCAGGGCCAGCATATGCCAACATGAGCCTGGGCCAGCATGCGCCATCATGTGCCTGCTCTTCTGCCAGTCCCCAAATGTTCATGTAAACCCATGAACTAAAAAGGCCATAAATCACTCAAGACAAGTCAAAATCGGGACTTCCAAGGGTCTAAATTGGGTATAATCAAATTTCTACGACATAGGACCATTAGATCTCGAAAATAACAAAGTTTAAGAGATCAAACCAAAAAAAATTGAGAAAACTACAAACTTAGATCTACAAAAATCCCTCCATCTAAACCAAAACTCTAAGTTCTAAAGAGGCTTAGAATCTAGCAAAGAATAAAATAGAACATTAAAATTTGAGGTCCATCATAAAGCAAGTTGTACTTGCCTAGGGCTTGGTAGGTGGGAGGAGTAAATGAAGAAGATGAAGAAGTAATGACAAATGAATTGAGGAGTGAGAGAGAGAGAGAGAGGAGTTGGTTTATATACAAACCTTTCTCATCTCAAACCAAAACAAACTAAGTCAAGCCAAGCCAAGTTGGACCAAACCGAATTAAACTAAGGCAAAATTAAACCAAGACTAGGCTAAGCAAGACAAGTCAAAATACGGGTCACTTGACAAAAGTCAGAATTCCGTACACGTATATTAAAAATACGTATAACGAACAACGGAAGTGACAGCTCTACCCACCTTATAATTTCGTCCTTGGAATTTAATCAAGAGGCTAGAGATGTCGGGGCATGATACACTAACCACAGGCAATCTACGACTAGTAGTTAATCAAGCAATCATTCATGCAAGAAAGGAGTTAAAAGCATAAGGCATAAGGAAGATATTATACCTTATGAGTCAAACTGGTATGGACATCGCGATCAGATATCATCCTCACGTTTCTAAGTTGACTCACCCAAAGAGTGATGACCCCAAGCAACACGGACTAAACTAATAGTCTTGTTCTTGAGTATCTTCTCCCTTCGATCCAATATGGATATGGACCTTTCCTCATACGAAAGGTTGGTACCAACAACCAATTCTGAATGATCAAGGATATGGCTCGGATCTAGAATGTACCATTGCAATTGGGATATATGGAATACGTCATGTACCTCACATAACGATGGCGGAAGAGCGAAACGATAGGACACATCACCTACTCGCTCAAGAATACCAAATGGCCTTATATACTTAGTACTAAGCTTTTTCTGCACGCCGAATCGAATGATGCCACGGGTAAGCGAGATCCTGAGGAATACGTGGTCGCCGATAGAAAACTCAAGAGGACGCCGATGAGAATCGGTCCAATGGCGCTGACGATCTTCTGCAACTCGAAGATGATCTCTAACTTGTCTGACCACCTCAATAGTCTGCGTAACCATCTTTAGACAAAGCATCTGCCTTTCGTCTACATCATTCCAGGCTAAAGGTAATTTGCACTTCCTACCATACAGTACCTCAAACGGTACCATCTGGATACTGGCCTGAAAACTGTTATTATAGGAGAACTCCACCAAGTACAGGTGATCTTCCCATAAACCACCGATGGCTAGTGTACATGATCGTAACATATCTTCAAGAATTTGAATCGTGTGCTCCGACTGACCATCTGTCTGCGGATGATAAGCTGAACTAAATTTGAGACGAGTTTCCAAACTATCTTGAAGTCTCCGCCAAAAGTATGAGGTAAATCTTGAATATCTGTCTGATACGATACTGATTGGCACTCTATGCAATCTGACTATCTGCCTGAGGTACATATCTGCTAGCTGATCCGTTGACTGACCAATCATGAGAGGAAGAAAATGAGCTACCTTGGTGAGTCAGTCAACTATAACCCATATAGCATCTCTTCCAGCTAGGAATTTAGGTAACCTAGTTACAAAATCTATGGTAATATGCTCCCACTTCCATTCTGGGATCGGTAAAGGTTGAAGAAGTTCAGCTGGTCTCTAATGTTCAGCTTTAACTTGTTGGCAAACTAAATAACGAGAGACAAATCGAGCTATCTCCTTCTTTATGCCATTCTACCAAAAATATTGACGAATATCACGATACATCTTCGTACCAACGGAATGAATTGAATACTGTGAACTGTGAGCCTCTGCCATGATCTCTTGCCAGATGTCACCACTGGATACCCAAAGACGCCTTCCATGTCAGAATGTGCCATCTTCATGAATGTATAACTGTGTACTTCTTCCCGTTTCATATTCTGCCCTAAGTCGCTGAAGCTTAGAATCCGTTGATTGAGCTATTTTAATTCCCTCAACTATGCTTGACTGAACTTGCATACTGGCCATCAATGCCACATTGGTAGGAAGAACAATCTCTATTCCCATCTTCTGAAGATCTGCTAATAAGTCTGGTTGTGTTGTTAGAAAATAAGCTACGGCTCTTCTACTTAACGCATCTGCAACTATGTTGGCCTTCCCAGGATGATACTGCTGGTTGATATCATAATCCACTAGCAACTTTAGATATCTTCTCCGACGCATGTTAAAATCCATCTGGGTAAACACATACTTAAAACTCTTGTGGTCGGTGGAAATCTCTACCCGATCTCCATACAAGTAATGCCTCCAAAGCTTAAGTGCAAAAACCACCACTGCTAACTCCAAGTCATGGGTTGGATAATCACTCTCATGATCACGAAGCTGACGTGATGCATAAGCTACTACCTTGCCATGCTGCATCAAGACGTATCCCAATCCTCTGCCTAAAGCATCACAATAAACTAAAAATCCTCAAGTTCCATCTGGAAGCATGAGAATGGGTGCCGTCATCAATCCTTACTTCAACTTTACGAATGAACTCTGACACTCTTCTGTCCAAGCAAACTGCACATCCTTGCAGGTCAACTATGTCAATAGTGCTGAAATTCGAGCAAAGTCTGATACAAATCGTCGGTAATTGTCACTCTTATTTTTTATTATACGTATTTTTCGTATATGTGTACGAAATTCTGACATTTGTCAAGTGACCTGTATTTAAACTTGTCTTGCTTAATCTTGGCTTGGTTTAGTTTTGATTTATTCTTGGCTAGTCTTGGTTTGGTTCACCTTGGTTCTACATGACATGTTGGCTTAGCTTGGTATGGTTTGGGATTGGGTTGAGATGAGTTGGCTTGGTATATAAACCAACTTCTCATCTCTCTCCTCCATTATTACCATTTACTTCTTCTTCTTTATTTACTCCTCCCACCAAACCCTAGGCAAGTGCAACTTGCTCCATAGAGAATATGATGGAACTCCATTTTTGTTTGTTCTATCTTCTTCTCTACATGATTCTAAGCATCTTTAGAACTTGAAATTTTCGGTTTTGATGGTTATATTTTGTAGATCTAAGTTTTAAGCGTTTTCTTGTTTTTCTTGGTTTTGATCTCTAAAAACTTGGTATTTCCAAAAACTAATGGTTCTATGTTGTAGAGAATTTGATTTCGTACAGTTTTGGCTTTTATTTCGTATCAATTCGACTTCGGATGAGGAAGTTATGGTTATGGCGAGTTTTTGGAACTTCCATGGCTAAACTTGCTGCTTGGAGACGACGAACCCCACGCGCCGGGATTCCCACGCGTAGGAATTTTCCATGTGCCGAAACCCCCATGCGTCCGGGAGGCCATGTGCCATAAAGTCCCGACAACGCATCCTTTGACTCCGAGCATGTCATGCACGTAGTTTCCCTAAGCGCATGTACTGAAAACGCAACGTGAGTCTCCCATGCGTGGATGTGCAGGAATTTTCCATGCGCGGATGTGCAAGAATTTTCCATGCACGGATATGCAAGAATTTCTATGCGCGGATGTGCAGGAATTCCCATGCGCCGAAATTGTCCAGAATTTTCATGCGCCAGATCTGCCCAGAGTTGACCATGCGCCGAATTTGCTCTATTTCACTTTTTTTACCTGTTTAAGTTATTTTGTAGCTAGAATCTTGTAAAACTAAAAACATAAAAGTTGCAGATCTTTGTCTTGGCTTCAAGAATCTTCTTGTCTCACTTTAATTAGAGTTTACATGTTATTGATAGTTCCAATCACCCATGAATGTACTTGATCTTCTTTGCATGTTTTTTTGTACTTGGCCTAAATTGCGACGACCCGACTTGATAAGCTTGAACTTGACTTGAACATGATAACAAGACCCCGTCTCGACATGACTTGATAGTGGCCTGTCGAGGTGCACTCTTGACAAGTAAGAAGTAAATTTGATATGACAAGTATAAACTTGATAGTGGCCCGTCGAGGCGCACTCCCGACAAGTACTCTCGACACGACCAGTAACCTGACATAACATGACATGTATAATCATAAAAGGCTGTTGCGACAGCTATCCTAACTTGCTAAGTAACTCTTGTCTTGACACCGTGGTTGATTTTCTTGATTGTGCCTGTACAAGCTACCCATCTCGTCTTGCATCATGTCTAGGACATGGATTTCTGGTTACCACGGTCAGGAATTCATAATGAATCCGACTAGGTTAATGACTAGATTGATCAAGTAGTCCATATAGAGAGATTTTCCCAGTTACAGGCGATCCCGTTATCCTGGCCATACCTGAGGGACTTGTAGCCTGCCGACGAGTAGGGCACATTTCTATCTCACTGTCATGTAGGGCACTTCTTGAAAACATAAGTATTAAAAGTACACCAGTAATCATGATAACCTTGTAACTCTTGTAAATCACCTCGTCTGGATAACCTGGATAGTCTGCAGGGCTTGTGACTGCGAAAACATCTCATTGCATCTTGTTAGTAAATAAGCTTGTGATAACCCTAGTTAGCTAACAATAGTAAGCCGTAGGACTTGATTGGCCGTGCTTGAATGAATTATCTCATGACTAACATGGGAATTATATTCCACCTCTTGTTCCTCCTACTGCAAGCTTATCTTAACTCAGTCTTTCATGTTATTTAACTATGCTCTTTTATCGGTTCTTCTTTTAATTATATGTTGGTTTTAGTTCCTAAGTGGAGTCTCCCTTGTGGCACTTGCTCTTTCTGGGGTCTGATCCAGCTAGTTTTGTATGGCCAGATTTTGGAGTAGCACCCGAGGATCTACCTGCCTTCCAGCCAGATGGTGAACACCAGGCGTAACCCTGGCAACGAGTAGATTTCTTATTTTGCTCTTTCACTCAATTGTAAATTATTCTTTTGAGGCGTTTGACCGTCGAGCAAGTGTTAGCTTGTGTTGAAACTTAATTTCTGTCTACCTAAGGGATGTAACATGATTGACAAATCCTAGGGTTAATCATGTATGACTTAACTTATTCTAGTCTTTGCATTTTGTATGACTAGCTTCATGATCATCTGAATATGTAATGTTTGGAACGTCTTACCTTATATGTCTGATGATCTAACATCTTGTAACAACTATTTGCTTACTTGAGATTGAGACACTAGGCTTGTTCTTGACCATAAGAGACTGATGGATTGTAGTTTAACCCTCATGCATCTAGACAGCCGTGACCATATTGCGAGGTGGGTTGCACTTCAATGTACGTAGCTGGCTGTGTCTGTCCTCCGCTCTCTAGTATTTTGGTTCTGGGACGTGATACAGTTTAAGTGGTGGCCCATGCAGGTCTTGTAAAATCAAGATGTGTGAGGGTTTTACTGGATAGATGTCTCAATCAGCATTCGCCTTTGATCTCTACTTGTGTCTTCTAATCTTTCTAAATCTTGACCTGATGACTTTCTTTTATCCTTGATATATCTTGGTCCTTCCTTATTGTTTCCCATGTCATTTATTCAGTGGCACTGTTCCTGGTCCTACCGATCAGCCGGGTGGAGCACCTCCAGAGAACCAGCAACAAGTGAACCAGTCGCAACCTGGGGACCAAGCCCAGCACTCTGGAGTAGCATCCAGAGTCATGCCTTTTGGGGACCCAGAGCCACCAATCCAGCCAATCCAGCCTGCAGAGCCTGACAATAGAACCCTGATGGGACTCATCCGGGACTTGCTTGTATCACAAGATCGTCGGGGTGATGCCCTGCACCAGACAATATAAGAAGCTATGTACAGAGTTGGCTATCAAGGGAACAGTGCAGCTAACAGCTTTAAGTGCCTGAACCCTCCTTTCTTTGACGGCAGTGAAGATGCTATTACCGCTGATGCTTGGCTATAGGATATAGAGGTTATTCTGGAGGCAGCTAGGACTCCGGAGGGAGAAAAGGTGACCGTTGTGCGCCTACAATTATTGGACTTAACCTGCACCTGGTGGGCTATGCAAGCAGTTAGTTTCGTGATGCCTATCTCATGGGCGGTATTCAGTGACAAGTTCCAGACGAAGTACTTTGATGCGGTAGCTCGCTATGATCTGCAGACAAGATTCAACAATCTCAAGCAGATGGAAAGGATGGTCGATGGATATGTGGCCGAGTTTTCGAGGCTTAGTCGGTTTGCTCCTACCTTGGTGGCGACCGAATTTGACAGAGCACAGCAATTCCAGCATGGACACCACCTAGAGATCATTCTAGCAGTGGAGCAGTTTGAGCACCAGTCATTTGATGCCGTTTTGCGAGCAGCAAGGAGGCATGAATATACTTCTCAGAGGATATTGGATCGAACTGGAGGACGAAAGAGGTCTCATGGACAGTTGTCCCAGTCATCAACACCAGTCCCGACAGCTTGGGCTTTGACTATTGGAGCTCCTAGGATGGCGACCACAGTTTCGTCGGTTTAGTATTCGACTCCGACGTACCCTCAGCAACAGAGGCAGAAGCAGTCTTCCGTGATGGGATGCACTCATTATGGGAAGCCTGGGCATGTGGTTTCAGAGTATCGCAGGCACAGGGATTGTGCTTGGCTTGTGGGGCACCGGTTCACATGATAGGGTTCTGTCCGCATAGAACCAGTTCATCTTCGTCAACCCTAACTAGTCCATCAGTTAGGGAACCAACACCAGTACAGCAGCTACAGTACTAGCCTCCGAGAATATTGCTACCTCAGTCTCAAGCATTCCAGCAGCAGAGGTCACAGCAGTATGCTCAGGCCCAAGCCCAAGTTCAGAACAGGCAGAGAGGTCACCAGCAGAGGGGACCAGCACCAAGAGGATAGGGTCAAGCTATGACTCTGACTGTGGCAGAAGAATTGGCATCAGGTGAGGTGGTGGCAGGTACCATTCTCGTCAACTCTTTTTTAGCATCAGTATTATTTGATTCGGGTGCATCGTATTCATTTATGTCTGCGCGATACGCGACACGGATAGGGCTGGAGCCCGAGTAATTATCAGTAAGACTCAATATACTTACTGGGAACGGTCTTGTGGGAGTAGATAGAGTCTTTTTCTCGTGTCGAATTGTAGTTAGCGGTAGAGAGTTTTTTGCTAGATTGATAGAATTTTCGATGGCCGACTATGATGTGGTCCTAGGAATGGATTGGTTGAAGGATCAATACGCAAGGATAGACTGCCATATTGGCAAGATTATTTTTGGTATTCCCGGCGAAGTAGAATTTTTGTTTTTCAGAGGCGAAGTAGAACCTTCTCCACCAGTTTTGCGGATGGCAGTAGCAGTTCAGTTTCCTAGAGTAGTAGAAGAATTTTTTGACGTATTTCTTGAAAAGCTTCCAGACATACCGCCAGAGAGAGAAATAGAGTTCACCATTGATTTGATTCCAGGGACTGCACCAGTATCAGAGAGAGTCTACAGAATAGCACCATCTGAATTGGAGATCCTGTACAAGATGATTGAAGAACTCAGAACCAAAGGATTTATTCGTGCTAGTGGATCACCTTGGGGAGCCCCGATGCTTCTTGTGAAGAAGAATGATGGTACATCAAGATTATGCGTTGATTATCGTACCTTAAATTTTGTAATAATCAAGAACAAATATCCCCTACCAAGGATAGATGACTTATTCGATCAACTCAGTGGAGCAGCAGTATTCTCGAAGATTGACTTGCGGTCAGGGTACCATCAGATCAGAGTCAGAGAGCAAGGCATCCCGAAGACAGTATTCAAATATAGATATGGGCATTGGGAGTTTCACGTTATGCCATTCGGGGCGGCCAATGCGCCAGCAATATTCATGGATCTCATTAATCGCATATTAATGCCCTATTTGGATCAGTTCATGATAGTATTTATAGATGACATCTTAGTCTACAACAAGAGTGAAGCGAAGCATAAGCAGCCTCTTCGAGTAGTCCTTCAGATTCTTAGAGAGCACTAGTTGTACACGAAGTTCAGTAAGTACAAATTTTGGCTTGATCGCATTTCGTACTTAGGTCATATCATCACCAGAGGTAGAGTAGAAGTGGACCCCCAGAAGATAGTAGCTATAGAGACATGGCCAGTACCCAGTACCGTCATAGAGGTTCGCAGTTTTCTAGGATTGGCAGGCTATTACCGGAAATTTGTATCAGATTTTGCTCGAATATCAGCGCCATTGACGCAGTTGACCCGTAAGGATGCACAGTTTGCTTGGACAGTGGAATGTCAGAGTTTATTCGAGAAGTTGAGTAAGGATTGATGAAGGCACCCATTCTCACGCTTCCAGATGGGACTGGAGGATTCTCAGTTTATTGTGACACTTCTGATAGAGGATTGGGATGCGTCTTAATACAGCATGGCAAGGTAGAGCTTATGTATCACGTCAGCTTCGTGATCATGAGAGGAATTACCCAACCCATGACTTGGAGTTAACAGCGGTGGTTTTTGCCCTTAAGCTTTGGAGACATTACTTGTATGGAGATCGAGTAGAGATTTTCACCGACCATAAAAGTCTTAAGTATGTGTTTACCCCGAAGGATCTTAACATGCGTCAGAGAAGGTGGCTAGAGCTATTGGTAGATTATGACATCAACCTGCAGTATCATCCTGGGAAGGCCAATGTAGTTGCTGATGCGTTGAGTAGAAGAGCAGGAGCTTGTTTTCTAACAGCACACCAGAGTTATTAGCGGATCTTCAGAAGATGGGTATAGAGATAGTTCTCCCTACTAATATGGTATTGATGGCCAGTATGCAAGTTGAGTCCAATATAGTTGAGAGAATTAAGGTAGCTCAATCAACGAATTCTAAGCTTCAGCTGCTTAGGACAGAATATGAAGCAGGAAGAAGAGCATAGTTATGTATTCACGAAGATGGCATGCTCTGACATGGAAGGCGTCTTTGTGTACCCAGTGGTGACATCAGGCAAGGGATCATGGCAGAGTCTCACAGTTTACAGTATTCAATTTATTTCGGTGGTACGAAGATGTATCGTGATATCCGTCAGCATTTCTGGTGGAACGGCATGAAGAGGGAGATAGCTCGATTTGTCTCTCGTTGTTTAGTTTGCCAACAAGTTAAAGCTGAACATCAGAGACCAGCTGGACTTCTTCAACATTTACCAATCCCAGAATGGAAGTGGGAGCATATTACTATGGATTTTATAACTGGGATACCTAAATCCTCAGCAGGGATAGATGCTATATAGGTTATAGTTGACCGACTCACCAATAGCTTATTTTCTCTCTTTTAGAATTGGTCAGACAATGGATCAGTTAGCAGAGATGTATCTTATGCAGATAGTCAGATTGCATGGAGTTCTAGTCAGTATCGGGTCTGACAGAGATTCAAGATTTATATCGCACTTTTGGCGGAGTCTTCAAGAGAGTTTGGGAACTCGTCTCAAGTTCAGTTCAGCTTATAATCCGCAGACAGATGGTCAGTCAGAGTGCAGTATTCAAACTCTTGAAGATATGTTACGATCTTATACACTTGACTTTGGTAGATTGTGGGAAGATCACCTGCATCTAGTGGAGTTCTCCTACAATAATAGTTTTCAGGCCAGTTGTAATGCCCCAGTCCCAAAATATATAGGACTAGAAACGTAGACATGCCAGCTGTTTTCATACGAAGTACATAGGCTTTGTATGGATACATAAGCTGTAAAATACAGTAGAACCATGACTAATCTCATCCACACAAAATAAATGAATAAAAGATATCATATAATGATAATGAATTGTCTTGATACAATATGTTGGGCGGAGACAAATCCACTACCAACAAGTAAAGGAAAATACATGAGAAAAGAAATGATTTTGGCGAGCGAAGCGAAGACGATCCAAGTGCAATCGTCATCGAAGAAATAGCGATGATCACGGCTAGAGCTAGAACACCTGCGAAAGACAAGAGCACACACCTGGAGAGATAACCAGGTCCTCAGAGGGACGTAACAAGACACATAATATCATGCCATATAAACTGAATAAATATTGCTCAAATAAATAAGTCAATTGAATTATAACATGGTCCAATACACACCTATTGAACTAGCTTACCATCCCCCCAACCAAACAAGGACAGGAGATGGTAAACTAATTTACAGAGACGTATCTTTCTATGCTATGAATCCAATATGGTATCCGGCCCCAACAAGGTTCAATACCTTCTCATCGAAGTAGTAAGTCAAACCTACAACCAAACAAGGACAAGATGTGACGAACTAATCCGCGATAAGTTATTGTTCCAAGCCACGGTCAGATACAAGTATCCAAACAAAAAGTACTCGTACCTAACGGATAAAGGTAGCCTAACCGTTCTAAGTGAAATATAGTTAGGAACAATCCTTCCTACGCATGGGCCCTGGCTAAATAGGATCGGCATGGTCCCCCATTGGGGCACCAGTGGCCCAATCAGTAAGAGCATAACGTTCCGCAAAACGTCAGTGGCCGTCAGTAATCATGGGTCATCAATCCCGTATCTCCAGCGGAGCTTCCGGGTCACAAGGAAAAGTGCATCGAAGCCCATACGCTAAGGAATTGTCCTCCCCGCCCAATGCCTACTATGTTGTATCCACAACAGTAAACCTCTATAACCGCTAAGTCAAACTAGCATGCAATTCTATTAGCGGTTAGTCCTATCGTACGGCTTGTACGTACTGGTGGCCAGCCAATTACGTACGTCCGTGTTCTACATACGACACACAACTTCGTGGTAAAACGTGTCAAGGCCAATGAATGCAACACACAAGGTGGTCCCTTTAATCTAGGTTTAATATGTAAGAAAAATAATACATAGCAGAAAATATAACTGAACAGTAAGTTCTAACAAGTTATGCCATGTATCACAGTTTATTTTGCGTAAAAAAATAATAAATAATGCATGAAATATGAGCTAAATAAATAAATAGCAAATGGCAAGGTGTCTTGCCTGGTAGGACACCTGGTGTACTATAATGATCAAGATGGCACGGATTATGACTTTGGTGCAACAACTATGCAAGGTGATCTCTGAGGGTGGCACGGACAGTTCCATTTGGTCCGGGACAGTCAAGTTAGCTAAGGATGGTATAGGGAGGTTCGAGATTTGTAAGAAGGTAGGAAGGAATTGATTTAGTCATGGACAAGAATAAATATTCGAAGAATTTGGTATAATAAAATAGCTATAACTATTTTTATAAATACTTTTTATTAAAAAACCAAATTTGAAAATCAATTATAGATAAGACTATATTTCTCTTGTATTCAAAAATGCAAATAGTTACTTGAAAAATATAGGAAAACAATTTACGACAAAAACTAATCTTTATTAAATATAATTTTTAAACTAAAAAGCCATATACTAATAGAAGACAATATAACAATATTTTAGGGCTCATAAACCCAATTTGAAAAATAAGTATTAGCACAATACAAAACTTTGTTAAAACATAATTTAGAAAATACTAATAAATAGTTTTCAAAGTAAATAATAATTTTAATAATAATAATAATAATAATAGAAATAATAGCAACATTAATGCTTGTAATAATACATATATACATGTAGCTATATACTTGATATTTAAAAATATTAATAACAAAATAACAACTCAACAACTATTTTCCTACACACACTTAATTAGTAGTAGCAATAAAAATAGTAACAATAATAATAATAATGGTACTAATAATAATAATAATGATAGTAATAATAATAATAATAATGATAGTAATAATAATAATAATAATGATAATAATAATAATACTAATTACTAAAGAAGAAGGAAACAAATAAAAACTAAACCAAACACACACAAAAAACAAACAACAACAAAAAAAAACAAATAATAAAAAAACACTAGTGCAGTAGTCAACTGAATGCTGCTGTTCTTCGAATAAAAAGAGAAAGGAGGGAGAGAGAGGAAGGAGGTCGGGGAAGACTCACGGAGGAGAGAGAAGGGGCAGACAGGATCGGAGTGGAGAGCCTGCGATACGGTGGCGGCTGCGGAGGCTGTGTGGCGGGAAGTGAAAAGGGGCGGCGGAGGTTGGCGCAAGAGGCTTCGACCATGGCGGGGTCAACGGACGGCGGAGGAACGGCAGGCTCGGGAGAGGGTCCGGCGAGGCGAGGAAAAGGGGAAAACGGTGGAGGGGATTTGTCGGTCGACTGTGGCTGATGCGACGGAGGAGCTTCGCTCACCGGAGGGGACGCGATCGGCGATCGACGCCGGTGGCTGGGACGGCCGACGACGGAGGAAGTCGCCACTGAAAGAGGAAGCAGCGGGAAGTGGATGCACGTGCGGCCCAACCAGTCGGCCATGGCTGGCGTGGCGGTCAGGGGTCGTATGGCGCTGGCCATGGTGTCAGTCGACCGAAGTCGGCGGCAGCGCGGAGAGAACGGCGGAGTCGCGGGCGAGGCGGTCCGCTGTGGCCGCTCGACGTGGCATCGTGGCGGTCAGGTATATAGGGTTAGGGTTTTAATTCCCTTCTACTTCTTGATGATGGTGGTGGTGGTTGGTTCGGCTGATGCGGTGGTGGTGATGGGCGATGGGTTTGGGCGACGTCGGCCGCGGTAGCTTTTACTGTGGTATGGTGGTTAATTGAGGTGGCGGTGGTAGTTTCGAGTAGCAGGGAAGTCGGGTGTTTGTCGGAAGCAGCGGGGCTGACGTGGAGGCATGTTGCTAGTCGAGTTTGTGTGGGTGCAGGCGGACTCGAGGTGGAGACGGGTGTTGTGGAAGGTGGTCGTGGTTGGTCGCGTTCATGGTTGTGGTGACAGGTAGTTGGGGGAAGCGATGGAGTGGCCGGAATTGATGGTGTTGTTGGTTCGGGATGGGTGGCAGTTGTGTTACTGATGATATTGGTGATGGCGATAGATGCGGGATGGCTGATGGTGGTGATCGGAGTGGAATAATGGCAGCGGGGTGCTGCCACCAGTGGTTGTGGTAGAGAGTTTGGGGATGTCGATGGTGAGGAGAGGGTTGACGGCATATGGTTGTCCCGCGGTAGTTGTCGCTTAGTAGCGCTCGGCCAAGGTGGCCGGAGTGACGGTAGCGTCCGAGGGGAGTGGTCGTGGAGGTTAGGGAGACGGTGGTTCGGCAGAGAGGAGATAGGGATTTAGCCGGGGTAGCGAGGAGGCGGTGGTCGGGACAGGTCGAGACTTGGGATTGGGTTAGGAATTCGTTTGTGTCGGGATATGTCCGACACGGAAAGATGATGTATTTGTAAAAAGATGGAATAAGAATTAGACACTGACACGGTGCACGCACTTGTGGTGGAAATTTGTGGAATATTTCATGGTTGAAAACTCATGGAGGCTCTTCTTATATAGGAGATAGATCTCCTAGTTTGATAAGATGTAGAAGGATTTTAATCCCTAATAGATAATATGCCATTTAATTTAAACAATTCAATTCAATCAAATCAAATCTAAATATAGTTTATTCCAAATAAATCCAACATAGATAATTCTTTATCCTTATTTTAAACTATTTAAAATAAATCAAATCAAGATTTTAAATTACCATAATAATTTTAAAATATATTTTCTGAAAATACTAATAATAATAATTTCAAAAATTATATTATTATTTAAAATAAACAAATAAAATATTTATGAAATGTATATGTATGCACAAAGAATATTATTTACATAAATATACTTTTCTAGTATACCATTTTTAAGAATAATATTTATTATTATAACTGTATAAATGAAAGACTTTTCATAAATAAAATAAATAAAATAATAACTTGGAAATTTTAGTGCGATAGCTAAAATAATTATTATATATATTATTTTGAAACTATAAAAATAGAAAAAATGTTTTTTTTCTAAAATATGTATGCTCGCACATATTCGCACTCGTCGAGCAATTACGAAAAACAAAATTTTGCACACGACGTACAATGCAACTACGCGACGTACAAATACAAATAAAAAAATAATCAGTACCAAATTTATAAAAAAAAATATAGTAGAAATTTAGGAGTTTTACATCCTACCCAACTTAAAAGAATTTTGTCCTTGAAATTAAGAAGTAGGGGGGGTTGAGAAGACACAAGGGGGTATCGATGGGGAACAAACAATGACAATGTTTCAACAAAATCATGTCGTAAGAAATCGCGACATAGAAAAATAATACGGTATGGTCACGGGTAATGAAGGAGGGTCACGATTTTAAAGCTACAATTAAAAGGTTAAGGTTAAAGTTAGTCATGATAACATGCAAAGGAGTAATATGGTATCAAAATGAGAGACCTAAAAGATAGGTTTTGAGAGTAGGTTGAGGGCACGATTTAAGAGAGCGAATTAGGCTTATTCCTGAAATAAGCGATTAGAGGTCATGGTAGAAAATATAGGGCCGAGAATGAGGACGAGGAGTTTAGGATGAAGACATAGCAACATTGAGTGGTGATGGTCATAATTGGTAGGATAGCTGGAGGAAATTCAAGTACAAATGTCTTCGTCCTTCCAAAATCGGTGAAGGCGAAAGCGATATAAGGAGTTCAAATGACGACATCATCAATTACGAATACATGGTTCAAAGGCGGCCGTATAATTTCAAAAGAATTGTCAAGGCAGTTGTGGATGGGATTCTAAGGGGTAAGTTTAACTACATCACATCCACATAAATTGATATATGAAAAAGGTGAACCAAAATGCACTCGGTTGATCAGACCATCATGCACCGGTTTTGATTAGGCAATATGTTAGTGAGCGGCGGCTCAATAGCATATGCCTCGATCAAGCTCGATAAGAATTTAGCTTGCAAATACTAGGCTATATTAGCATCATTAGTCAAGATGGTAAAACATAGGCACAATAGTAGATGAAATAAGAACAAATATGAATAGTCTAAGTGTCATGAGAATCTAAGTATGGTTTATTCCTATACAATCATTCTACGGTTTTATTGACCAAGGCTTGGTTGACCAAATGGGTTAAATTCCTCTAGTCTCTATAGTCTAGATAATACTATTTATATTCTCCTTAATGGTCAAGAGTGTGTCGGGTCGTGGGGTGTTCTACCCAACTTAAAAGAATTAAGCTAAGGGTGTTTTGGGACATCCAACTAGTAGGGTCAATCTCTAGCAAGCACAAAGGGAAGATAAGAATAATGATAGGAGGAATCAAGCAAGATACAATTGATGAGTCGAACGGTAGTTCAAATATGGAATCAAGGAAAGAGGTTAAGTATGTGGATGAGATCCTAGACTTCTAATCCTATTCGCAGGCTTGCTTGGTACGGTAAAGTAACCAAACAATTTATCTTTACCTGTATGGGCCACCACAAAAACATGTAATACCCCAGTCCCAAAATATGTAGGACTAGGAACGTAGACATGCCAGCTGTATTCATACGAAGTACATAGGCTTCGTATGGATACATAAGCTGTAAAATGCAGTAGAACCATGACTAATCTCATCCACACAAAATAAATGAATAAAAGATATCATATAATGATAATGAATTTTCTTGATACAATATGTTGGACGGAGACAAATCCACTACCAACAAGTAAAGAAAAATACATGAGAAAAGAAATGATTTTGGCGAGCGAAGTGAAGACGATCCAAGTACAATCATCATCGAAGAAATAGCGATGATCATGGCTCGAGCTAGAACACCTGCGAAAGACAAGAGCACACACCTGGAGAGATAACCAGGTCCTCAGAGGGACGTAACAAGACACATAATATCATGCCATATAAACTGAATAAATAGTGCTCAAATAAATAAGTCAATTGAATTATAACATGGTCTAATACACACCTATTGAACTAGCTTACCATCTCCCCAATAAAATATGGACAAGAGATAGTAAACTAATTCATAGTGACGTATCTTTTCATGCTATGAATCCAATATGGTATCTGGACCCCAACAAAGTTCAATACCTTCTCATCGAAGTAGTAAGTCACACCTACAACCAAACAAGGACAAGATGTGACGAACTAATCCGTGACAAGTTATTCTTCCAAGCCACGATTAGATACAAGTACCCAAACAAAAAGTACTCGTACCTAACGGATAAAGGTAGCCTAACCGTTCCAAGTGAAATGTAGTTAAGAACAATCCTTCCTACGCATGGGCCCTGGCTAAATAGGATCGGCATGGTCCCCCCTTGGGGCACCAGTGGCCCAATCAGTAAGAGCATAACGTTTCGCAAAACGTCAGTGGCCGTCAGTAATCATGGATCATCAACCCCGTATCTCCAGCGGAGCTTCCGGGTCACAAGGGAAAGTGCATCGAAGCCCATACGCTAAGGAATTGTCCTCCCCGCCCAATGCCTACTATGTTGTATCCACAACAGTAAACCTCTATAACCGCTAAGTCAAACTAGCATACAATTCTATTAGCGGTTAGTCCTATCGCACGGCTTATACGTATTGGTGGCCAGCCAATCACGCACGTCCGTATTCTACATGCGACACACAACTTCGTGGTAAAATGTGTCAAGGCCAATGAATGTAACACACAAGGTGGTCCCTTTAATCTAGGTTTAATATGTAAGAAAAATAATACATAGCAGGAAATATAACTGAACAGTAAGTTATAACAAGTTATGCCATGTATCACAGTTTATTTTGCATAAAGAAAATAATGAATAATGCATGAAATATGAGCTAAATAAATAAACAACAAATGGCAAGGTGTCTTGCCTGGTAGGACGCCTGGTGTACTGCAATGATCAAGATGGCACGGATTATGACTTTGGTGTAACAACTATGCAAGGTGACCTCTGAGGGTGGCACGGACAGTTTCATTTGGTCCGGGATAGTCAAGTTAGCTAAGGATGGTATAGGGAGGTTCGAGATTTGTAAGAAGGTAGGAAGGAATTGATTTAGTCATGGACAAGAATAAATGTTCGAAGAATTTGGTATAATAAAATAGCTATAACTATTTTTATAAATACTTTTTATTTAAAAATCAATTATAGATAAGACTATATTTCTCTTGTATTCAAAAATGCAAATAGTTACTTGAAAAATATAGGAAAAAAATTTACGACAAAATCTAATCTTTATCAAATATAATTTTTAAACTAAAAAGCCATATACTAATAGAAGACAATATAACAATATTTTAGGGCTCATAAACCCAATTTGGAAAATAAGTATTAGCACAATACAAAACTTTGTTATAACATAATTTAGAAAATACTAATAAATAGTTTTCAAAGTTAATAATAATTTTAATAATAATAATAATAATAGAAATAATAGCAACATTAATGCTTGTAATAATACATATATACATGTAGCTATATACTTGATATTTAAAAATATTAATAACAAAATAACAACTCAACTACTATTTTCCTACACACACTTAATTAGTAGTAGCAATAAAAATAGTAACAATAATAATAATAATGGTACTAATAATAATAATAATGATAGTAATAATAATAATAATAATAATACTAATGATAGTAATAATAATAATAATAATAATAATAATAATAATAATAATAATTACTAAAGAAGAAGGAAACAAATAAAAACTAAACCAAACACACAAAAAAACAAACAGCAACAAAAAAAACAAATAATAAAAAAACACTAGTGCAGCAGTCAACTGACTGCTGCTGTTCTTCGAATAAAAAGAGAAATGAGGGAGAGAGAGGAAGGAGCTCGGGAAAGACTCACAGAGGAGAAAGAAGGGGTGGACAGGATCAGAGTGCAGCGCCGGCGACGCGGTGGCGGCTGCGGAGGCTGTGCGGCGGGAAGTAAAAAGGGGCGACGGAGGTTGGCGCAAGGGGCAGTCGGAGAGATCGAAAGGCGGAGGCTTTGGCCACGGCGGATCAACGGATGGCGGAGGAACGGCAGGCTCGGGAGAGGGTCCTGTGAGGCGAGAAAGAGGGGAAAACGGTGGAGGGGATTCATCGGTCGACTGTGGCTGATGCGGTGGAGGAGCTTCGCTCACCGGAGGGGACGCGATCGACGATCGGCGCCGGTGGCTGGGTCGGCCGGCGACGGAGGAAGTCGCCACTGGGAGAGGAAGCAACAGGAAGTGGATACACGCGCGGCCCGACCTGTCGGCCATGGCTGGCGCGGCGGTCAGAGGTCATACGGCTCTGGCCATAGTGTCAGTCGACCGAAGTCGGCGGCAGCGCGAGGAGAACGACGGAGACGCGGGCGAGGCGGTCCTCTGTGGCCGCTCGTCGGCTCGACGTGGCGTCGTGGCTGTCAGGTATGTAGGGTTAGGGTTTTAATTCCTTTCTACTTCTTGATGATGGTGGTGGTGGTTGGTTCTGCTGAGGCGGTAGTGGTGATGGGCGATGGGTTTGGACGGCATCGGCCGCGGTGGCTTTTACTGTGGTGTGGTGGTTAATTGAGGTGGCGGTGGTGGTTTCGAGTAACAGGGAAGTCGGGTGTTTGTCGGAAGAAGCAGGGCTGACATGGAGGCATGTTGCTAGTCTAGTTTGTGTGGGTGCAGGCGGACTCGAGGTGGAGACGGGTGTTGTGGAAGGTGGTCGTGGTTGGTCGCGTTCATGGTTGTGGTGACAGGTAGTTGGAGGAAGCGATGGAGTGGCCGGAATTGATGGTGTTTTTGGTTTGGAATGGGTGGCAGTTGTGTTACTGATGATGTTGGTGATGGCGATAGATGCGGGATGGCTGATGGTGGTGATCGGAGTGGAATAATGGCAGCGGGGTGCTATCACCGGTGGTTGTGGTGGAGAGTTTGGGGATGTCGATGGTGAGGAGAGGGTTGACGGCATATGGTTGTCCCGCGGTAGTTGTCGCTTAGTGGCGCCCAGCCAAGGTGGCCGGAGTGACGGTGGCGTCCGAGAGGAGTGGTCATGGCGGTTAGGGAGACGATGGTTCGGCAGAGAGGAGATAGGGATTTGGCCGGGGTAGCGAGGAGGTGGTGGTCGGGACAGGTCGGGACTTGGGATAGGGTTAGGAATTCGTTTGTGTCGGGATATGTCCGACACGAAAAGATAATATATTTGTAAAAAGATGGAATAAGAATTAGACACTGACACGGTGCACGCACTTGTGGTGGAAATTTGTGGAATATTTCATGGATGAAAACTCATGGAGGCTTTCCTTATATAGGAGACTAGTCATAACCCGTGCCCATAGGGCATGGTTCATTTAAGGTATTCCCCCTTAAAATCTTGGACCTCCAATTTTAAACGAACAATAATAATTTTGAGGCCCCCATCAAAATATTAAATCCCAACCACTGCTGGATGTGAATTTTCTTTGGATTCCCCATAAAACCCCACTCTCAATAATGCTCATCCACAACCATTATGAGGCCCCCATCAAAATATTAAATCCTAACCATCAAAATATTAAATCTCCATCTTTGGATTCCCTATAAAACCCCACTCCCAATAATGCTCTTCCCCATAAAACCCCACTCCCAATAATGCTCTTCCCCATAAAACCCCACAACCGTTGATTCAACAAGATTAAATCCCAACCACTCTTTATCTTGGCACAGTCAGCCCTAGGATTCAAAAACCTTTGTGTTTTGTATAATAGATAGATCTCCTAGTTTGATAAGATGTAGGAGGATTTTAATCCCAAATAGATAATATGCCATTTAATTTAAACAATTAAATTCAATCAAATCAAATCTAAATATAGTTTAATCCAAATAAATCCAATATAGATAATTCTTCATCCTTATTTTAAACTATTTAAAATAAATCAAATCAAGATTTTAAATTGCCATAATAATTTTAAAATATATTTTCTAAAAATACTAATAATAATAATTTCAAAAATTATATTATTATTTAAAATAAACAAATAAAATATTTATGAAATGTATATGTATGCACAAAGAATATTATTTACATAAATATACTTTTCTAGTATACCATTTTTAAGAATAATATTTATTATTATAACTGTTAAATGAAAGGCTTTTCATAAATAAAATAATAACTTGGAAATTTTAGTGCGATAGCTAAAATAATTATTATATATATTATTTTAAACTATAAAAATAGAAAAAATGTTTTTTTCTAAAATATGTACACTCGTACATATTCGCACTCATCGAGCAATTACGAAAAATGAAATTTCGCACACGACGTACAATGCAACTACGCGACGTACAAATACAAATAATAAAAAAATAATCAGTACCAAATTTATAAAAAAAAATATAGTTGAAATTTAGGGGTTTTACACCAGTATCCAGATGGCACCATTTGAGGCCCTGTATGGCAGAAAGTGCAGATCACCTTTAGCCTGGGATGATGTAGGCGAGAGGCAGATGTTTGGTCCAGAGATGGTTATGCAGACTATTGAGGTGGTCAGACAAGTCAGAGATCATCTTCGAGTTGCACAAGATCGTCAGCGCCATTGGGCCAATTCTCATCGGCGTCCTCTTTAGTTTTCTATCGGTAACCACGTATTCCTTAGGATCTCGCCTACCCGTGGCGTCATTCGATTCGGCGTGCGGGGAAAGCTTAGTCCTAGGTATATAGGGCCGTTTGATATTCTCGAGCGAGTAGGTGATGTGTCTTATCGTCTCGCTCTTCCACCGTCGTTACGTGAGGTACATGACGTATTCCATGTATCCCAATTGCGGTGGTATATTCCGGATTCGAGCCATATCCTTGATCATTCGGAATTGGTTGTTGGTACTAACCTTTCGTAGGAGAAAATACCCGTATCCATATTGGACCGAAGGGAGAAGGTACTTAAGAACAAGACTATTAGTTTAGTCCGTGTTGCTTGGGGTCATCACTCTTTGGACGAGTTAACTTGGAAACGTGAGGATGATATCCGATCACGATATTCATACCTGTTTGACTCATAAGGTATAATGTCTTCCTTATGCCTTATGATTTTAATTCCTTGCTTGCATGAATGATTACTTGATTGACTGCTAGTCGTATATTGCCTGTGGTTAGTGTAACTTGTCCCGACACCTCTAGCCTCTTGATTAAATTTTAAGGATGAAATTCTTTTAAGGTGGGTAGAGTTGTCACTTCCTTTTTTGTTATACGTATTTTTTGTATATGTGTACGAAATTCTGACATTTGTCAGGTAACCTGTATTTAGACTTGTCTTGCTTAATCTTGGATTGGTTTAGTTTTGGTTTGATCTTAGCTAGTCTTGGTTTGGTTCACCTTGGTTCTACATGACATGTTGGCTTGGCTTGGTTTGGTTTGGGGTTGGGTTGAGATGAATTGGCTTGGTATATAAACCAACTTCTCATCTCTCACATCCATTATTACCATTTACTTCTTCTTCTTCATTTACTCCTTCTACCAAACCCTAGGCAAGTGCAACTTGCTCCATGAAGAACATGATAGATTTCTATTTTTGTTTGGTTTTGATGATTATATTTTTGAAGATATAAGTTTTAAGCCTTTTCTTGTTTTTCTTGGTTTTAATCTCTAAAAACTTGGTATTTCCAAAAACTAATGGTTCTATGTTGTAGAGAGTTTGATTTCGTGCAGTTTTGGTTTTTATTTCGCTTGATTTCGACTTCGGATGATGAAGTTATGGTCATGACGAGTTTTTGGAACTTCCATGGCTGAACTTGCTATTTAGGGACAACGAACCCCATGCGTCGGGATTCCCATGCGCGGGAATTTTCCATACGCTGAAACCCCCATACGCCCGGAGGCCATGTGCCGTGAAGTCCCGACAATGCATCCTTTGACTCCGAGCATGTCATACGCATAGTTTTCCTACGCGCATGTACTGAAGACGCAACGTGAGTCTCCCATGCGCGGATGTGCAGGAATTTCCCATACGCGGATGTGCAGGAATTTCCTATGCACGGATGTGTAGGAATTTTCCATGCGTAGATGTGCAGGAATTCCCATGCGCGGATGTGCAAAAATTTCCATGCACCGAAATTGCCCAAAATTCTCATGCGCCGGAACCGCCCAGAGTTGACCATGCGCCGGATTTGCAATATATTAAACTTTTTTGCCAGTTTAAACTATTTTGTAGCTAGAATCTTGTAAAACTCAAAACATAAAAGTTGTAGATCTTTGTCTTGGCTTCAAGAATCTTCTTGTCTCACTTTAATTGGAGTTTACATGTGATTGATAGTTCCAATCACCCATGAATGTACTTGATCTTCTTTGCATGTTTTTCTGTACTTGGCCTAAATTGCGACGACCCGACTTGATAAGCTTGAACTTGACTTGAACATGATAACATGACCCCGTCTCGACATGACTTGATAGTGGCCCGTCGAGACGCACTCATGACAAGTAACAAGTAAACTTGATATAACATGTATAAACTTGATACCGGCCCGTCAAGGCACACTCCCGACAAGTACTCTCGACACGACCAGTAACATGACATGACACGTATAATCTTGAAAGGCTATTGCGACAGCTACCCTGACTTGCTAAGTAACTCTTGTCTTGACATCGTGGTTGATTTTCTTGATTGTGCATATACAAGCTACCTGTCTCGTCTTGCATCATGTCTAGGACATGGATTCCTGGTTACCACGGTCAGAAATTTATAATGAATTCGACTAGATTAATGACTAGATTGATCAAGTAGTCCATAGAGAGAGATTTTTCCAGTTACAGGCAATCCCGTTATCCCGGCCACACCTGAGGGACTTGTAGCCTGCCGACGAGTATGGCACATTTACAGCTTATTGTCATATGGGACACTTCTTGAAAACATAAGTACTGAAATACACCGGTAATCTTGATAACTCTTATAACTCTTGTAAATCACCTCGCCTGGATAACCTGGATAGTTTGCAGGGCTTGTGACTGCGGAAATATCTCATTGCATCTTGTTAGTAACTAAGCTTGTGATAACCCTAGTTAGCTAACAATAGTAAGCCGTAGGACTTGATTGGCCGTACTTGAATGAATTGTCTCATGACTAACATAGAAATTATATTCCACCTCTTGTTCCTCCTGCTGCAAGCTTATCTTAACTCAGTCTTTCATGTTATTTAACTATGCTCTTTTATCAGTTCTTCTTGCTGGTTTTAGTTTCTAAGTGGAGCCTCCCTTGTGGCACTTGCTCCTTCTGGGGTCTGACCCAGCTAGTTTTATATGGCCAGATTTCAGAGTAGCACCCGAGGATCTATAGGAACGAATTGTAAAGCGTAATACTCTAAATGAGGGTGAATAGAGTAGGCAACGGAAATTAGCTAATTAAAAAATATTAGCAGCAAGATCACATAATATATATATCATAAATAAGTAAATGGAAAGTAGAGAGCAGAGATCAGAAAGCAAACACAAACACAAGGATGTATACTGGTTTTCCTTTTGTGAGGACTATTTCAGTCGGAAGAACTCCAGCTTTCAGTTGAATCCACTATGAAAAATCACCACAAGTTTTCATCCAAAGTTCTTACAACTTCTATAATCGTGAGCTTTGATTTGAAGTACTTAACAACTTCAATTATGAAGAGTCTTTCTTCAATCAAACCTCTGATTACAATCGCTCTGAAGCTTTTAGACCGTACCGCACTGGCAAATCGACTTGAGAATTGTAACTGGCTTGGGAATTGAAAATGAATAGTTCAGAACACTTTGGAAGAAGTAGTAGGCTTATAGAGAAGAGATATGAAAGTGAATTGGTGTGTTGAAATGATCAAAATCTTTCTCTATTTATAGTTTTTCCAAAGACAGAACTCTGTCAGAATTCAGACAGAATTCGGGAAGAACTCTATGAGAAAATCTTGGCAAGATCCGTAACTGCAGGAGGACCAAGTTCAAAATCCAACGTCCACTAACCGAACTGGCCAAATTCGGGCCGAACTTGGGCCGAATTCTGCTCGAGTTCTGTCAAGGTTTTTGTAAATTGGTTTTGGGCTTTTTGAAAAGATCAAGCAGTTATGAAGTATATATAGTTTGGGCTTTTGTAAGTGGGCTGTTTTCAAAATGAAAGGATATTTTGAAAATGTTTCATGGATAGCCTATTTGTCAGTACGATGCAGTTTACATCGTATTTCTAGACTCAATAAATATGAAAATACATTGATCAAATAGGAAAACCAATAGCCCGGTCAGCGGAACCCCTGATGCGAGGCCCCAGATAGGTCGTTGGGCGGTTCAGAAAAATCTCGTTGTATAACGCCGTCTTTGGCCCATTGTATATGTCCTAATTTGATCATGCTTACCGCATGTCTGAAAGTATATGTTAGACGAACAAAGCAATATGATGCATTATGATACAAATATAGAAATATGATATAAAACATTAGGACAATGCTAACATTAGGACAATGCTAAGTTTAATTAGCAACATGGTAGTGATTAGATGAATATTAGTGACGTTAAGTTAAACTTAATTGATTAGCCATAGTCAAAAACATGATATAATCATTGGGCTAACAGGATCTACCCGCCTTCCAGTCAGATGGTGAACACCAGGCGTAATCCTGACAACGAGTGGATTTCTTATTTTGCTCTCCCACTCAATTGTAAATTATTTTTTTGAGGCGTTTAGCCGTCGAACAAGTGCTAGCTCGTGTTGAAACTTAATTTCTGTTTGCCTAAGGGCTATAACATGATTGACAAATCCTAGGGTTGATCATGTATGACTTAACTCTTGCTAGTCTTTGCATTTTGTATGACTAGCTTCATGATCATCTGAATATGTAATGTTTGGGATGCCTTACCTTGTATGTCTGATGATCTAACATCTTGTAACAACTATTTGCTTGCTTGAGATTGAGACATTAGGCTTGTTTTTTATCATAAGAAACTGAAGGATTGTAGTTTAACCCTCATGCATCTAGCTAGACAGCCGTGACCATATTACGAGGTGGATTGCACTTCAATGTACGTAGCTGGCTGTGTCTGTCTCCCGCTTTCCAATGTTCTGGTTCTGGGGCGTGACAGTAATAGCCGGCCAATCTGTAAACTTCTGCGATGGTATTGGGTACTGGCCATATCTCTATAGCCACTATCTTCTGGGGGTCCACTTCTACTCCACCTCTGGTGATGATGTGACCCAAGTACGAAATACGATCAAGCCAAAATTTGCACTTACTAAACTTTGTGTACAACTGGTGCTCTCTAAGAATCTGAAGGACTACTCGAAGATGTTGCTCATGCTCTGCTTCACTCTTGATATAGACTAAGATGTCGTCCATAAAAACTATCATGAACTGATCCAAATAGGACATGAAGATACGATTCATGAGATCCATGAATACTGCTGGCACATTGGTCGCTCTGAATGGCATAACGAAAAACTCTCAATGTCTATATCTATATCTGAATGTTGTCTTCAGGATGTCTTGCTCTCTCACTCTGATCTGATGGTACCCCGACCGCAAGTCAATCTTCGAGAATACTGCTGCCCTACTGAGTTGATCGAATAAGTCATCTATCCTTGGTAGGGGATATATGTTCTTGATTGTTACAGAATTCAAGATACGATAATCAACACATAATCTTGACGTACCATCCTTCTTCTTCACAAGAAGCATCGGGGCTGTAACTCTTCTTCCCAAAATTTTGTGATATATTTTTTATTTGATTAGTTTACATTTAATTTTTCTATGATCATAAAAGTTGTGACTAAGCCCACAGGTGATTTATGACCATCTTGTGGTCACATGATCTCTAGATAGGGTTTATAAGCATGCTATAGCTATATTATATTTTTCTATGATTTTTAGACATTTTTAGATATTTATTTATTAAAGATATATTTATTTTATTGACTTTCATGAATTACTATAACGTCACTTGGGACTATTTTAAGACAAGTTATTTTTATTTAGGTTCTAGGAGGTTAGAAATATTTTCTAGAATTTTCTAGAATTTTTTTGGATTTTTTAGAATTTTTGGGAATTTTTATATAATTAAAACCTATAAAAATTATATTTTATAGGCTTTGAAATTTTACTGTGAGGTCACATGATGATATTTTGTGTTAAAATATTTTATTTAGATTCTAAACACTTAGAAATATTTTCTAGAATTTTTTAGAATTTTTCTGCAATTTATTTTGATTTATTTGGACTTAAAATGATTTTTAAATAATTTTCTGAATTAAAATAATTAATTACCCAAAAATTCAACCAGGGGGGCCCACCTATCGGCGCCCAGGCTGAACCGCCTCTCTCTCTCTCCTATATATATTATTATATTCGAAACCCTAATTAAATTTCAGCCGCCTTTTTGAGAGAGAGTTCTAGTAGAGATCTCGACTTCCCAAGACGATTGCCGTCAACTCCGACGTGATTTTAGTGTGCCATTTTTTTATTGGATTTATCTCGAGGTAAACTTTCTGAATATATAATTTATTTTCGTATATATTATTCCTAAATTTTTGGAAAATTCGTAGAGTGTCGGTTGTCCGAAACTTGACACATTTTGGTGTTTTCGAGATTTCGGGAGAACCATAAATCGAAATCACGAACCGTTTGAAGTTTCAGAAAGCTAACACAGATCTCAACGACATATATTTTTTCCAGAAATTAATTCATTCATCTAATATTTTAGTTATTCTGTTGAACTCAGAATTGATCGGTTGATCACCGTTTTGGTCACGATTAGCCATAACGGCGATATCTTTTGACCAAAGCATGATTTTGCGGCACGGTTGATTCCAGCACACTCGTGGCACTAAAATTTACCAAGGTGCACTTTCAAAATCTAGAGTTCATAGCATTTGACTAGATAGGCAATGACACGTCTCGATTTGCGTGCCATGGTTTCCAAAATTGGGAAACTCGACTTTGATGGCCAAACTTGCATGTTTAGATTATATTCAGATTATTATTAGGTTAAATTATATTTTTAATTAAATTATTCTAGAATTAATTATTATTAGATTAGTAACCCAACTAGCCACTATTCCATGAATTTAGAACTAGAACATTAGAATTGATTTATAGTTTTCGTGCACGGTTCATGGTGCGATATGTGTTATAGGTTGACAGCTCCTAGATTGGCATCCTCTTATCCTCGACTTGTGACTACAGTTTGTGCAAGGACCACAGGCAAGTATACCTTGCATTCTTTACAGTTTTATTTACATGCATTGTATTTCATTTCCCAATTTTGATTGTTTATGGACGTGCTTTTCGTATTATATTCTTTTGAGTTGTTTTCATTACATATAGCCGTGTTCATGTTTGGTCTTGGGGGTTTCACACTTGGAGTTTCTCGTCAGTACCTTGCTTGAGTCGTGTCATAGAACGAGTACGTGTAATTGAACTGCTAAATCCTTGATATTGTTTCCTTGGCACCAGAGAGTCCACTCGGGACGAGGGTGTTGACTTGACTTGTACCAGAGAGTCCACTCGGGACGAGGGTGTTTACATCAGAGAGTCTACACTCGGAACGAGGATGTCGATTATTTGCACCAGAGAGTCCACACTCGGGACGAGGGTGTTGACTTGACTTGCACCAGAGAGTCCACTCGGGACGAGGGTGTTTACATCAAAGAGTCCACACTCGGGATGAGGATGTCGATTATTTGCACCAGAGAGTCCACACTCGGGACGAGGGTACCTTGCCGTGAACTATCCAGAGAGTCCACACTCGAGACGAGGGTTAGTACTAACCAGAGAGTCCACACTCGGGACGAGGGTTAGTGATTAGTTCAAACCTACGAGTCCACTCGGGAAGAGGGTTTGGTTCTTCCATTGATCTCGTGTTCATTGTTTACCCGGCAATTCATTTATACGTAGTTGTTCTAGTGTTCGTGTTCGTGTTTGTGGTCATTTGTCGTATTCCTGTTTTTCTTGTTTATTTCCTTGCGCATGATAAAACTGTTAGATAGACATGTATATTATGTATCTTGCTATGTTCTCTGAGGACCTGATGATCTTTTCAGGTTTAGCGATTGCATGGAGTTAGTGGCAGAGCGGGATGTTAGATGATTGTGATACATGTCTCAGGTATTTGTTAGTGATATTACATTATTATCCTTTCATGCTTTTCATTCATTATCATGAGATATCTTGTTTCCTGATTCAGTTTTAGACTCTTGTTACTTTCTTTAGAGTCTTATCGGACATATATGCTAGTAGGCTACAGACAACGACCCATAGTGTCCATTCATGTTTCGTACACTTATTATGGATTGAGATATAGATTTACCTTTGCCATGATTTGGCAGTATACCATAGCCTTGACAGCGTTTACGTATCCGAGTCGGGCTGGAGTTCGTTCGATACGTAGCTGGCTTGCTCACGCTCTCGCGTCCGAAAAGCGGGTGCGGGTCGTGACAAGTTTTTTTGGTGGCCCATGCAGGTCAGAGCATATCGTACCGGTTACGTAACTGTACTGGTACGAGCCTGCGATAATGACTAAACCTAGAAATCTCAATCCACACTACCTTGAAAATTCTTCTAGAAATTTCTCTACGTCCTTGAAAACTCCATATTTGCTCTCGATTATACTTCCTTGCTTTTCCGTACCATTGATTCTCGTCCCTTTCTATTTCGGGATGACGAACGATCGTGCTGTCTAGAATCTATCAGAAATTCTTAAATTATAGTATAACATTGCATGATTATCGAGTTTTGGTTGTTTATAGATATGAAGGATTATAGTTGCCATATGCCTAGATATCTTTCCGTAGAATTGTTAGCAACTAGTTAGAAGATTATAAGATTTTAGTGACCGTATTTTGAGGAGTAGTGTGACCAAAGGTGGGTAGAAGTCCTCAAGTATTCGGAGTTATAAAATGACTAGAGAAGGTCATAAAATATTTTTAAGAAATTAAATTTGAGGAGATTAAGGTAATAGTAGACTTTAATTTTTAAGAAATAGTTATGAATTAGAATTTCGAGGATGAAATTATTTTTAAGGTGAGTAGATTTGTAACTCCTCTTCCCGAAAGTTTGTGATATATTTTTTATTTGATTAGTTTACATTTAATTTTTTTATGATCATAGAAGTTGTGACTAAGCCCACAGGTGATTTATGACCATCTTGTGGTCACATGATCTCGAGATAGGGTTTATAAGCATGCTATAGCTATTATATTTTCCTATGATTTTTAGACATTTTTAGATATTTATTTATTAAAGATATATTTATTTTATTGACTTTCATGAATTACTATAAGGTCATTTGGGACTATTTTGAGACAAGTTATTTTTATTTAGGTTCTAGGAGGTTAGAAATATTTTTTTAGAATTTTTTAGAATTTTTCTGGATTTTTTTAGAATTTTTGAGAATTTTTATATAATTAAAACCTATAGAAATTATATTTTATAGGCTTTGGAAATTTACTGTGAGGTCACATGATGATATTTTGTGTTAAAATATTTTATTTAGATTCTAGACACTTAGAAATATTTTCTAGAATTTTCTAGAATTTTTCTGAATTTTTCTGCAATTTATTTTGATTTATTTGGACTTAAAATAATTTTTAAATAATTTTCTGAATTAAAATAATTAATTACCCAGAAATTCACCGGGGGGGCCCACCTGTCGGCACCCAGGCTGAACCGCCTCTCTCTCTCTCTCTCCTATATATATATTATTATATTCGAAACCCTAATTAAATTTCAGCCGCCTTTTTGAGAGAGAGTTCTAGTAGAGATCTCGACTTCCCAAGACGATTGCCGTCAACTCTGACGTGATTTTAGCGTGCTGTTTTTTTTTACTGGATTCGTCTCGAGGTAAAATTTCTGAATATATAATTTATTTTCGTATATATTATTCCTAAATTTCTGGAAAATTCGTAGAGTGTCGGTTGTCCGAAACTTGACACGTTTCGGTGTTTTCGAGATTTCGGGAGAACCAGGAATCGAAATCACGAACCGTTTGAATTTTCGGAAAGCTAACACAGAGATCTACGATATATATTTTTTCCAGAAATTAATTCATTCATCTAGTATTTTAGTTATTCTGTTGAACTCAGAATTGATCGGTTGATCAACGTTTTGGTCACGATTAGCCATAACGGCGATATCTTTTGACCAAAGCATGATTTTGTGGCACGGTTAATTACAGCGCACTCGTGGCAGTGAAATCTACCAAGGTGCACTTTCAAAATCTAGAGTTCATAGTGTTTGACTAGATAGGCAACGACAGATCTCGTTTTGCGTGTCATGGTTTCCAAAATTAGGAAACACGACTTTGATGGCCAAACTTGCATGTTTAGATTATATTCAGATTATTATTAGGTTAAATTATATTTTTAAGTGAATTATTCTAGAATTAATTATTATTAGATTAGTAACCCAACTAGCCACTATTTCATGAATTTAGAACTAGAACATTAGAATTGATTTATAGTTTTCGTGCACGGTTCATGGTACGATATGTGTTATAGGTTGACAGCTCCTAGATCGGCATCCTCTCATCCTCGAATTGTGACTACAGTTTGTGCAAGGACCACAGGCAAGTATACCTTGCCTTCCTCTACAGTTTTATTTACATGCATTACATTTTATTTTCCAGTTTTGATTGTTTATGGACATGTGCTTTTCGTATTATATTCTTTTGAGTTGTTTTTATTGCATATAACCGTGTTCATGTTTGGTCTTGGGGTTCACATTTGGAGTTTCTCGTCAGTACCTTGCTTGAGTCGTGTCATAGAACGAGTACGTGTAATTGAACTGCTAAATTCTTGATATTGTTTCCTTGGCACCAGAGAGTCCACTCGGGACGCGGGTGTTGACTTGACTCGCACCAGAGAGTCCACTCGGGACGAGGGTGTTTACATCAGAGAGTCCACACTCGGGATTAGGATGTCGATTATTTGTACCAGAGAGTCCACACTCGGGACGAGGGTGTTGACTTGACTTGCACCAGAGAGTCCACTCGGGACGAAGGTGTTTACATCAGAGAGTCCACACTCATGACGAGGATGTCGATTATTTGCACCAGAGAGTCCACACTCGGGACGATGGTGCCTTGCCGTGAACTAACCAGAGAGTCTACACTTGGGGCGAGGGTTAGTACTAACCAGAGAGTCCACACTTGGGATGAGGGTTAGTGATTAGTTCAAACCTGCGAGTCCACTCGGGGCGAGGGTTTGGTTCTTCCATTGATCTCGTGTTCATTGTTTACCCGGCAGTTCATTTATACGTAGTTGTTCTAGTGTTCGTGTTCGTGATCATTTGTCGTGTTCCTGTTTTTCTTGTTTATTTCTTTGCGCATGATAAAACTGTTAGATAGGCATGTATATTATGTATCTTACTATGTCCTCTGAGGACCTGATGATCTCTTTAGGTTTAGCGATTGCATGGAGTTAGTGGCAGAGCGGGATGGTAGATGATTGTGATACATGTCTCAGGTATTTGTTAGTAATATTACATTGTTATCCTTTCATGCTTTTCATTCCTTATCATGAGATATCCTATTTCTTTATTCAGTTTTAGACTCTTGTTACTTTATTTAGAGTCTTATCGAACATATATAGTAGTGGGCTGCAGACCACGACCCATAGTGTTCATTCATGTTTCGTACACTTATTATGGATTGAGATATAGATTTACCTTTGCCATGATTTGGCAGTATACCATAGCCTTGACAACGTTTACGTATCCGAGTTATGCTGGAGTCCGTTCGATACGTAACTGGCTTGCTCACGCTCTCGCGTCCGATATAAAATGCTAATTGACCCTAAGGCAACGAGAAAGACCACTTTTAATATTGTTCTATAACATCTTTACTTAGTATTATCTTCATAGTTGAGTTGGGCCAGCACTGCCTGCCAGTACATAGATGATGTACTAACCCACGTTTGTGGGCGTTTTATCGGTGCTCGTACATGGAAGAAATCGTTTGATCAGTACTTGGCATCGATGAATCGGATGGACATACAAAAGCTCTTCTTTTAAGACGATATATTCTGCTATACGGGACATAATGTTTGGAATAATATAACTCAGATGTACCAGTGAGATTGTAGTCAAATTGGCAAGTTTATTGTAAGCAAAGTTGGCATGTTCAGTTGTAGCCTAATGGCAAGTGTATATTCAGTTGGCTATTCAAGAGCCTTGTAATCAGTTGTTAACTCTATATTCTGCTGCAAGTCTTGTAATCGAATTCAAATATCAATAAAGAGATACATTTATTCATATCTTGTTGTGACTTCAATTTATCTGCTTGATTTTGCTGCGCTGTCGTTGTTTCTGAGAAATATCAGGAACTGTAATGGTTTTGCCTTGTATAAGTATAATATAGACTTGTACGACATCATATCCTGCGGCTAGATTTCGATCCTCCGGGATCGGGACGTAACACAAACTCTTCGTCAAGATTAAACAGACTCTTCGTCAAGAGATGTGTAAGTTCTTTTATGACTTTTATAGTCAAGAACTACATTTTATAAATGTCTTGAAACGCCGCTGCAGGTACCTGTGCATCTTAGAATTCATAAGATCATGCTTCAGCAGTTCTTTAGCATAATTTATAAAAATGACAGGTACATAATTTAGATCATATATATGTATAATAAGATGCTTGATCTATTCAGTTTCAATAATTCATGAAGTCATATCAAGAATGAAATTTGGGCATGGATCTATTTGATATATACATAGTAAGATATCTGAACCATTCAGCTTCAACATCAGCTATGTTTAAATATATCATTTCAAATTCTTTGATACTCCTAGCTAGCTATAGTTTGTCACATGGACCTATCAACTTATGAGTATCAAAGTTGTTCCACAGAAGAAATATTACACTGGATCTTAGTGATCTTTAGTGTTTTTATATCCGAAGAAAATGTCATATAATGAATCAGAAAACACTTAAGAATTCTATGAAACCAATAGTAGTCTATTTATTTAGGATTTTTGGTTTGACTAATCCAGATGTTACTCCTAAATTATACTTTGTGTCATCAGGATCAAAATGTGTGATTCCACTAATTGGTAATATAAGCCCTTGGATAGTGAGCCAAAAAACATCTGACTCTATCATCTCTTAAAGTAAGACACAGTAACTTACAGTCTTGGCTCTAAAGATTTATCTTTACTAGTCATGTTTGCAAAAAAGACAGTCTAAAGTACTAAAATAATAGTTTAAGTGATTTTGCTAATCAACCTTAAGAAATTTTTAGTTTATCAAGTGTTGATTAATTTTGGGTTAGCTGTAGGGGCCGATTCCCAGTTCGCTGAGGGCCACAGGAGGACGATTAAGTACCGTATCGCTTAGGACTATTTATGTCCAGTTGACAGTCCTTTTGGCTTGTACCCAAAATAATCTCAACTTTAAAACTTTAGATTTAATAAAAGTTGCAATTTTACTAGCTATTTTCTTTTGATTAAATTGTTTGAACGTGTCAAAGAAAATTATAATGTCACATTTTATATGCAAACCAATGCTTGCTTAACATAATTTAAATACTGTGACAGAACAATATTGTGATTTCTTTCTGACTAGAAATTATAACATTTTGATAATATGGTCAGCTAAGGTTCATACAAACCGACCTAGGAAAAATATCATATAACATCACTTTGATACAATAATGTATAATACCATAATCATTTTCAAATGATCAGGACTTATTAATAACAATACAAAAGATATATTATTTTTATATATTATTAATAGATAGTTTTATTATTCTCGCTAAACATCCACTAGTATCAGAAAGATAAAGCAAAAACATTGTTTTACGTACCTTTACCATCAACATGTTTGAGCCTTTCCTAACAAATCACAACTTCTAATGCTTCTGGTTTAGAGAGATAACATTACAAATATCATGTTAGGAATAGGAAAATACAAAAATACATTTGTATTACCGTCACTGTTATCATGTCTCTCATTTTCTAATCATTTAAAATATTTCTAATGATGCTGTCTTAAAAAATAGAGGTAAGATTACATATTAGCAAGAGAAAAGATGCACAACGTTTGTTCATTCTTGCACAACAATGTAATTTTGCGCCTCAATACAATTTTGCTATAAATTTTAATAGTAAAATAATCAAACAATGTTTTCTTAGATCTAAAGCTCTCTTTATCAGCCTTGACTACGAATTAAGTACCATATCTACCACTTGTTTTCCTATATGTCAAAATTTACCGTCACGTTGGAGACTGCAAATGATTCAATCAAACAACATTTTGAATACAACATATATATATATATATATATATATATATATATATATATATATATATATATATATATATATATATATATATATATATATATATATATATATATATATTAAAAGTTAAAGAAAAGATTTCTGACATAATATATATATCCACGTAGATCTCTCTGAAAATATTTTATCCATTTGAGAACTATTAAAAATAACAATATTTGGACTTATGAATTTAGGTCTTACCATAACTTTTGTTATACCAAATACCTTTGCAAATGTATATTTATTTATAAGTATGCAAAATTTATTTGTTGTAACTACAAACAACAAATTTGATTTCAAAGTAGACACGTAATACCAAAACAAACCAAGTCAACATAGTAATAGAACTAAGTACTAGTATGAGGATGTAATAATTTTGATAAGAAGACGTGTGACTCTTTTGTGCACAAAAAAAAAAACTTTAAAATATGACAAAACGAGAACAACAGGGACATAAACATCAAGAGTAGTAAAAATTAAAAAATTTGAATTTATGTAGATCATATTTATTCGGCTAATCTTATGAAAAAAAAACATGTGATAAGATTTGACAAAGAATATATTCTTATCATATATTTTTACTCATCATATCTATATGTGACCACTAATAGGAGTGAAACAACTGGTACTAGAAAATTAACTACTTTGTGACAACTATTTAGAATCATTTATAAAATATTAATACCACAAGCAAAATAGAATTACATGACCTAGTTCATGAAATTCAACTTACAAGTGGTTAATCCAACACTAGTAGTCGTTAACACATAGGCAGATTTATGAACTTGATTTGGATACAAAATAATTTTGAACATGTGTCTAACCAGATGATATATAAAAATAATTCAAGTTTGTCAGTAACTACAAGTCTCTATTGGCCTTTCTATTTGGAGGAAAGCAAGACCTCCAGCTACTACAAGAGAGTACATAACTTATTAAAATTAGAGAAACAAGCAATGCTTTCTTTTCCTTTTATTTATTACATCATAATTCACCTTGTTAGCACAAAGCTAGTAAAATAAAGACATGATGTATATCATAGTTAGAGTCTTCTAAACATAGTCATTATAAAACTTGTAATTTGTAAAAGTATTATATATAATCCATACATGTACCAAGAGTGAAACCTTTCAGAAAAAATATTATACGATAATATTGATTACAATTACTCCATGATAAATAAATCATTCTTCAAATCGAAGAATATTTTTAATTGAATTGTAGCAAAATAATTATTTCACAATAAATAAATTATTTTTTAAAACAACAAAAAATCATGTCTAAGAAGCAATAGGAAAAGAGCTCAAGAAATGCAATAATTTATATACCAATCATGCTTCTCTAGTCAAAATATCCAAACCAGACATAATTCGAGAGCCCTATGGATCTCGGTTGGTGATGTTAACACCAAATTATTTTATGCATTTATGGCTAATAGGAAAGCCTATAATGATATGAGAGTTTGGAAAGATGAAAGGTCATGGAAATATTAATAAGTCACTATTAGCAACTTAACCAATCCATTATAAAATTTTCTAGTGATCAATTTGGCCTAATAAAAAGGACATCATCAACAACTTAGCAAAAAATGTTAATAATAATTCCAAATGAGCTATGACAAAGATACAGAACCCACAAAATATAGCTTCTCTATTAAGCTAAAACCCCTAACATTCAGGAGAAACAAAATTATAATGCATGACAAGAAAAATAATATATCAATCTTATTTAGCATATATGAACTGGACAAAGAATATGAAGATGCTTCTACAATCCTCAACCAGCAAAATTAAACATAATAACTAAAAATTAATATGTAATGTAGCGTTACTGGAGTATAAGATGCACACCCCTCCTAACAAACATTCTGCTTTTGGAGGCTCATGTCTGAAGCAAATAACCGAGTCTTATTATGCTTAAATTTCTTTTTAAAGAAAAACAAAACATGTATGAATATTTGTTAGAACAATATGCATACTTGAAAATAAAAAAAATGCATAGTATTTTTCTAATGTAGATAAAATACATATCGATTATAATATAGAGTTATGTTATAAGCACAAAGAGAACCACTACCGTCAACATTGTCAACTTTCAGAACCCACCTAAGATATGGACAAAGAGAGAAAACTACAAAAAAAATATTCAGCAGTATATATTTATTTATTTTTACAGCAAGACATGCACCTGATGCATCTAGTGCATGGAACAAAGATGTATGTTTATTTGATCATTTCCTTGGCCAGTAGAAATATCCCAATTTTCGGTCAGGAGCTTGCTACATCCGTCACAAATCTAACAAAAGTTGTGTGTATTTACCTCTACTGTAACTTCATTTCAAATGATAGAAAAATCATAAAGATGATCCAACAACAATAAAAAATGCTTCCATACTTCTTAGCATGATAAGACAAACTAGCTTTTATCATTAATTAGCACCTTTACAAAATTCTTACTACTATGAATGTAAAACTATGTAAACCAATTTTAACATAACATATTATTTATTTTGTTGAACACGACATATGAATTAACTCTTAGATTGTTATAAAAATTTGCTTTCATCACCTTTAATAATCTGCAAACAAAATAAACAAAAATTAAAAGTTACCAGCCTCCGGATAAGTCACGCACGTAGCACTGCCCTAAGAGTTAATCCGGGTCTATGTGCAGACTTTTTTGGATGCTCCTAGTGGTAAAACCTCTGCTCTACCGGTATCCCGTCGTCGCATACAACTCAAAAAGATTGACCCTGACTTAGCTCTGCCCAGACGAGGATACAAAGAAAGAAAAAAAAAATTATAAGACGAGAATTTGGGAGAGATTTTTCTTAGAGATTTTTTTGTGTCTCAAGAGAGGAGACGAAAGGCTCGTTATATAGACATAAACTTTGTAACCGTTGCTTGAATCAAGGACGTAATAGATGCTGAATAAAGGCATATAAAAAATGTGGTTCAATGTATTTGGACAAAATTAATGGTGTCCAACATTCAAAAATTTAAGTAGGATTTAAAGTGGTAAAAGGCTAATAAATAGCAAAAGTTTTTAGGGTTTTAACCCGAACCCGAAGAAGGAATTGAATCGGCATTCAGCGTCCGCAGGTGTGGGAACGTACCCGCACCTGTTACGTGCGCCGAACCGAACCGGGACGAACGACAGCGGCGATACGCGCATGTGGCCCATAGGGCTACCCACACAAGTCTTTAATGAAGCAAACAAGAGTGAAACATTATATGCTCTATCAAAGTCTATGTTACAACCGATGTGGGACTAAACATTTGTGAGGAGCTTAGTTTTTGAATGAAACAAGAGCAACAACACCAACACTTTTTACTGAAAATTTCTATTAAAAAAAATGATGAAGAGAAGGTTTTAAAAAATGTTTTTTTAAGAAGGAAACTCTATAAATAATTATCTCATTCTCTAAAAAAAATGAAATAAAATCGATTAGATAGACATTATTATCTTCGTGTAGAAGTAACTTCATTAAATTTTTCTAGACGTATGTAAAGATATTTATGTAAAATTTTGTATGATTAATTTGAACATCTTTATATAGAAGTAAATTGAATGCCTTAGCTTTATGTAAAAAAAAATAAAATAAATGTATGTAAAGATATTTTTGTAAAAAAATTGTATGATTAATTTTAAACAATTTCATGCAGAAGTAAATTGATTACATTAGCTTTATGTAGGAGTAAACATGTCTATCTGGTTTACATAATCGTATATTTACATAAATATGTTTAAAATGTGGACATGTCTATCAAATTTACATTTACATATTTTAAAATGTCTATCAACATGTTTATCAACTTTATATTTAAAATATTTTAAAACATATCTAGCAGCATGTTTAACGTCTTCACATTTAAAGTATTTTAAAACATGTTTATTAACTTTATGTAGGTGTAAATTGATTAGATTCTTTTTAATAATGGACTATCACTTTTATATTTTAAACTTATTAAATTAGAAGCATTATTATCTATAAAAAATTTAGAAAAAAAATGTATATGAATCTGGACATACATGTATATATGGCTTGAGATACATACACATAAAAAAGTATATGAATCTGGACATACGTGTATATATGGCTTGAGAAAAAAATGTACATTAAATTAGAAAGCATTATTATCTATAAAAATTAGAAAGCATTATTAGTTGTGGGGGTAAATTTATATACTAATTTTTAGAAGAAAAAAATGTAAAGCTGATCAAAACTCCTAAAGATAAGAATGAAGTAAGCAGAATGAAAACAATAGTGCATTCAATTACTCCCTTTATATGTTGGTGGTATGAATCTGGACATACGTGTATATATGTCTTGAGATACATACACAACTGTTGAGGATTATGATTAGGGAGAGGGGACATATCAAACAAGTCAACCATAGTTGACCAAGACCGACTAATATCACCTTGAATCATATGTGGTTTAGTTTATTCTAGTTTTCATCACGAACATGTTTTTTCATAAGAAAAATACATGTGGAAATTGCAATGACAGATCGTGCTAATGTGACGGTCCTCTGTTGGTTCCAGTCACCCTTTTGTTAACATTGGACATCATTTTTCTGCTAGCACTGGATTCCACCCCGTTAATGGCGGATCGCCACGTTAGCGCGGTCTGCTACGTGTGGTTCCCCATCGATTTGATGAATAACACTATTTTCATAATCCCTCTTATTTGATGTAGTATCCAGTTATTTGGAACCTATAAATCCAAAAAATTAATAACGTTCGTTTTTATATTTTTGTTTTCTTTTTTAGACTAATTTGCAACTTGATACCCTCAACTATTCGAAATTTTAACTTAATATCATCAACTTTGATAGGTACCCTTTCCCAGCGAATATTTTCAACATGGTACCCTTCATCAGTCCAGTGTTAAATTTTTCGTTAAATTTTGTTTGACTAAACTACCCTCCTCTTCCCCCTCCCCACGGCGCCCCGCCACTGCTGCCCCATACGCCCCCTCCTCATCCCCCCCCATGCCATCCTCTCTCAGCCCTAATGACATCCTCCCTTAGGCGCGACTGCCCCCTCCCCGTCGCCCCCCCTTAAAGCTTCCCCACAACCCTCCCCGCGCGCCAATATCCCCTCCCCGCACGCAGCCAACCACGCCACCTCCAGCTGCTGGCCCCGAAGAAAGAGGGAACGCCGGGAGGGGGGGGGGGGGGGGGGAAGGAGCTAGGGTATTTTGTCATTTTCTTCTTCTTCGATTAGCATAGTTAGACCAACAAATGGGAGGAGTTTATTAAGTTGATACCTATCAAATTTAAGGGTATCAAGTTGAAAAACTCCAATAGTTGAGGTTAGGGATGGCAACGTCCCCCAATCCGACGGAAACCCGATTTTTTATCCGATGGAGATGGATTTGGAGATTTAAAAATGGGGACGGGGGTTTAAAAAATTCCCCGGTTGGGTTCGAGGACGGGTCTGGGTATAGTACTCCCCGTCCCGCTAAATCTTCGACCTCAATTACTTATACCCATATCCATATGCACAACCCATTGGAAATGGTATGGGTTCATGATCTATCTAGTATCTATCTAGTAGTATATATATTTATTTTATGAAAACCATGTTTTATTAACATGTCTTGTAATTTTTGTTGAATGAAAATATTTTTTCTAAGCTTATAATGTACATAAAAAAATTGTTAACCGGACAAGAGACGGAGACGTGAAAATTTAGTCCCGAAAGTGTTAACGGGGGCTAAAACGAGGACATGGAGTGCATTGTTTAACAGGGACGGGAATGGGGGTAAAAAATTGAACCCGACGGAAAACGACGACAACGATGGAGGTAAAAAATTGACCCCGACGGGGAACGTGGACGGGGATGGGGATTCAAACACTACTTAGAAACGAGGATGAAAAATATGGTCTCCGGTTCCTATCCGTCCCGTTGCCATCCCTAGTTGAAGCTGTCAATTTGTAATTTAATCTTTCTTTTATCTAAGTTATGGTGTTTTTGAAAAACTAAAACTTGAAATCTACTATTTCTTGTTTACTAAATTTAAGTTCTTCAAAAATTATTTTACCTAGTCAAAACGTTATTGTCCCCCATGAGTTTTCCAACTTCTAATTTTAAATTAAAAAAAATTTGGAGAACTTTTTTCAACTTTTTCAAGTTACTAAGTTTCCAAAACCAAACAAGCTGTAGACATTTTTTTTAGTTTGTTTCTGAAAATGGTTCTTTAAATTAAAATAATAAAAAATTATAACTTAAATTTATATATTATTTAAAAAGAATTTATATATGCACGTTTCTCTCCCCTGAAGCGCTATTTCTATTGGGTATTGGTACAAAGGTCCGACGGGTTAAGTCAGAACACGGCCCAAATTAAAGTCGGAATTTGGGCTCAACCCAACTACAGGCCCAAATACTTAAGGGCAATGAGGGCCCCAAATGCAGTGCCAGGAGAGGCCTCGCAGTGTGAGGCAGCGCTTCACGTCGTGTTTTTCGCTGTAGATGTTAACGAGTTAACCCGAGCCGGCTCAATGATGTTAGCTTAGACCATCTCCAATGGGGATTTCTAAAATTTGGGTTTCTATCCTACTTGGCATTGTCCTTTCTATCATAGTTGTAAGAGTTTCTACATAGAATTGTACAACAAAAAAAATATTTTTTTCAATAATTTAATAGTGTGGGCCCCAATAATAATAGGTGGCAATAATGTAGGATGGAAAATTTCTATGAGGGTTTCTACATGTAGAAACTCTCAATAGAAATTCTCCTCTCTCTCCCTCTCATGACAATTATTATTGAATCCCACACTATTAAATTATTGAAAAAGTATTTTTTTTGTTGTACAATTCTATGTAAAAACTCTTACAACTAGGATAGAAAGTACAATGCCAAGTAGGATAGAAACCCAAATTTTAGAAATCCCCATTGGAGTTTCTTCTTCCAAACACAAACACAAACACAAACACAAACACAAATATGTAAATGACAATAGTATTTCTACCGTATTTCACAAATCATCTGCAGATGTCGGTGGAGTTTCTTCTTCAGTGGCGTGTGAAATATAAATTCATAGTTGAATTACGTTATAATTTGGGATTGCTCATTAATTGGAGGATGCTCCTATTTTATGTTTTTCGAAAGCAAAAACCAATTACAATTGTTAGATTTTGATTGCAAATCTGAGATTACACATGTATCTTTAAAGTATATAAATACTCGCACATTTTAATCTCGGTCTTATAATCCAAATATAGCGGTTGTAATATAGATTTGTTCTTAATGTAAAACCATCTCGCTGGTTTTAGAGCATTCTATGAAAATTTTAGCTCAACTTTGGGGTGATTTTTTGTTCCTAGTTTTCTACATTTTTGTCAAAAACTGCTTTTGCAGTGGGCTTTAGTTTGAAAACAATGCTTGAGCCAGTCAGATTTTACATGTGTTATTTGAAAGCCTTTAGTGTGGCTTTTCTTCTTGCAAGTACATAAGTTGTAGTTTAGTTGCAAAATCTTACAATCAGAAGCTAAAAAGTAGCCATTTTGAACTGGAAAAACTCAATGTCAGGCTATTCAGTGTAGCTGCATGCAGCAGCTCTGCTCTTGCAGCTGTGCATGCAGCACCCTCGCTAGCTCTGCTCTAGCCGCTGTAGCTGTTGCTGTGGCATAAATATGGGCCTGCATATATGTTTGCAGTGTCTGCTGCTCTGCTCTAGCTAGTAGCTGACATCTGTTCTGCAAAGTGAGGAAAACAGGAAAAGCAGAGACGGATGGATGAAAGAGGTTCTATTGTACGTGATTCAAATAACATGAGTGGAAAACTGGAGGCAGGCACCAGTAGCACATTCACTCACCCACAGTCTTTTCTATGTCAGACAAACAATCATCCAATTATTAATCTATATTACTATATATCTACACTACTATATAATAATAAAAATAGACTTTACCATAATTTTTTTCTTTCAAAAGTATCCTCATCTATATTTATTAATTAAAATTATTTATTAAATTTAACATAGGTAGTTACATATCTATATCTATACTATTATATAGTGAGAAACGTAGCCTTTACCGTGGTTTTTTTTTTTTCAAAAAATGCCCTCATATATGTTTACTAATTAAAATTGTTCATTATAATATGTGTATTTATGCAATTATATTACTATATAATGTGAAAATAGGCTTTACCGTGAAAATTTTTGTTCCAAAAATGCCATGAATTGTGTTTACTAATTAAAATTGTTTATTAGTAATACGGGTAGTTATGTACCTATACTATTATATAATGAGAAAAGTAGACTTTAATCATGTAAATTTTGTTCCAAAGACGTCCTTGTATATGTTTACTAATTAAATTTGTTCATGAAATTTAATATGGGTAGTTATATAATTACCAAAATTATTCTCAATTTATTATAGTTTTTTAAAATTAAAATTTATAGCTTTCTTTATGAATTAAAAATATATTTGACAACCCACTTTAACAATTATTGAACATTGAAAAACTTCTTTGGCAATTACACTTACCTTAACTATTTGTTCTAGAGAGCAAAAGTATGTACTCAATTCTAAATTTTAATTAGTGAATCCAAATTGGATTTAGAAACAAACTTAATGTAGATCCCATATTACAATTACTCAGGAGATTATATATGCATGCTACAAAACTTAAATTATATAACATTTCTTTCTTTCTTTCTTTCTTCCTTCCTTTCCTTTTTTTTTTCCAAGGATTTTCCTACAAGTGCAATAATAATTCAGTGGTAAGGATTGTTTTAAAAGTCGGACCGGAAATCAACCAAATCAGTATATTGTATACTGGATTGGGTCAAACCGGTCCAACGAGAGCTTTATCCGGATTGAACCCATTATATAAGCTTGCAATTTTATATTGAATATATTATATAGTATTCATTACATATATACTACTTATACTTCTGCTTGTTTACCATGGTAGAATTATTCATAAAACAAATATATTAATTTTAATTGCATGTAAAGTCTAAAATAAAAGTCATAATCAAATCAGCTCAAAATTTAACTAGATCAGACGGTTCGGTGGTCTGATCTATCGAGTCGACATGATTAATCGAACTGATCGAATTTTTGAAAAATAATAATAATATTAAACATGTCCGAAAAAATGACTAATTTACAACTCGAAAGGTTTAACCGAGTCCGATTTTTAAAACAATGATGGATTTTTTGACTTCATCATGAGCCGTGTCAAACATTTAGTTCTCTTGTTTACTGAAAGGTTTGATGACAACAGGTGAACTAATCTGGCTTTATTGTGTTTTGGAGCGTATTCCTTTCATTCAGCCATGGAATATCTAGCTAGTGAAACTAAATTTTATTCATGATTGTCGCTTTCGAACGAAACCCATCTTCTAGAGATTCAACGTCGACTTTAAAGTTTTAGGTTACTCGAAGTAGTAGCTTATTCTTTAACTCTATTCGGATTTGGTGGTCTTCTTCTTCTTCTTCTTCTTCTGCGTAGTCCAACAAGTTCCCGCGCCCCTAAGCTACTGGTTGTGAGGATCAATTGCCACTTAACTACGTAGCACTTGCTGGTGTAGACTAAGGTCTCGTTTGGTTTGCGGAATCACCGAATTGGAAAAGAAAAGTTATTACTTTTTTATGTTTGGGTATCAAAATAATTGATAAGAAAAGAAAAGTGATTTTCAATAAAAGAAAAATTACGAGAAAAAGTAATTTCATCCATCCAAACATGGAATCAATTTTCCACATTGAAGTATTCACTTTCCTTTCCAAATTTCTTGGCATTTTTAAACATCGGAAAGGAAAATAAATAAAAATTATAATTTTCCAAAGGAAAGGAAATGAAATTGATTCTATGATTTTTTTTTTCTTTTGGAAAATTGTAATTCAATCAATTTTTTTCGGTATTTAGAAAAACTAGGAAAATTGGAAGGAAAAATGAATCCGTAGAGGGGGAAATGAATCTTTGGGTTGGTGGGAGGAATCACTTTTCTCCCTATTTTGCCTCCTCTTGGTAATCAAATTCATTTTCTCCTTATTTCCTTTGGCATCTAAACAAAGGAAATGAATCACTTTTCTTTTCCAATGCTCCAATTCCGTGAACCAAACGTGGCCTAATAGGGAAGACACCAGATAACATTATGAAGTCACTTGGTCATATGGAAAGTGTTTTTTATCCACGGAAACTTGGTAAATAACAACATAGAAATAATAAGATCAAGACATATGAACACAAAATATTTAGGTTAATTATACTGACCTCCTCTCTATTTCATAAGTATTATAGGAATTATCCATATTCCGAAAATAATTACACTAACCATCCATTTCCTTTATAAATTCGGTGTTACTAGTTTCTATAGAAAATGGAAACCATAGAGGGTGTCCGGTAATTAGTTTCAGAGCAGGAATGGTCCATGTAATAAGTGTAAAATATAGGGATAATTAATACAATTAACCCTAACATTTAATGTGGTTTGATTAGATTCGACCTACTACACAAAACAATGAGAGAAATTACTTTATTCAATTAACAAAAAATTCTTATGAGTATTACACACGCAACCGTAAATATGAAATCCTCTCCTTACGAGATATCCGACGAGCTCTTACATTCTTCATCTTGAAAACTCCATTAATGTCCTCCTTATAAGAAAAAAAAAAATCTTTTGCTTGCTCAAAGCACTTGGCTAGCCAAATCGAGGGCTAATAGGGTCATTAAAAAGGATCTCAAACCTTACTAAAGTCACGAGTAATCTTGATCATCGAAAGCAAGCTCTTTAGATCTAAATGGTTCACTTTTCACAGCTCATGCCGCAACTATGCTTGATGAGCACAAAAATATGCCTAAATTCGCTAGAATGTTTATGGACTTTCTAGTATACTGATAGTATGTCGTCCGGATACCATTGGTTGTTTCCAACCCATGATACACTACTTCAACTCTTGCTGGGCTTCTCCAATTCCTCTGACCACTATGTAGTATAACACGAGACATATACAACAATCTTCATCTTTGCGAGTTGTTCAATTGACCACCTTACGAGAATATTGTCGATACTCCATGCTCCTTTAACATTAGCTCCCACTTTGGTTTCTACCAACACGGTCTTTAGCTAGAACTATGAAACTAACCATCGGCACAGTCTTGTCTAAAATTGAGTATGATTACTTGCACATTCTTTACACATAACCAGAACACTGACACAATCTTTTTCCATAATCAAGAAAATGACATGATATGTCTATTTTCCAGCTCTGTGAAACTGTCTCTAACAAGGACTTTACCAAAGAATTGTGATATTGTCTCTGACGCAGTCTTTGTTCTTGAATTGCGGAATTGCCATGACCCTTCTGCCAAGACGGTGATCCTTCCAGTACGGGTAGCTAACCCTACTGAAGATCTCGAAGTACCTTGCTAGTACGTCAGTCCTTATTTACAATGTTCCCCTTAGGCCTCGTTTGGTTCATGGAAGGGAAATCAATTCCTTTGTATTTTCCATGGGGATAGGAAAGCATGATTCCTATTAATTTTTTTTCTATGTTTGGTAAAACTAGGAAAAAGTTTAAGAAAAAAATATTTAATTTTACTTCCAATGTTTGGTTGGTGTAGGAAAGTAAAGAAAAAAAATATCATTGTTCCAATAATATCCAATGTCAACATAATTATAGTCAACATAATATGAAGAGTTAGTTGGTAAAATAGACAATAACTCAAGGCTATTTTTGTCATAATGTTTGGTAATTAATGCTGGAAAAGGAGGAGGGAAAATGAATCACATAGGTCCTGAGAGGAATCATTTTCTCTCATATTTTTCTCCATGCCAGGAAAATACTTCCCAAGTTTATGGCTACCAAACAAAGGAAAGGAACAAGTTTTCTTTTCTGAATTCCTTGAATTTGTGAACCAAATGCTCCACTCCATGCAGTACATTTTGCTAGTATATGGCTCAAAGGGCTGTTTGGGCTTGGATTCATGGAGGAATCATTCAGAGATATATGTGATCGATATTATCCCTCGCTTCGTGTAGCTCCATTGTGTTGGCTTCTTGGTTTGAATATAATTGTTTAATTTGAGCATGCTGATTGGATTTGAGTTGTGCGAGATATCACATGAATTGAGTAGTGATGTAGACTTGTTTAATTTGGGTGGATTGATTGGCCGATAGAGCATGGCTCATTTGTATGGCTTTACCAATTAAGAAGTTCGTGTATCACGTTAAATTGTCTGCCTGAGAAATCGTTCAATATCTTCTCGGTTGAGGCAAATATCATGGTGATTTATTTTGATCATTCTCTCATTTACCTTAATACTATTTGCTTGTCTTGTTTGCTATGTTCCATGAGTTGTTAATGCTAATAAGAAGAACAAAGATAAAATAGATTACTAATGTTGTTGTTAACTTGTTGTATATATACATATTACATGGGGTATAATACTGTTGTTTATGTTATAATGTGGAATATAATGTTGTTGTTATGTTATCTTCTTCTACATCGTATTGTTGTATACAGAGAAATGGAAAGGCATGGATGTGTGGCTTGGTGCCATGAAAAGGTATGGATGTGCGACTTGGTGCCACGGAGTGGTATGGTTGTGGCTTGGTGCTACGGAATAGTCAGATGTGGCTCGTTGCCGTAGAATAGTTTGGGACCGGTGGATTGCCAATCAGAATAATATTGAAAAGGGATTATATTGCCTTATTTTAGTTTCCATACCGTACATATGTTTTATAGTTTAACTGTTGACACATATTGCATGGTCATGAAAAACTTGTGAACAAGGTTTTACTTTCCTCAAACACTTGTTGGGCCACCGAAACCAATTTGACCTAAAAAAATTATATGGAACATACTTCATGTACGAGATATTACAGGACCTTCAGTGGGACTAGCTACCATGACTAGAAAGGCACATCACAATAGCGGTATTTTGGGACCTTCGTGTAGTGCCCCGTCCCGCTCAGTCAATCGGAGGAATTGAAATACCGACGGCGTTCGGACTTAGCCTTGCAACGACGACTCGAAGACATCGCTCGGTCGAGGTGACTCCTCGCTCAAGTGGGGTAGTTTCGGTGAACTTGCCTCATCTTAGCCTTCACATAATAAATCAAAAGTTTTCAAATACACAAGTAGGCTTGATAATAAAAGAGACGAATCCACATAGCTAAGGGAATAATCCCAAGTTGGGTCGATTGAGTTAGAACATAAAAAATGTCCCACGGTTAGCTTAGAGTTGGTGCACGACATGCTTTGAAAATGATACTCGGTCCTTCGTCCCATGGCTTGGGAGAAGAAAAGTTGGTATTCGCCGCAAGCTAAGAGTTATCCTAAGTCATAGGCGTCGCCCACATAAATGCTTCATAAAGCATGCCCGGTCCCATAGTCCAAGGCTTGGCATAGCCTTGGCTTGTCCCATGAGTTAAGTTGCGTTGCACGGCTTGTGACATAAGTTTAGGCACCCAAAGACTTGGTCGTTCAAAAGTCGAACGCATGCGCGACACATTTCTGCGATGCGAGGCTTGACGCAGCCTTGGCTCGTCGAGTTGTTGTGCGATTAAGTTAGTCTAAGTCTTGTTAGGATATCGAAGGCATTCTAAGCACTATCCCGCGTATTCTGCGGTTGTCGAAATTACTTAGTTTAATGACCTTAAGGCCCGTCATATAAAGTATGACTTGGGCGATAGCGTCGCGTAGAATGTAAGTCGGTTTAAGACACGATGCACGGACTTAGTGTTTAAGGCACGAGCCACGGTTGATTTATTGAGTTTGGAAAAAAAAAGGGCTTTCAAATAGGCATTCCTAAGTTGTGTGGAATGATAGGGCAAGAAGTAAGAATGCTCGCGACCATGGGTCGTCGAGACGGTCTTAGATGTGAGAAGTATTGAACTTGGCCCTGAAAGAGATGGTGGCACTAAAAGAAGAATGACTGTGTGAGACGTCTGTTCGAGTTGAGTCTTGTATGGTCATTTGACAACTTGTCGACAAGGAGGAGTTTCAACGAGCGGCAACCCTGGGCGCCATAGGACCGCGTCGTCCTGGCGGGAAACACGGTATGGTCGTAGCTAGACGAGCCGCTCGAGTTATTCGGAAACTTTCAACGGGGCTAGCTACTTGCGTTGAAAGGGTCGCCGAATAGCAAGGCTATAGTCCATGATAGCTTCTGATGTTAGTAACCAATTCATATAGATGGGTCGGTACAGACAGCAATCCGTGTGTGTGCCTTTGGATTGAGTCAAGTTGAATGTGTGTACAGTTAGAACACAATGTTTGGCCTAAGATTTGGCATCAACATAGACGACGTGCTTCGGCACGAGATGTGGCATCGAGTTCTAAGTTGTTGGCATAGAGTTGCACAAGTTGGATTTGAGTCATCTTGAGTTTAAGTTAGGAAACGTCGCAAGGCAATGTCGGTCGAGTGACACTTAGCCCACAAGTCTTAATTGGGTTAGTTGGTGATCAAAGTAGCAAGGGCCGCGAGACGGCGATATGGTTAAGTCACACTAAGTTGCGTAGGCACGACACGATAGATTTGTAGCACGGTCACAAGAAAATTGACTACTATCGCGTAGTTCGCGTCTCTGATTTTGGGCCGTAAGGAAAACACGACTTGATAGATCAATGTTGTTGGTGCAAGCACGAAATGGTCTAGAGACACAAAATGGGCCAAGGCGTCTGTCCTAAAACTGATCCTAAGGCAAGAGTAGAAAGGCAATCGTAAAGGGATTATGTTGCACAAAGTAAATTAACGTATTGGTTTTGTATGGGTGGGCGAGGAGCTTATTCTACCAGTACAGTTGAGTACTGACACCCACACAGTTTTCATGTACAGGCACAGGTAGAAGCTCGTGGTGCAGAGCTCGCTTGGATGCGTCGAGACATGGAGTTTCCTTGGCGTTTCGAAGCACACGGCCGCATGGAGTCAAGACTTATACGAGATATAATGTATGGATCTCGTATCTCCGAAGCATCCGCTGTTTCAAGACTTGTAATGAGATATGAGAGAGAGCTGAGTAACTCATATTGTGAGAAGAGTGAGCTTGAGTGACTTGTAATCTTGGCCTTGTGCCCCATTGTAATCCTTGTTTTAATATCAATAAAATACATCTTTGAATGACTTTTGGTTTGTTCTAAATTTTCTCTGCTATTATTCAATGTCTCTACTTGGGACTTCTGTGCGATGACCCCGTCGCAGCCGCTGTAATCGGCCGTTACGGAACCCGCCTTGTACGAGCATAATCTAGGCTCGTGCGGCATCACGCATTAGCGAGGACGATCGCTCCTACGGGACCGGGGCGTGACATAATGGTATCAAAGCACGGCTTTACGTTCTTGGACTATCGATTGAATTCTTTAACTTCGTTGTTCCGCAAACTCTATTGCTTTCGTAAGTTGTTATCGTTGGTGCACTCTCTCTCAAATGTGCCACGAAATGTCCATACAATAAGTCTAAATAATTTGTAAAACATAGGAGAACAGTTTTTGACAAGAAACAAAAAGATGGTTCACGTACGTAAGCACGGTTGGCTAAGTCGGGCTAGACATATACACCAAAATTGTGTCGACCTTAGAAAAGTCGAGTGCGGGATTCGAATTGTGTCGGATGACAATGAGTTAAACTCGATGGGGTAAAGTGAGATGACTATCGATAGGGGTGCTATCGAGTGATGATAACGTCGGTGCGATATAGATGAGCGTGCTTAAAATTTGAGGAATATTTCGAAAGAAAAATTTGTAGAAGTCGATTTTGATTCTAGTTTTGAGAATTTGTCGAATGACTTCATCCCTGAGTGGTGTATGCGATAGCTTCAGGGATGTCGATCGATTGAGGATTCGGGGTGTCGATAAGTCTATCAGCAAGCGTCGCGTGTATACAAAGTCGTAGATTGAGTATCGTTGAATAAGTTCTAGTCTTGAGATTTGACGAGTTGATTCGAACAACCTAAAAATTGACGCGCATAAAATATGCACAGGATTGAGGATTGCACGAGTATGAAATACAAAATGATTGAGTCGGTGAAATCGAATCGAGGAAAAGGTTAGGGTGTACGACTGGATGACTTGGTCGGGGAAATCGATACAGATCGTATACGAAAAGTTAGCACGATGGAAAGATAGTGTGTATGAAAAGTTTGATTTGAATGTTTGAAAATAACTCTGAGGATTGGAATGGATGTTGCTCGATGATTTGTGTTAGCAAGGAATGATGTGATTTGAAAAAAAACGTTGGTTGATGACTTAAGGTAGGCGAATGAACAATACGAGAATTTGGGTTTGAGGAAACTGATGTTGTGAATGGTTCGAGGGATAATGATCGAACTTGAATTTGAATGTCGAAGAGATTATCCAGTCGGACGATAGCATCATTCGCACGACTCAAAATTCATTGCAAAAGAAGATCGTCAGGTTACGCATGTCATCGATGGTATTGAGGCATATCAAAGATCGATATGCGATAACTCGGGGGTACTCTGACTCGGTGAATGACGATCGTGCAAGTGTTATTGTCCTGATGGATGAAAATAAATGTGGATGAAAATAGAAGTGTCTTGATGGTTACGCGGATAACCACAAAGTCGATATTCTTGTCTTGCACGAGCGCAACTCTAGCCTCACACATGCGTCGCGTCGGATTTGGGGCGATCGTTCCGCGTGTGCGCTGACATGGTGATTCATGTCGCGGGAATGATCGAACTCGGAAAATCAGGACGCGACAACTTTGATTGTCCCGACTTGTTGGTTTGATGCGAAAAAAAATTCGAGGATGTTCGGACTTGCAATTGATGATTTAGTAAACTTGGGGATTGAATAGATCCAATCTACGTATCGAGAATGAATTAGTCTAGACACAAAATGTAAAACCCCTAAATTTCTACTATTTTTTTTAATAAATTTGGTACTGATTTTTTTTTGTATTTATACGTCGCGTAGTTGCATTGTACGTCGCGCACGAAATTTTGTTTTTCGTAATTGCTCGACGAGTGCGAATATGTACGAGCGTACATATTTTTTTAGAAAAACATTTTTCTATTTTTATAGTTTCAAAATAATATATATAATAATTATTTTTAGCTATCGTACCACAATTTCCAAGTTTATGATTTTATTTATGAAAAGCCTTTCATTTATACAGTTATAATAATAAATAATATTCTTACAAAATTGTATACTAGAAAAGTATATTTATGTAAATATTATTTGTGCATACATATATATTTCATAATTATTTATTAGTTTATTTTTAAATAATAATATAATTTTCAAAATTATTATATATATTTTTAGAAAATATATTTTTAAATTATTGTGGCAATTTAAATCTTTGATTAGATTTTATGGATTTAATTTAAATAGCTTAAATTTAAAGATAGAATTTATATTTAAATTGAGTTTAGATTACCTAGATTTAATTTGGAATTGAATTTGGATTTAGATTTGATTTTACTGATTTAAATTTAATAATTGAATTATCAAATTGGGTTTAAATAAATCATAATCCTTATCCAACTGGGAATTCCCACCTCCTATATAAGGAGAGGTACTCATCCACATTATTATTCCACAAATTCTCCACCATCCACAATAGTGCGTGCATCTGTGAAACCCGTAACTTTTAGTTAATTATTTAATTATTTTAATTAATTATTAGTTGTTAATTTAGGAAAATGCATTTTTTAGAAAATTATTAATTCTGGAAATTTTTGTCAAAACCCGTAATTTTCTAATTAATTAATATTGTGTTAGATTAAAATTATTATTTTAAATATTAGATTTTTGGTTGTCTGGCCCTGTCCCGAACCCATTTCCGAGCACAAATCTATTTTTTGAATTACTCTAGTATTTATAAAGAAAAGAAATTTTCTTAAAAACAAACCTATATGTTAAGGCCCAACATCCCATAAATATATAAAACCCATTAAGAATGATTTATTTTCCATTAACTATTAATTGAGGCCAAGTCTTGTTAGCCCAACTTTTAAAAATAAATATTAACCATTTTAAACCATAAGCCCATGAAACCCAAAGCTTTTGGTTTTAATCCTTAACCCAACATTACTATGGAGAGAGAGAGAGACTTTATAACAATTCTCTTCATTTTCCTTCTGATGGTTTTCTGTTGAGAAATGAGGGGTCTTCGGCTCTTGGCCGACCCTGCCAAAACCGTCGCTACCGCCATCACTCCGGCGACCGCCGGCCTCCCCGAACGGCCGCCCCCTCCTCTTCCGGTAACCCCCAAACTCTCTCCACCCTATATAAACCCCTCTCTTCATCCCTCTCCATCACTATTCCAACTTTCCCCAATTTTCTGTGCCCTAACCGAGCTCAATCTCCCGGAGTTCCTCCCGACCCGCGCCGAGGTCGACCCCAGGCCGGATCCGCCGCCTCCTCTGCCCGGCGCCACCTTTCCGAGGCCGACACCCACCGGCGACCAGCCCCAGCCGCCGGCCGTGCGCGCCCGACCCCGTCGGCTCCCCGTGCGGCCTCCCTGCCGCCGCAGCCTTCCGATCAGTCTGTCCCGCAGTACTCCGCGGCACCATACTATTGTCTTTTCCAAGCTCGGGTGCTGTACATGCAGCCGAACCACGGCGAGGCGTTGACCCGAGCACGAGACGCTGTCCGCAGAGTTCTTTTTCTCTAAAATTCACCTGAGAGCTCTAGCCGAGCAATTTCTGGTATATTTCTGTTGCCCCGTTTCCATCTATATAGTCTGTGATGAATTTGGTCCACGAATTTCCCGAGAATTCGGTAAGCGAGATATTTTCGGGTTTTTCGAAAACCTTTCGGAAACGTTCTGTGTTTTAGAGTTGGTTCTGTGGATTTTCCGGGTTAATTTCGGGTTTTTTCGAATTTCTTCGGAAATGTTCTGTCGGCTTCTCGGGAATTTTCGAGTTAGTTTCGGAATAGCTCTGTGATTTTCTCGGTTTAAATCTGTAATTTGTTTTGGTTTATTTCTGTGATATTTTGGGTTTTTGGGTAATTTCGGTTTTTCCGAATGTCCTTCGGAAAACGTGCTGTGGTTATATATTTTCGGGTTTGATATTATTTTCGGGTTAATATTATCGGTGGATTGAATAATTAGAGTTTCCCTGGTTTGGGATATTATTTGTGTGTTGTTGGAGCATTTTCCCAGTTTTGGGTTATCCCGAAAATAGAGGGAATGCTGCCGAAATTTTTATAAAACTTTATAAATGGATTTTCAAATCGGTTTTCGAAAATATTTATAAATTAGATTTTTGGGCGACGACCGTATCGGTCAATGGGCCCTTAGCGAAATGCAAACGAAACCGGCATTGTTCCGGACGTTGATGCATTAAGCTATTTTGACGATTGGACCAATATCTGAGACTCATAAATTAATTCAATTTAATTTAAATTATTATTTATTTTGTAATTAAATTGTAGGATAATTTTTAGAGACTAACCAAAGTTTTCTTCTTATTTAAATTCATGTAAAAAGGTCCGTAAAGGGCATAAGCCCAGTTTTATTATTTCTGTGGTTTTGTAATAAATTAGTTAAATTTTTATTCTTTCTGGTTGTGGTTGACGTAAACACGTAAAATAGTAAAATAACTATTTCATAGAAATCAATATTGTTTTCTCACATTAAATAAATTAGGAAAAAATTTACAAGTTATTATTTAACAAGTTTCACGTTTTTCTCATTTAAAAAAAAGTAGTTTTATTATATAAATTATAAAATGCCAAGTTTTGCCAATAAACTGATAAATACAAAGTTTTTCTGAAATTAAATATAAAATGATCTTTCCATCATAAGTAAAGGTAACGCATTAGATAATCGAGTTTCGTTTGTGTTAGTATAATAAAGATTAAAAATTGACTAGGACGAATTTAGAGATTGTAACTATCACATCTAGCATGGAAATTTTTGGAATCTAAGGCAGACTTCTCGATTGTAGGATTTCGAGGACAAGTCTGAAATTCATCTCGGAGTCATTATCCTCATTCCAGTCAAACCAAGGCAAGTACAGTTTGTGGTAGTTTATAATTATTTAGTAATAGTTTTATTGCAAATTTAAACCACGAGGCAACACGGAATTCTCTCTGAGAGCATTGACTGTTTAACTGTTGGGTACTGGGGGAGTAGTGTAATGAGTATGACCACATCCAAAATAGTATAACGACTGTGTTAGCTTACCCCTCATACACACGGGGATAATCCATATCGTATCAATAGGACACAACTGTACAACCCAATCCGGTCATATTCATTGCCTATTCACATCACACTGTTTAACTGCTGGAAAACTATTTATTTCAAAATTATTTAAAAATGCATAACTCCATTATTATTTCAATTGTTAAAATATCATGAATTGTACTTTGCTCCCTCGTGACTGGAGACTATATTTTTAGGTCCTATTGATGATGCAGAGCTACTGATTAGTAGTTACTATGATCCTGAGCTGTACCCGGCTATTCTACCAGAGGATAATGATGAGGAGACTGCCAATTAGTTTTATTTCCAGTTTATGATATTGTGAAAGACAATTATTTTATTTCACTTGTGGGTTGTATTTGAAAACTTTGTGTTTGGACAAGTTTTATTTATCGAAATATTAAAAGTTGTGGCAATTAGAATCTGTGTTGTTGATTACCTGCATGAGTGATACAGCTTACTCCCGCCGTCTCAACAATGGTGCAGGCTGGGCATGATCCGATTCTGTGAAACCCATATCTTTTATAATTAATAAATAATAGTGTTTAGTATTAATTTTTGTAAATATATCATTATTATTATTATTATTATTATTAAATATTTTTGATTGAAAAGGGTTTCGAAAATAATATAATAACAAGGATTTTTGAGTTCAGACCCAGACCCGAGTCCGAACCCAGACCCAGGCCTGAGCCCGAACCCAACCCCATTCTTAAAACATGATTTTGACTTGGCTAATTATTATAAAAAAAATATATAATTGAGCTGGTCCCGTAGGACCAGCAACTCACACACACGTATATGGTCAGCATACCTATTCTTACTCCCCTCTCTTTGCTCCTATCCACACACGAGCACCCCACTCTTCCTTAATAACACTTTTTCCCCCACTCCTCATTCTTCACAGAAGACTAACTATCTCCCTCTCTCTTTAACTCTCTCCTTCTTCAAACCCCTTTCTCCTCCACACTCCCACTCCCAAACCCCCACGCCACTCAGACCCTCATCTCGCGCCCCTGGCCTGCCGACCGCCGACCACCCTTCGGCCTCCCTCGTCGACGTCCGGCGACCCCCGCCGACCAGCGCCGCCCTTGCGCGTGAGCTCCCGGCCGACCCCCCGTGCTCCGCCGTTCCCCAGCGCCCCCTCCCTCGGCGCCCGCGCCCCGGCCAGTGCTCCGGCCGACCGCACCGTCGGCGTCCAGCGTACCCCCGTACGCCCCCTTCTCGTCGACGCCGACCGCGTCAGAAGCCGCGCGGCCCCTCCGGGTCAGAACCCTTCGGCGCCCTTTGGCCGATCCCTCTCTGGCCGTTCCCTTCGCGCCGAGTCCGGCCACCCTCCTGTGGCCGCTGCTCTTTGGCCAGCGCCCCTGGTCAGTTCCCTTTGGCCGAGCTTTCCCCTGCTGTTTCCCGCCGTGCCCTAGCTTCTGAGTTTTCAGCGTTTTCGACGACGCTGCTGATTTCAGCGATGTTTTCGGGAATACGTTCGCTGTTCGGAGCTCATTTTCTTTCTATTATTCATCTGAGAGCTCTAGCCGAGCAATCCGAGGTATAATCCCCTGTCCCGCTCATTTTATTATTTAGTCAATGATGAAATGGTCCCCGATTCCCTTTGGGAACTCGGTTTTAGCGACGTCGTAATTTTCTGGGACTTTCGGAAAGGTCCTGTGAATTATTTTGGATTCCCGGAATATTTTGGGAATTGATTTTTGGTATGTTCTAGCTTTTCGAATTTTTTCGAAAGCGCTCTGTGATTTGTGGAATTGGAATCGGACTTCCGAAATTATTTCGGGTCGTCCCGATTATTCTGTGGATTGGTTGTGGATTTTATATATATAAAAATTCGGGTTTTTCCCTGGTTTGGGATTTGCAGGAAATTATCGGTGCCAATTCCCAATTTTTGGGTTGACCAAAAACAGAGGAGATGCTGCCGGAGTTTTCCGTAAATCCTGGATTATTTTAAAATGAATTTAAAATAATTTTCGGAATTTATTCGATATTTGATTTTTGGGTGACGACCGTATCGGTCAATGGACCCGGCTAAGTGTAAACGAAACCGGCCCCGCCCGGACGTTGAGGCAATTAGCCAAGATGAGGATTGGACCATATCTGAGACTTTATTTACCTTTATTTTTTTATTATTAATTTCTGTTTATATTTTATTTAATATTTCAGTTTAAGACTAACGGCGGTTTTGTCTTATTTCAATTTATGTAAATAAATTGTAATGGGCATAAGCCCAGCTGGCTGTGGTCTGTAACTGTAATAGCTTAGAATTTTCCTGTCATTTTCTGGTTTTTTCGAGTTTTTGCTATTAACGATTAAAATGATTAAAAAGTATTTTATATAAAATTAATTAATATTTTCTCACGTAAAAATTGACGAGTTTATTAATAATTAAAGATCACGTATTTCTCACTAAAATAAGAAAGATTAGCTTTATAATTATATTTATAAAAATTACCAAGTTTTCATAAATAATCTGGCAGCGACGATATTTTCCGAATTCAAAGTTAAAATGATATTTTTCCCTCGTATTAAATCAACGCACAATAAATCGTCTTTTTCTGTGTTGGTTAATTAAAGAATTAAAATTTGACTAGGGAACAGTTTAGAGATTGTAACTAGCTTAGTTAGCTTTGACGATTCTTGGTTTCTGAGACAGCTTATCGAATGTAGGATTTTGAGGAAGAGTCTGAACTTCCATCCCGACGTATCAACCTTTCTAGTCCAGTCAAACCTGAGGCAAGTACATTTTGTGTTAGTTTACAATTATTTAGTAATCGTTTTAATGCAAGTTTAAACCACTATGCAACACGAAACTCTCTCTGAGAGCACTGACTGTAACTACTGTAACTATTGGGGACTAGGGGAGTAGTGTAATGAGTATGACCACATCCAAACTACTGTAACTACTGTAACTATATTAGCTTACCCCTCATACACACGGGGATAAGCCGTACCTTACTGTAACAAACCCAAGTCGGTCATATTTCATTGCCTATTCACATCACAGAACTGTAACTGTTTTAAAACTGCAACTGCTTTATTGTGGATTTCAAAACTGTTTAAAAGTGCATGATTCTATTATTATTTCAATTGTCAAATTAGCATGAATTGTACTTTGCTCCCTCATGACTGGAGACCCAACATTTTTAGGTATCACTGATGAGGCTTTGTTCTACGATATTTCCAAGGTCCCAACTAGAAGATGAGGATTTCGAGATTGATGAGCTGTTTGCCTAGTGTTTTCTTTCCTTCTTGATGTATGTAGAAAATGATTTAAGTTGTATCTTTCATTTTATTGTAAAACTTTACTAAAGTTTTAAATTTTCCGATATTGAGTTGTGACAAATATAGTGTCGTTGTATGGTTACCTGCTACTGAACAGCTTACTGCCGCCGTCTCAACAACGGTGCAGGCTGGGCATGATCCGGTTCGACCCCTTTAGTTGGGATCGGGTCGTGACATATTTTCAGTGGTGGCCCATGCAGGTCAGAACAACAACTTAGGAAAACATACCTAAAAATAATTAGAACACTAGAACATTGATTTGTCACAACATATATAAATAAATATTTTCGATTGATTATAGACTGGTAGGATACCTTGCTTATGTTTGTACCCTAAACCTTCCAGATTATAACCAAGGAAAAGACCAATCCTGCTGGCGATGAGGTGTCATCTCCGGATCATACCCCATCTCCTCAACCAAGTCCAGGGTCTTTTCCCTCGCGGTTGATTGACCGTCCCCATAATACATCCAGTGAAGTTTTCACTACACTGGCGATTCCTACCTCTTCTCAAACTGAGTTGCATTTCCTTGGTGGAGTATCCATTCCTGTTGCTCCACCAGTACCAGCAAACACCTCCCAAATGGTTGCCCTATTTCAAGAAATCCTGGAGTTCCAGAAAGCTCAAGATGAAGCCCAGCAGGAACAGATGAATGTCACGAGAGAAGACATGAAGAACGTCAATGATGTAGCCTTAGCTATCTTAAACCAAGTTGGAGCGAAACCTCACCCTAGGAGGGGTACCCCTGAAATCTAGAAGACATTTTGAGCCCTATCCGGCAGTTATATCGTAAGAAGCTATTGGTTTGTGACTACTGTAAAAGGCCTGGTCACCAAGCCAATATTTGTCGTAAGAGATTAGGAAAATGTTTGGTATGTGGATCTGCTGAACATCGGGCAAAGGATTGCCCCTTATCTTTCCATCATACCAGAATACCTATCCCAGCAACACCAGTTAGGCCACAACCTAGGGACTCTCTTCCTATCCAGCAGACCTTGCCTCCTACAATAAGACATGATGCATACTCGAGGTTCATAGAAGATGAAGCAGTTGGAGACTGCTCATGCAAGAGCCAGAACCATGAAGAATAGTACCTAGGACTGCTGATTAGCATTTTCTATTTTTATAAGAAGTTGTAACATGATGTCCTTAGATCAATCATGAGAGTTTTTGCTATAATTCTCCACATAAATAAATTCTTAGTTACACCTTTATGGCAGATGTTTTCCTGATAGTCTTCCCAGATTATCCCAGATCTAGACATAGGATTCACCATTGACCTAGTCCCCGGCTCTTTTCCTATTTCTAAAGGATGTTACAGAGTCAACCCGAAGGAGGCCAAGAAGATGAAGGACCAGATCAATGAAGGCTCTAGGATTTATCCAAGATGGAACTTCACCTTAGGGAACACCTATTATTTTGTGCCCAAGAAGGATGGAACAACGGATGTGCATCGATTACCAGACACTAAAGAACAAGTACCCTCTGCCCGGATCGAGGATCTGTTTGATCTGTTTGTGTGGAGTTAGGGTGTTTCGAAGATTGACCTTAGATCTGGCTACCATCAGATCAGGGTTAGGGAAGAAGACATTTCCAAGACGGCATTCAAACACCAAGTATGGGTAGTTTTCTTTGGTCATGACGTTGGACTGACAAATGCTCCTGCTGTGTTCATGAATCTCATGAACAGAGTTTTTCATGAGTATTTAAATCAGTTTATCTTCTCCATAGATAACATTCTAATATATACGAAGACTGAAGAAGAGCATGAAGAATATCTGAGAAAAGTTCTGGAAACTTTGAAGAAAAAGAAGTTTTATGGTAAGTTATCTGAACGTGGATTTTCTTTGACAAGGTGGATTTTTTGCCATGTTGTCAAGAGAAGAAATTTCGATGGAAGATAGCTGCTGTTGAAAAGTGGTATACCCCAAGTTCAATTCGGAAGTTTCTTGAACTTGGCTGGCTACTATCAGAAGTTCGTGAAGGATTTCGCCAAGATTGCTGAGCCGATGACGAAGCTCACTTGGAAGAATGAAGAGTTCATCTGGACGAAAGATTGCCAGGTGGCATTGAGGAGCTGAAGAAGAGACCTACCACTACACCAATCCTTGCGCTACCCGCAGGAACCGGTGGTTTCTCAATTTACAGTAATGCCTCTGGAAAAGGACTGGGTTGCGTTCTTCAACAACATGGAAAAGTAATTGCTTACACATCTAGGCAACTACAGACTCATGAGAAGAATTATCCCATACCTAATTTGGAATTTGCTGCAATTATCTTTACTTTGAAGCTATGGAAGCATGATTTTTATGGAAAAAGGAGTGAAAATATATACGGACTACAAAAGTCTAAAATATGTCTTCACTCAGAAAGAGCTGAATGTTAGACAAAGAAGATGGATGAAGCTGATGAAGGATTTCAACATCGACCCACTATACCACCCGGGTAGGGCTAATGTGATCGCTGATACACTTAGTCGATACCCAGTGGCGATGTTCTTAAACCAAGGAGTGGCACCTACTAGAAGACGCCGAGAAGCTTAGACTGGAGGTTATACTACCTGGAGATAGAAGGACGGAGCTGGATGCTGATTCAGTATTGATGAAGTTCGAGGATGATGGACAAAATCAAGAGGACGTAGTTTCAAAACGAGGCACTTTACAGGCTTAGAGATCAAGTGTTGGCAGGAACACTTGAGGGTTTCTAAATCGATCAGCAGTGGAACTCTGAAGAATGGTACGAGACTTTGCGTATCGGCTGACAAACGGAGGAACGAGTTGATGAAAGAAATGCACCAGTCGCAGTGTTTCATATATTCAGGAGCTAATAAGATGTATCGGAATATGCCTCTATTGATTGGTGCTATGGAATAAAGAAGGACAATTCCAGGTATGGGATTAGATGTAAATTTGTCAACATAAGGAATTTAGCAAGAGAACAACAAGTTTGTTGCAGCCGCTGGACAATTCGGAGTGGAAGTAGAAGCATATAACAATGAACTTTGAGTAAGGATTGCCTTGTTCCCAAGGAGGGAAGGGCACCAATTGGATTATAGTGGACCGACTGACTAAGTCAGCACACTTTATTCCCTTCAAGGTTAGTTTATTCACCAAGAAGTTGGCAGCATTGTACGAGAGGCACCCCTACCGGATTTATGGAGTACAAACTGGCGGACAATCAAAGAAGATAATCCAGACGCTTGAAGATATGTTAGATCTTGTGTTTTGGAAATTGGAGGGTCTTGGAGAAGATCATTTAAAATTGGTAGAGTTTCCTTACAACAACTACCAAGTTAGCATCGTCAATCAGTGGAGTTTGAAGAAGGAGATAGCATTTCTGTGAAGTTTTCTCCTACCAGAGGAACAATCAGTTTAGACGGAGCTGGGATTTGAGGCCAGATACATCAGGACAGTTGAAGGTTTTAAGACGAGTTGGAAGCGGCGTATCGGTTAGCTCTATCAACTAATCTTGAGAGTGTGCAACGTCTTCTACGTATCACAGCTCAAGACGCTACATTCCGGATCCGAGTCCCATATTGGATAATTCAGAGCTGAAGATTGGACTCAACCTTTCAGTGCCAGAGAAACCAGTTGCAAGCGTAGTCAGAGGTGAGAAGAAAATCAGAATTTGAGCCATCACTTAAACTCCTACTTCTTATCTTTTCGTTCTAAACTTGACTGATGCTGCTAAGTCAGCCTAGTTTTGCAAGCTATCTCTTTATCAAGCTTGATCATGACAGTATTTTATTGGGTGCACCCACTAAAATATTGTCTAATCAGGACCGGTGCATGATGGTCTGATCAACCTCGTGTACTTTGGTTCGCTTTTGTATTTTCTGCATGGATGATATCATAAATAAAACTTGTCCCTAAATCGTTTCATCCACGACTGCCGTGGAAATTCTTATTGTTGGACCTGAGTTACGGGCATAGTACCCGTACCTGTTTGATTTGAGTTTATCCTATCCTAACCTTGCTTTAATTTCGAGGATGAAATTTTCTAAGGAGGGAAGATTGTGAAACCCATATCTTTTATAATTAATAAATAATAGTGTTTAGTATTAATTTTAGTAAATATATTATTATTATTATTATTATTAAATATTTTTGATTGAAAAGGGTTTCGAAAATAATATAATAACAAAGATTTTTGAGTTCAGACCCAGACCCGAGTCCGAACCCAGACCCAGGCCTGAGCCCGAACCCAACCCCATTCTTAAAACCTGATTTTGACTTGGCTAATTATTATAAAAAAATATATATAATTGAGCTGGTTCCGTAGGACCAGCAACTCACACACACGTACATGGTCAGCATCCCTATTCTTACTCCCCTCTCTTTGCTCCTATCTACACACGAGCACCCCACTCTTTCTTAATAACACTTTTTCCCCCACTCCTCATTCTTCACAGAAGACTAACTATCTCCCTCTCTCTTTAACTCTCTCCTTCTTCAAACCCCTTTTTCCTCCACACTCCCACTCCCAAACCCCTACGCCACTCAGACTCTCACCCGGCGCCCCTGGCCTGCCGACCGCCGACCACCCTTCAGCCTCCCTCGCCGACGTTCGGCGACCCCCGCCGACCAGCGCCGCCCTTGCGCGTGAGCTCCCGACCGACCCCCCGTGCTCCGCCGTTCCCCAGCGCCCCCTTCCTCGGCGCCCGCGCCCCGGCCAGTGCTCCAGCCGACCGCCCCGTCGGCGTCCAGCGCACCCCCGTGCGCCCCCTTCTCGTCGACGCCAACCGCGTCAGAAGCCGCGCGGCCCCTCCGGGTCAGAACCCTTCGGCGCCCTTTGGCCGATCCCTCTCTGGCCGTTCCCTTTGCGCCGAGTCCGGCCACCCTCCTGTGGCCGCTGATCTTTGGCCAGCGCCCCTGGTCAGTTCCCTTTGGCCGAGCTTTCCCCTGCTGTTTCCCGCCGTGCCCTAGCTTCTGAGTTTTCAGCGTTTTCGACGACGCTGCTGATTTCAGCACTGTTTTCGGGAATACGTTCGCTGTTCGGAGCTCATTTTCTTTCTATTATTCATCTGAGAGCTCTAGCCGAGCAATCCGAGGTATAACCCCCTGTTCCGCTCATTTTATTATTTAGTCAATGATGAAATGGTCCCCGATTCCCTTTGGGAACTTGGTTTTAGCGACGTCGTAATTTTCCGGGACTTTCGGAAAGGTCCTGTGAATTATTTTGGATTCCCGAAATATTTTGGGAATTGATTTTTGGTATGTTCTAGCTTTTCGAATTTTTTCGGAAGCGCTATATGATTTGTGGAATTGGAATCGGACTTCTGAAATTATTTCGGGTCGTCCCGATTATTCTGTGGATTGGTTGTGTTTTTTATATATATAAAAATTCGGGTTTTTCCATGGTTTGGGATTTGCAGGAAATTATCGACGCCAATTCCCAGTTTTTGGGTTGACCAAAAACAGAGGAGATGCTGCCAGATTTTTCTGTAAATCCTGGATTATTTTAAAATGAATTTAAAATAATTTTTGGAATTTATTCGATATTTGATTTTTGGGTGACGACCGTATCGGTCAATGGACCCGGCTAAGTGCAAACGAAACCGGACTCGCCCGGACGTTGAGGCAATTAGCCACGATGAGGATTGGACCATATCTGAGACTCTATTTACCTTTATTTTTTTATTATTAATTTCTGTTTATATTTTATTTAATATTTCAGTTTAAGACTAACGACGGTTTTGTCTTATTTCAATTTATGTAAATAAATTGTAATGGGCATAAGCCCAGCTGGCTGTGGTCTGTAACTGTAATAGCTTAGAATTTTCCTGTCATTTTCTGGTTTTTTCGAGTTTTTGCTATTAACGATTAAAATGATTAAAAAGTATTTTGTATAAAATTAATTAATATTTTCTCACGTAAAAATTGACGAGTTTATTAATAATTAAAGATCACGTATTTCTCACTAAAATAAGAAAGATTAGCTTTATAATTATATTTATAAAAATTACCAAGTTTTTATAAATAATCTGGCAGCGATGATATTTCCTGAATTCAAAGTTAAAATAACATTTTTCCCTCGTATTAAATCAACGCACAATAAATCGTATTTTTCTGTGTTGGTTAATTAAAGAATTAAAATTTGACTAGGGAACAGTTTAGAGATTGCAACTAGCTTAGTTAGCTTTGACGATTCTTGGTTTCTGAGACAGCTTATCGAATGTAGGATTTCGAGGAAGAGTCTGAACTTATATCCCGACGTATCAACCTTTCTAGTCCAGTCAAACCTGAGGCAAGTACATTTTGTGTTAGTTTACAATTATTTAGTAATCGTTTTAATGTAAGTTTAAACCACGATGCAACACAGAACTCTCTCTGAGAGCACTGACTGTAACTACTGTAACTATTGGGGACTGGGGGAGTAGTGTAATGAGTATGACCACATCCAAACTACTATAACTACTGTAACTATATTAGCTTACCCCTCATACACACGGGGATAAGCCGTACCTTACTGTAATAAACCCAAGCCGGTCATATTTTATTGTCTATTCACATCACAGAACTGTAACTGTTTTAAAACTGCAACTGCTTTATTGTGGATTTCAAAACTGTTTAAAAGTGCATGATTCTATTATTATTTCAATTGTCAAATTAGCATGAATTGTACTTTGCTCCCTCCTGACTGGAGACCCAACATTTTTAGGTATCACTGGTGAGGCTTTGTTCCGCGATATTTCCAAGGTCCCAACTAGAAGATGAGGATTTCGAGACTGATGAGCTGTTTGCCTAGTGTTTTCTTTCCTTCTTGATGTATGTAGAAAATGATTTAAGTTGTATCTTTCATTTCATTGTAAAAGTTTAATAAAGTTTTAAATTTTCCGATGTTGAGTTGTGACAAATATAGTATCGTTGTATGGTTACCTGCTACTGAACAACTTACTGCCGTCGTCTCAACAACGGTGCAGGCTGGGCATGATCCGGTTCGACCCCTTTAGTTGGGATCGGGTTGTGACAGATTCGACCCAAGAAATTGGGACCGGGTCGTGACATGTTTTTAGTGGTGGCCCATGCAGGTCTGATCAACAACTTAGGAAAACATCTAGAAATATTTAGAACACTAGAACATTAATTTGTCACAACATAGGACCGTTATATATTATTAATATTTTTCTTGTTATAGATTGGTAGGCTACCTTGCTTATGTTTATATCCTAAACCTTCTAGAGAATGGCCACTGACAAGACCAACCCTGCTGACGATGGGGTATCTTCACCCTATCATACCCCACCTCCCCAATCAAGTCCGGATCCTACACCTCGGCAGCTGGCCGACCGTCCCCATAATATAACGACGGATCCATCATCTTTCCAGACGGAGATGCAGCCCCCTGTGGTAGTACCCACTCTAGCTGCCCTACCGGTGCCTGTGGACCCCACCGACCTCATAGGTCTGCTACGAGGAGTGCTAGAAGCCCAGAGAACTCAAGCTGAAGCTCATCGCGAATAGACGGCGATTATGAGAGAAGGCATAGAGAATGCCCATAATGTGGCTATGGCTACACTGGAGAGAGGAGAAGCAGCTCAACAGGAACCAAGGCCTGCCAAGGTAAACATAAATCTAAGGATTAATTTATGTAATATTAAGGCCATTTAAATTAATGGGGATCATAATTGCCAAGGTGGGCGATATTGAGAGTTTCAAGAAGCAGAACCCTCGACCCTTCAAGGGAACCGAGGGAATCATCTATGCCGATGAATGGCTCGACAGCATGGAGCGTTTCCTAAGCGTCGCTCGACTTCCAGAAGACCTCAAGGCCGAAGCAGTAGGACTCCAACTGCAAAGTGTAGCAAGCACCTGGTGTCGGAATGAACCCCGACTCCAGGACAAGCAGCTTGATTGGGACACCTTCAAGAGGTTGTTCTAGAGGAAATTCTTCCCAACATCAGAGTTGCAGAAGATGGAGAGGCAATTTCAAAACCTGAAGCAAGGAAATATGACTGTTAGAGAATATGCGGCAGAATTCGGCCAACGCAGCCGTTTTGCCAAGAACTTGGTAGCTGACCCTGATGATCATGCTGAAAGGTTCAGATATGGGCTGAGAGAGGAGATCCGCACCCATGTGATCTCAGGCGGTGCTAAGACTTATGAAAGGATCCTAGAGCGAGCTCAAGATATAGAGAAGAGTCAACCCGCTCGCTCAAAGAGGGATTATCCTGGAACTAACAACTTCCAGGGTAATCAGAAGAAGCCCAACAACAACAACAACAACCGGCCTCCTCACCACCAGCAGCAGAACCAACAGGCGAGAAATAATGATAGAGCACCTCAGAGGTAAATCCCTGTCTGTGATTTTTGCAAGAGGCTAGGGCATCAGTCGAACATCTACAGGAAGAGGATAGGACACTACCTAGTCTGTGGGTCTGCCACCCACCAAGTGAAGGACTGCCCCTCGTTGATCCACCGGACTGGAGCAACTCAGTAGAAAGGTCCTCTGCCCACTCAGCAACAATAATTTGGACAGCATCAACAGAAGACTGGGCGAGCCTTTGCCCTAGCAGCAGATGAGGCAGAGCCAGAGCAGGAACCTACAGCTGATGTTATCGCAGGTTTTATTTATGTACATTCCAATCCTGCCTTAGCTTTATTTGATTCGGGTGCATCACATAGTTTCATATCAACAAAATTCATCTCTGCACACCACATAATTACGGGCTTTAGCAAGAAGATATGTAGAGTCATGACAGGTGGAGGACCCCTACCCATCACTGAGACCAGTAACTGCCCTATCACTATATCAGGCCACCAGTTCATAGCACCTTTGCTTGTGATGCCCTTACCCAACTATGATGTAGTCTTAGGGATGGACTGGTTGAGTAAGCAGCATGCGCTGATAGACTGTCACAGAGGATGTGTAGTCTGCAGCCCACCTGGAGAGCCGGAGTTTGAAATCTCTCGAACTCCGGAAGATATGGAGTGTGTTACCTACACCTCTATCACAGAAGAACCCGGACCTCCCCATCCTATCATAGCAGAATTTATGGATGTCTTCCCTGGTAGTCTTCCCGGATTACCCCCAGATTGAGACATAGAGTTCACCATTGACCTAGTCCCCGGCTCTTTCCCTATTTCTAAGGGATGCTACAGAGTCAACCCGAAGGAGGCCAAGGAGATGAAGGATCAGATCAAAGAACTGAAGGCTTTGGGATTTATCCGAGACGGAGCTTTACCCTTGGGAGAAGCTGTCTTGTTTGTTTCCAAGAAGGACGGAACTGTGAGGATGTACATCAACTACCGAGCGCTGAACAATATCACCATCAAGAACAAGTATCCTCTGCCCCGGATCGATGACTTGTTTGATCAACTCAGTGGAGCCAAGGTGTTCTTGAAGATAGACCTCAGATCCGGCTACCATCAGATCAAGGTCAGAAAGGAGGATATTTCTAAGACGGCGTTCAACACCAAGTATGGGCAGTTTGAATTTTTGGTCATGTCGTTTGGACTGACGAATGCTCCTGCTGTGTTCATGAACCTTATGAACAAGGTTTTCCATGAATACCTAGATCAATTTGTTGTTGTCTTCATCGATGACATTCTGATATACTCGAAGACTGAGGAGGAGCATGAAGAGCACCTCAAAAAAGTTCTGGGAACTTTGAGGAAGGAAAAGCTTTATGGTAAGCTATCCAAATATGAATTCTTTCTAGATAAGGTGGATTTTCTTGGCCATGTTGTCACAGGAGAAGGAATTTCGGTAGACCCTAAGAAGATAGCTGCTGTTGAGATGTGGTCTAGCCCAAGCTCAGTTGCTGAAATCAGAAGTTTCTTGGGCTTGGCTGGCTACTATCGGAAGTTTGTGAAGGATTTCGCCAAGATTGCTGAACCAATGACGAAGCTCACTCGAAAGAATGAAGAGTTCATCTGGACGGAAGCTTGCCAGGCGTCGTTTGAGGAACTGAAGAAGAGACTTACAACAACACCGATACTTGCGCTACCCGCAGGTATCGACGGTTTCTCAATCTACAGCGATACCTCTGGAAAAGGACTGGGTTGCATTCTTCAACAACATGGAAAAGTGATTGCTTACGCATCTAGGCAATTACGGACCCATGAGAAAAACTATCCCACACATGATCTGGAGCTTGCTGCAGTTATTTTTGCTTTGAAGCTATGGAAGCATTATCTCTATGGAGAGAGAGTAGAAATATATACAGACCACAAAAGTCTGAAATATGTTTTCACTCAGAAGAAGTTGAATATGAGACAAAGAAGATGGCTAGAGCTGATGAAGAATTTTGACATCAACTTGCAGTACCATCCGAGTAAGGCTAATGTGGTTGCAGATGCACTTAGTCGATACCCAGTGGCAATGTTCTTAACTAAGGAGCGGCACTTGTTGGAGGACATAGAGAAGCTTGGTCTGGAGATTGTACTGCCTGAAGAAAAGATGACAGAACTGGGGCAAAAAGTTATTGTACCTGGAGCTGACTCAACCATGATGTAGTTGCAATTGCGTTCAAGTCTGATGGACAAAGTCAAGGAGACACAATACCAAGACGAGACGCTTTGCAAACTCAGAGATGGAGTGCTGGCAGGAACACTTGAAGGATTCTCTATCGCCAGTGACGGAGCATTAAAGAATGGTATGAGGCTGTGTGTACCATCTGGCAAACTGAGGAATGAGCTGATGCAAGAAATGCACCAGTCGTAGTATTCCATACATCCTGGAGCTAATAAAATGTATCGGGATATACGTACCATTATTTGGTGGAATGGAATGAAGAAGGATGTATCTAGATTTGTAGCTAGATGCTTGATTTGTCAACAAGTAAAGGCTAGCAGACAGAGACCCGCAGGACTTCTACAGCCGCTGGACATTCCGGAGTGGAAGTGGGAGCATATAACAATGGACTTTGTGTCATGATTGCCTCGACCCCAAGGAGAAAAGGACGCTATTTGGGTTATGGTGGACCGACTGACGAAGTCAGCTAACTTTATCCCCTTCAAGGTTGGTTTATCCACCGAGAAGTTGGCAGCACTATACATGCGGCACATCTACCGGATTCATGGAGTACCGGTAAGTATTGTATCTGACCGAGATACTAGATTTACCTCTCAATTTTGGAAGAGTTTGCATGACAGCTTGGGAACAAAACTGAAGTTCAGCACAGCCTACCATCCCCAAACTGACGGACAATCGGAGAGGACCATCCAGACGTTAGAAGATATGCTGAGATCTTGCATCTTGGAATTTGGAGGGTCTTGGGAAGACCACTTGCATTTAGTGAAATTCTCCTACAACAACAGTTACCAAGCTAGCATTGGTATGACACCATTTGAAGCTCTTTATGGACGTCATTGCCGTACTCCACTTGCATGGGACGACGTAGGAGAAAGAGTACTGCTGGGGCCTGAAATGGTGACTAATGCAGCAGAGAAGGTGAAGGTGATTAGAGACAAACTCAGGATTGCCCAAGACAGGCAAAAGCATTAGGCAGATAGCAGTCGTCGACCACTGGAGTTTGAAGAAGGAGATAGTGTCTTTGTGAAGATTTCTCCTACCAGAGGAACTATCCGATTTGGTAGAGCTGGGAAGCTGAGTCCCAGATATATCGGACCATTTGAAATTTTGAGCCGAATTGGTGAAGTAGCGTATCGGTTAGCTCTACCAGCTAATCTTGAGGGTGTGTACAACGTCTTCCACATTTCGCAGCTCAGACGCTACATCCCAGATCCGAGTCATATCTTGGACCATTCAGAGCTGGAGATTGGACCCAACCTTACAGTACCAGAGAAGCCTGTGGCGATTTTGGACAGAGGCGAGAAAAGGACCAAGACTTCGGTGACTCCCATAGTCAGAGTTATGTGGAGGCACGATTCCCCAGGCGAGTCTACCTGGGAGCGAGAAGATGAGATGCGGGACCAGTACCCGTACTTGTTTGAGACCTAAGGTAATTCCTAACCATATCCTTTAATTTCGAGGACGAAATTTTCTAAGGAGGGAAGGTTGTGAAACCCGTAACTTTTAGTTAATTATTTAATTATTTTAATTAATTATTAGTTGTTAATTTAGGAAAATGTATTTTTTAGAAAATTATTAATTCTGGAAATTTTTGTCAAAACCCGTAATTTTCTAATTAATTAATATTATGTTAGATTAAAATTATTATTTTAAATATTGGATTTTTGGTTGTCTGGCCCTGTCCCGAACCCATTTTCGAGCACAAATCTATTTTTCGAATTACTCTAGTATTTATAAAGAAAAGAAATTTTCTTAAAAACAAAACCTATATGTTAAGGCCCAACAGCCCATAAATCTATAAAACCCATTAAGAATGATTTATTTTCCATTAACTATTAATTGATGCCAAGTCTTGTTAGCCCAACTCTTAAAAATAAATATTAACCATTTTAAACCATAAGCCCATGAAACCCAAAGCTTTTGGTTTTAATCCTTAACCCAACATTACTATGGAGAGAGAGAGACTTTAGAACAATTCTCTTCATTTTCCTTCTGATGGTTTTCTGTTGAGAAATGAGGGGTCTTCGGCTCTTGGCCGACCCTGCCAAAACTGTCGCTATCGCCATCACTCCGGCGACCGCCGGCCTCCCCGAACGGCCGCCCCCTCCTCTTTCGGTAACCCCCAAACTCTCTCCACCCTATATAAATCCCTCTCTTCATCCCTCTCCATCACTATTCCAACTTTCCCCAATTTTCTGTGCCCTAACCGAGCTCCATCTCCCAGAGTTCCTCCCGACCCGCGCCGAGGTCGACCCCAGGCCGGATCCGTCGCCTCATCTGCCCGGCGCCACCTTCCCGAGGCCAACACCCACCGGCGACCAGCCCCAGCCGTCGGCCGTGCGCGCCCGACCCTGTCGGCTCCCCGTGCGGCCTCCCTGCCGCCGCAGCCTTCCGATCAGTCTGTCCCGCAGCACTCCGCGGCACCCTGCTGTTGTCTTTTCCAAGCTCGGGTGCTGTACACGCAGCCGAACCACGGCGAGGCGTTGACCAGAGCCCGAGACGCTGTCCGCAGAGTTCTTTTTCTCTAAAATTCACCTGAGAGCTCTAGCCGAGCAATTTCTAGTATATTTTTGTTGTCCCGCTTCCATCTTTATAGTCTGTAAAGAATTTGGTCCACGAATTCCCCGAGAATTCGGTAAGCGAGACATTTTCGGATTTTCCGAAAACCTTTCGGAAACGTTCTGTGTCTTAGAGTTTGTTCTGTGGATTTTCCGGGTTAATTTCGGGTTTTCCGAATTTCTTCGGAAATGTTCTGTCGGCTTCTCGGGAATTTCCGAGTTAGTTTCGGAATAGCTCTGTGATTTTCTCGGTTTAAATCTATAATTTGTTTTGGTTTATTTCTGTGATATTTTGGGTTTTCGGGTAATTTCAGTTTTTCTGAATATCCTTCGGAAACGTGCTGTGTTTATATATTTTCGGGTTTGATATTATTTTCGGGTTAATATTATCGGTGGATTGATTAATTAGAGTTTCCCTGGTTTGGGATATTATTTGTGTGTTGTTGGAGCATTTCCCACTTTTGGGTTATCCCGAAAATAGAGGGAATGCTGCCAAATTTTTTATAAAACTTTATAAATAGATTTTCAAATCGGTTTTCGAAAATATTTAAAAATTGGATTTTTGGGTGACGACCGTATCGGTCAATGGGTCCTTAGCGAAATGCAAACGAAACCGACATTGTTCCAGACGTTGAGGCATTTGCTATTTTTGACGATTGGACCAATATCTGAGACTCATAAATTAATTCAATTTAATTTAAATTATTATTTATTTTGTAATTAAATTGTAGGATAATTTTTAGAGACTAACCAAAGTTTTCTTCTTATTTAAATTCATGTAAAAAGGTCTGTAAAGGGCATAAACCCAGTTTTATTATTTCTGTAGTTTTGTAATAAATTAGTTAAATTTTTATTCTTTTCTGGTTGTGGTTGACGTAAACACGTAAAATAGTAAAATAACTATTTTATAGAAAATCAATATTATTTTCTCACATTAAATAAATTAGGAAAAAAATTTACAAGTTATTATTTAACAAGTTTCACGTTTTTCTCATTTAAAGAAAAAAAATAGTTTTATTATATAAATTATAAAATGCCAAGTTTTGCCAATAAACTGATAAATACAAAGTTTTTCCAAAATTAAATATAAAATGATCTTTCCATCATAAGTAAAGGTAACGCATTAGATAATCGAGTTTCGTTTGTGTTAGTATAATAAAGATTAAAAATTGACTAGGACGAATTTAGAGATTGTAACTAGCACATCTATCATGGAAATTTTTGGAATCTAAGGCAGACTTCTCGTTTGTAGGATTTCGAGGACAAGTCTGAAATTCATCTCGGAGTCATTATCCTCATTCCAGTCAAACCAAGGCAAGTACAGTTTGTGGTAGTTTACAATTATTTAGTAATAGTTTTATTGCAAATTTAAACCACGAGGCAACACGGAACTCTCTCTGAGAGCATTGACTGTTTAACTGTTGGGTACTGGGGGAGTAGTGTAATGAGTATGACCACATCCAAAATAGTATAACGACTGTGTTAGCTTACCCCTCATACACACGGGGATAAGCCATATCGTATTAATATGATACAACTGTACAACCCAATCCGGTCATATTCATTGCCTATTCACATCACACTGTTTAACTGCTAGAAAACTATTTATTTTAAAATTGTTTAAAAATGCATAACTCCATTATTATTTCAATTATTAAAATATCATGAATTGTATTTTGCTCCCTCCTGATTGGAGACTATATTTTTAGGTCCTATTGATGATGCAGAGCTACTGATTAGTAGTTACTATGATCCTGAGCTGTACCCGGCTGTTCTACCAGAGGATGATGATGAAGAGACTGCCAATTAGTTTTATTTCCAGTTTATGATATTGTGAAAGACAATTATTTTATTTCAGTTGTGGGTTGTATTTGAAAACTTTGTGTTTGGACAAGTTTTATTTATCGAAATATTAAAAGTTGTGGCAATTGGAATTTGTGTTGTTGATTACCTGCATGAGTGATACAGCTTACTGCCGCCGTCTTAACAACGGTGCAGGTTGGGCATGATCCGATTCGACCCAAGAAATTGGGACCGGGTCGTGACAGCATCGTGTCGGTGTCCATCCAAAGTCTTATTCTAACTTTACAATTACATCAATTCCCGTACCGGACACACCCCGACACGATTCATCTAAAACCCTACCCTAAACCCTAACTGCCCTGTTCCGGCCGCCGCCATCGACGATCGCAGCACCCCCGACTCCCTGGCTATCCTTTCCGACCTCCTCTCACCCCGACTCATTACCACCACCATCATACGCCTGTCTCCACCACGCTCACCCTGTCTTAGTCTCAACTCCTGGCCACCCGAAACCAACACCCAAGGCTCCAACTTCCCTGCCACTCGACGTCGCCACCCACAGCACCCTGAACTTCTCTTCCCCGTCGCGCCTTTCCGAACCCCGTCACCAACCACAATCCCTGCCACCGCCACCATCGGCTTAACCGCCGCCACAGAATCACCACTACCGCCCGTTTCCATCATCACCGCCGTCCCGTCGCAGTCAACCATCCCCGTCACCACCATAAACCGACCACAGCCGCCAACACTCCCCAAACACTGCCGTTTTCCCCTCCGGCTACCGGAGTACCACTGGCCGACCTCCAGACCATCTCCATCACCACATCCAATGCACCACCGCCACCCCGGCCATCGCCGACCGGCCGCCACCCAAAAATAAAAAAAGAAGAACCCTAAAAAATTGCCAAACACGACCACCACCATCACTTACCTCCTTCTGCCACAGCGTCCGACCAGTTCTCCGACACCCGTACTCTGCCGCGCCAGCGCGGAGCACGCGCCGCCCCACCACGACGAGCGACAGCGACTCTCGCACCGCCTCCAGCCGCCGTCATCCGCCTCTTTCTCTGTTCGCGTCCACCTTCCTCTTTCCTCCCCCGCTCTTCCTCTCCTCTCCGTCTCACTCCAGTCGGCGCCGACCAGCGCCGTCGGCCACCGAATCCCTATATCCAGTGCCTCGCCGTGTGCGTGCATCTTCTCCCCCGCGCGCGTGCACATCCCCCGACCCTTCCGCCCGCCGTGGCCTACTCCCTTCCTCCGCGCACATCCGCAGCCGTTCTCCGCCGCCCGGCGTCGATCCAGCACCGTCGAGCCCTCCGTGAGTCTCTTCTCTCCGATCCCCAGCTCCCCTTCCTCCGCCGTACGCCAAGGCCGACCCCTCTCGAACACCCATTCCCTTCCCTTTCCTTTTCTCCCTCTACTAAATTTGGGTTTTCTCTCTCTTCGATTAAGAGAGAGAAGTAGAGATCCTGGGCCGGGCCTACAGACCCTGGGCCAGGCTGATGAGGGCTTGGGTGTTAAATTTTTTATTATTATTTTGGGGAGCCCATATATACATATGTAAACTCTAGTATTAATATTCAGATTATATATATTATTATTTTGGGCTTTGTTAAATGTTGACTTTGGGCCTACAATTATTTTGGACTTTGTTTCTAAATAAAAATCGGGCTTAGTATATTTTATATAAATAATTTTTGGGTTACTTTATATGTATGTTGATATTTGGGTTTCTTTGAAGTTGCATAATATATAGTTTTAGATATATCTTTTCAAGTTTTATTTTGGGCAAATAATATTGGGCTGAAAATGATAATGGACTTTTTATTTAAAACAAAACTTTTATATAAGTTACTTTAAAGGGTTTATAAATAAGTATTTTTAGTAAAATATCATAAGTATATTTAAGTAGGCTTAAATAATTATGCTTGTAATCTTTTGGTTTTGAAAATAACTTAGGTAATTATTATTTTTGAATTGATTTTTATAAGAATATTTTTCCAAATGGGTTTTAATATATAAGTATAAGTTTATACATAAATATTTTTGAGATTTGGCCCTACATATATTTTAAATATGCTATATAAATATTTAAAAAAAGGTATATTGATATTAATTTATGATAATTTTTGGGATATTTATCTAAAAATATTACGACTACAAAAACATAGTTTTATGGATTATGAATATTTTCCAAAAATATATATATACGGTCGTGTATACAATTATATTGCAAATCCTCTTTGTCACCATCATTGATCATGCCTAATCATACGTACCCACTTCTTCGCGAATTTGGACCCCTTCACCTCGCCCTAACTAATTTGACCCTACTGGACCCAATGGAACCGTCCGTGCCACCATCAGAGGTCACCTTGTGTAGTTGTTACCTGAAGTCGCAGTTTGTACCACATTGACCATTACAGTACACTAGGCGTCCTACCAGGCAAGACACCTTGCTGTTTGCTGTTTATTTATTTAGCTCATATTTCAAGCATTATTCATTATTTTCTTTATAAAAAATAAACTGTAATACATGGCATAACCTGTTTGCACTTACTGTTCAGTTATATTTCTTGCTATGTATTATTTTTCTTACACATTAAACCTAGATTTAAGGGACCACCTTGTATGTTGCATTCATTGGCCTTGACACGTTGTACCACGAAGTTGTGTGTCGCATATAGAATACGGACATGCGTGACTGGCTGGCCACCGGTACGTATAAGCCGTGCGATAGGAATAACCGCTAATAGAATTGCATGCTAGTTTGACTTAGCGGTTATAGAGGTTTTCTGTTATGGATACAACATAGTAGGCATTGGGCGGGGAGGACAATTCCTTAGCTTATGGGGTTCGATGCACTTTTTCTTGTGACCCGGAAGCTCCGCTGGAGATATGGGGTTGATGACCCATGATTACTGACGGCCATTGACGTTCTGCGGAACGTTATGCTCTTATTGATTGGGCCTCTGGTGCCCCAAGGGGGGATAATGCCGATCCCATTTTAGCCAGGGCCCATGCGTAGGAAGGATTGTTCTTAACTACATTTCACTTAGAACGGTTAGGCACCTTTATCCGTTAGGTACGGATACTTTTGGTTTGGGTACTTATATCTGACCGTGGCTTGAAACAATAACTTATCGCAGATTAGTTCGTCACATCTTGTCCTTATTTGGTTGTAGGTGTGGCTTACTGCTCCGATGAGAAGATATTGAACCTTGTTGGGGTCCGGATACCATATTGGGTTCATAGCATAGAAAGATACATCATCGTGAATTAGTTTACCATCTCTTGTCCTTGTTTGGTTGGGGGGATGGTAAGCTAGTTCAATAGGTGTGTATTGGACCATGTTATAATTCAATTGACTTATTTATTTGAGCAATATTTATTCAGTTTATATGGCATGATATTATGTGTCTTATTACGTCCCTATGAGGACCTGGTTATCTCGCCAGATGTGTGCTCTTGTCTTTCGCAGGTGTTCTAGCCGTGGCAATGATCATCTCTATTTCTTCGAGGATGATTGCACTTAGATCGTCTTCGCTTCGCTCGCCAAAATCATTCTTCTGTATATCATGTATTTTTCCCTTATTTGTTGGTAGTGGATTTGTTTTCGCCCAATATATTATATCAAGACAATTTATTATCATTATATGATATCTTTTATTTATTTATTTTGTGTGGATGAGATTAATCATGGTTCTACTGTATTTTACAGCTTACATATATTTATTATACGGCTGGCATGTCTACGTTTCTAGTCCTACGTATTTTCGGACTGGGGCGTTACACAAAATAAAAGTTACGTCCTGATGAGGACGAGTATCCCGTGGGAGCGTGCATGTTGATTTATGCCCACCGTGGATAATCTGACTCTCGTGAGATCGGAGCGCAACATATTGTTAAGCTAGACGACCTTACGATCGAATACGTAGATCGTGATGAAAGACTTAAGAAATATGAAATGTGAATTATGGTTTAGTAATAAATTGTGTCGTAGCGTGCTTAACTTGAGAAGGATTGATAGGTGGATTATGCCGAACGTGTTTAAAGAGATAGACTATACAAGTTGCTTGTTGGACGAGCGATATATTTATGTTAAGGATTGGTTGAACGCGAGTTGTTGTAGGATGGCTTTGCTGAATGACTCAGACCCCATGCGACGAATGTCAGGATGTGTGTAGGAAATCTATGCTCGAAATTTAGAAATCGGAGTGATGCGAGCTTGGATAGAAAACCCCGTACTATCAATTTGGTTTGACCTTAGGATGTGGTCAGTGTTGATATCGTTGTTTGGGAACTATGATTCCAATACTGACAATTGACTTTAGCCTAGAGAGAGATGGCCTAGCGGCTAGACGAGATGTCCATGTTGTAAGATTTAGCATCAGTACGATTGATTTTCGGGATTGAGTGGATGAATCGATAGGTGAGATTGGATTCACTATCACAAGGCTTGGTTGAAATACATGTATTTCGGAGACGCCTGAAATATGTGCACGATCCAAACTAAGTGATACGTTGAATTCAAATAATACTTGAGGAACGAGAAGTGTCGAGGATTTTGAGATCGTGAGTCTTGAAGAAAAGATTGTGGGTAGCACAAGCGTGGTTCGGAGTTGAGAAATGCATAGAAGAAATGTGCGCGAGAGTCGTTGAACATTAGAGTGATAAGTCGATGAGTAAGTAATCAGTTAGTTTCGAGGACGAAACTTTTTTCTGAGTGGTGTATGATGTAATGCCCGTCCCACTCAGTCAATCGGAGGAATCAAAATTTTGACGACATTCGGACTTAGCCTTGCAATGACAACTCGAAGACATCGCTCGGTCGAGGCGACTCCTCGCTCAGGTGGGGTAGTTTCGGTGAACTTGCCTCATCTTAGCCTTCACATAATAAATCGAAAGTTTTCAAATTTACAAGTAGGCTTGATAATAAAAGAGACGAATCCACATAGCTAAGAGAATAATCCCAAGTTGGGTCGATTGAGTTAGAACATTAAAAAGGTCCCACGGTCGGCTTAGAGTTGGTGCACGACGTACTTTGAAAATGACACTCAGTCCTTCATCCCGTGGCTTGGGAGAAGGAAAGTTGGTATTCGTCGCAAGCTAAGAGTTAGCCTAAGTCATAGGCGTCGCCCACATAAATGCTTCATAAAGCATGCACGGTCCCATCGTCCAAGGCTTGGCATAGCCTTGGCTTGTCCCATGAGTTAAGTTGCGTTGCACGGCTTGTGACATAAGTTTAGGCGCCGAAATGACTTGGCCGTTCAAAAGTCGAACGCATGCGCGACACGTTTATGCGATGTGAGGCATGACACAGCCTTGGCTCGTCGAGTTGTTGTACGATTGAGTTAGTCTAAGTCTTGTTAGGCTATCGAAGGCATTTAAGCACTATCCCGCGTATTCTACGGTTGTCGAAATTACTTGGTTTCACGACCTTAAGGCCCGTCATATAAAGTATAACTTGGGCGATAGCTTCGCGTAGAATGTAAGTCGGTTTAAGACACGATGCACGGACTCAGTGTTTAAGGCACGAGCCACGGTTGATTTATTGAGTTTGGAAAAAAAGGGCTTTCAAATAGGTATTCCTAAGTTATGTGGAATGATAGGGCAAGAAGGAAGAATGCTGGCGACCATGGGTCGTCGATGCGATCTTAGATATGAGAAGTATTGAACTTGGCCTTGAAAGAGATGGTGGCACTAGAAAAAGAATGACTGTGTGAGACGTCAGTTCGAGTCGAATCTTGCATGGTCATTGGACAACTTGTCGACAAGAAGAAGTTTCCATGAGCGGCAACCCTGGGCGCCATGGGACCGCGTCATCCTGGAGAGGAAACACGGGATAGCCATAGCTGGACGAACTGCTCGGGTTATTCGGGAACTTTCAACGGGGCTAGCTACTTGCGTTGAAAGGGTCGCCAAATAGCAAGGCTATAGTCCATGATAGCTTGTGATGTTAGTGACCAATTCATATAGATGGGTCAGCATGGGCGACAATCCGCGTGTATGCCTTTAGATTGAGTCAAGTTGAATGTGTGTACAGTTAGAACACAATGTTTTGGCCTAAGATTTGGCATCAACATAGGTGACGTGCTTCGGCACGAGATGTGGTATCGAGTCCTAAGTTGTTGGCATAGAGTTGCACAAGTTGGATTTGAGTCATCTTGAGTTTAAGTCAGGAAACGCCGCAAGGCAAAGTCGGTCGAGTAACACTTAGCCCACAAGTCTTGATTGGGTTAGTTGGTGATCAAAGTAGCAAGGGCTGCGAGGCAGCGATATGGTTATGTCATACTGAGTTGCGAGGCACGACACGATGTATTTGTAGCACGGTCACAAGAAAATTAACTACTATCGCGGAGTTCGCGTCTCTAATTTTTGGTCGTAAGACAAACATGACTTGATAGATTAATGTTGTTGGTGCAAGCACGGGATGGTCTAGAGACACAAAATAGGCCATGGCATCTGTCCTAAAACTGATCCTAAGACAAGAGTAGAAAGACAATCATAAAGGGATTATATTGCACAAAGTAAATTAACGTGTTGGTTTTGTATGGGTGGGCGAGGAGCTCATTCCACCAGTACAGTTGAGTACTGACACCCACACAGTTTTTATGTGCAGGCACAGGTAGAAGCTCGTGGCGCAGAGCTCGCTTGGATGCGTCGAGGCATGGAGTTTCCTTGGTATTTCGAGGCACGCGGCTGCGTGGAGTCAAGACTTATACGGAACATAATGTATGGACATCGCCTCTCCGAAGCATCCGCTGGTTCAAGACTTGTATTGAGAGATGAGAGAGAGCTGAGTGACTCGTATTATGAGAAGAGTGAGCTTGAGTGACTTGTAATCTTGGCCTTGTGCCCCATTGTAATCCTTGTTTCAATATCAATAAAATTCATCTTTGAATGACTTGTATTTTGTTCTAAATTTTTGATGCTATTATTCAATGTCTCTGCTTGGGACTTCTGTGCGACGACCCCGTCGCAGCCGCTGTAATCGGCCGTTATAGAACCCGCATTGCACGAGCGCAATCTAGGTTCGTGTGGCATCACGCCTTAGCGAGGACGATCGCTCCTACGGGAGCAGGGCGTGACACTTCGGTGTGGCTTGCTATATGCACGTGAAGGATTGTCGTCACACTAGAAAAATAGTCTAAGATGGCTTATGGTGTTAGTGATTTCATATAGTTAGGCTGCACACTAATGTCATCTGCTTGCATGCCTAGTAACTTGATGCAAGAACGGACACCTAGCACGTTTATATATTTTTTAAAGGCTAATTGACTTAAGCTAGAACACACTTATGACATATTTATATATAATAAATGATATCATTGTATAGCAGGGAAGGATGATAAGTCTTGGATAAGATCCACTATATTGAGTGACACTTTTATGCTTATATGTACATGCATGCTTATGAATTATTAATTGATCATAAAAGGCAAGATTAGAAAGGCCATATAATATTTGTCTGCACTCACATAATCATTCGTGTTAATTTTAGGTGAGTTGGGTTAAGGCCATTCACCAGTACATTTCTCAATGTGCTGACATCCAAACTCCACATATACTGGGAGCTGCTTGGACGTGCGAAGGCGTAGGAGCTCGGTTGGAAATTTGAAGTTGTTCGGCTGGAGATGTGATCTATTGTTATTCTTTTATATATAAATTACATAATGTATGAAATATATTTTATTGTATTAGCTTCACGAGTTTTAAGCATTGTTACATCATTTATTACATTGAAATTCATCATTTGTAATCGAGTTGTTCTTTGGTATAGAGCCGTCATAATTTCGTTAAAATTTATTAATAAAGAGAATTATTTTTACTAATCTTGTTTCTATCAATTTTTTTTGTTTATTTCTGTTGCAATGACTTATTTTTGAAATGCTTTATCAATCTTGTTTGGTGCCTGCCTTATACAAGTGCAATTTAGACTTGTACAGTATCATATCCAGTGATGACTTTCGGTTATGCGAAGCGGGACGTGACATAATGTTATTATATCACAGATTTACTTCCTTAAGCCTCAATTGATTCTCTTCAACTCTTAGTTGCTTCCGTAATTAAAATCTTTTGACTCTATTTAATGTTATGTTGAGTGTTCAATACAATAAGTCTATATATGTTATAATTTATAATGTAGATTTTTGTTGGTTAGCAATGGCTTCAAAGAGTAACATCATATGGTTTGAGCAGGTAGTGAGGCATGGCGTTTGGTATGAGTATAGTTGTATGTAAGACATCATGTCCAGTGGCGACTTATGGATCCTTTGGGAACATGGTGTGATAATTGACTACCAAAGGTCGTCTTACCATGTTATCACATTTAATGTGTTTTGACCTCATGATGACTTGTGCATTCATATTAGAGCTCATGCTTCTTATCAGGCAGCGTGCCGATATGATTTGGACTTGTAGTTATATAGTGTGATTTCTTATTATAGTTGATCTCTTGGTTCAATATGGTTCTAGACTTTACTGGTTTACACTTCATTAATACTGGATATTGGATACTAGACATGACTTGTGGATTTGACCAGTATACTTTCATTGGATGTGGAGAACAACTACTAGATGTTGGGCTGTCCTTTACACTGGAAGACTCCTATGAGTTACCATATAGAGATTTGAGATGTGCTACGAGTATCTGATGGTACTGTAATACTATATGCCATGAATACCTGATGGTTTTATGGTATCGATATCATATGTCGAACATTGTCATCGTTTGCATTCATTTGACTAGTTTAGTAGTAGTAGACGCATGTTCCATGTTGTATATTATATTACTATTTTACTATTGGTATTTCTATGTATCTAATTATATCACGTTGAGGACCAACTTTAAGACGAATGGACTATCCGGAGGAGTACGGTCCATGACCCAATTCAGTAGCTGGGCTAGCCGATGAGTTGGAGGTCTACCCCGAAGAGCTTTTCTAAGTTTGGGTAGGACTTCGCCCTGGGATTCAAGTATCGTTATCTAGCTAGTCGATACTTAAATTTGGTTATCTAAAAATTTCTAGCATTTTTGTCATGCCCCGCTCCCAGAATACTGGGAAAATACGAAAACGAACATGGACAGCTACTCCGTACAAGGTATAAAAACATCGTACGACGGTCACATCTGTCTAAAAGACCTGTCGGTGGACTCTGACAGGCAATGTCGTCAGTCCTAAGGCCAACATATCCTATTGTCTCAATCCAACAACAACAAGTCACAAGAGTAAAATCATACATGATAGTAAAAAGGCATCCCAAAGTACATGTCATATATAATCATTAAGCTAGTAAGTATTGTACATGTGACACTAGCATGTAAATTTTATATGATCGATATATCAGCCATGGTCTAATATATACAATCATAACTGCTCAAAGTAGTGAACAAACAAAAGAAATAGGATAACACATGCCCTGGCTAAAACCACAAAAGTATAATAAAGACAACGAGTGGTATGGAGAAGGAATCCACTCACGAGTAGCGATTGTGGTTTTACGGGTGAGGGCCATTCAACGGGAGATACAGAAGATCCTCTGCTCCTCTGGCCGATCTGGCCAAACAAAACCAGTGGGGTCAGAACCCCAAGCAACAAGTACCACAAGTGAATCCCAAGATGAACGACTAAAACTCATAACCAAATGCAGGAATACAATAAAATAATAAATGCGGGTCGGGACTTGTGCGATATCAATGCATGTATCTAGAGAAATAACAAAAAAAATAAAATAATAGCCACGAAATTCACTAAAGAGCAAGGTAGGACGACAAGCGGTCACAGGGCACCGAAGCTACTTTGGACCAGCACTACAACCCGTAAACCAAACAAGGACCAGGGTTGCAGACCGTTACCCAAGCAGGACTTACCACTCCAATCACACACTGAAAACAGAACCAAGTACAAACGTAAAGACAAGTCATGCAATAGAACATGACCAAACATTTCTACTACTTTCTACTTGTTAACTAGTAGGGTTATCACAGCCTTAATTACTACATATAAAAGTGAGGAACTTTACTACCACATGTACTACAGGTACCTGGATTACCAAGGAGCACTTTGAACGAGCTATGCACAAACAACATAACATGAGCAATAATATGAGCAGTAACATAAGCAATAATTGAAAATACATAACATGTAACAAACAAGAAGTGTCGTAGTACATGGGCTAGCGAGGTCATGGGCCCACGCCAATCGGAATTGTCCATGGCTCTTGAGCCTTGAGCGATCGGAGTTGCTGGTAGTGAGACTATCTACCCATTCCAATGTACTGTACGAGATTTACTAGTTAATTATCCTACGAGTTTTCTTCTCGATCCTCGAGTCGTGGACATAAGAGAATCGACATAGCATGACGAGCCATGAGTACGAGCTATTCACGAGGTATCACTTGTAAACTTATCGTATTTTACAACACATGATACATAGGATAATGCTCGCGTTTGCTTGCCCTATCCCAAATGCAGTAGGTTAATATAAAAAGACAATCTACGGTGTCGCATAGGATATGCACTCGTATCAAGCATATATGTGAAGGATATAGTATTATAACATCTCACAAAATTATTACATTATGGTAGGAAATCAAATAATTGAAGAGATATCATAATAGGCAAAACATGGCCAATCTGGCGCATAGTAAATGATGCATGGCAATTCTGGCCCATGAAAAATCTAGCGCAGGGCAAATCTGGCGCATGGCCGATCTGACACATCGCCAATCTGGCGCATGGCAAAGCAAGCATGCACCTTCAACTTATGCGCATAAGATACCTATGTGCATAACAAACATGTTGTCAAAGGGTATATGCGACAAGTTTTCGTGGCCATTTGGCATTTCTGCGCATGGTCTCCTACGCACATAGAAGGTCATCGTCCCAAATAGAAGTTCAGCCATGAAAGTTCTTAAAACTTGTCATGGCCATAACTTCCTCTTTAGAACTGAAAATCCAGCAAAACAAAAGCCAAAACTACATGAAATTGAATTCTCTACAACTTGGAACAACTGATATTCAAAAAATAACAAGTTTTGATAGGTCATTTCCATAAAATCCATAAAGTCCTATATTTGAAACTTAGACCTATTTCAAACCATCCATCAAAATTGAAAATGCCAAGTACTTAAAATGTAGAGAATGTAAATGTACTTATTATAAACTAGGAATATGTAAGAAAAAAACCAAAGGTCAAAGAGGAAACCTGGTTATGAATTCATTCTACATTCAGGTCTTAGTACGGGTCTGTGTCAATTGCCAATGATTATTCTACAAGTCCAGGGTAGTCTCACATATAAAATAAATCCAATGCTCAAAACTTAAAACCAGAAATACGAAACACAAAATAGAGCTCGATTTACGAGAATATTTTAAACACTGAAAATTCAAAAATACGAAATTTGAGAACGAACGTGACAATTTTCATTATGTATTTCATTCCAGTACTTTCCATTTAGAGCTGAACTAGTAGGTTTGTTCACATAGATATTTATCTGTTGTATTATGGGCATACTTTCTCCATGCTTATGTTTCAGTAGTTATTCAAGTCTCTCTCTTATATTATATGTTTGGATGAGATGTAGATACCTATCTATTTTGTGTAGCATAGTAGTTGTGGACTAAGTTCAATTTTATACAGAAAAGTACACTCAAGTGGATGCATTTAGGTTGGATCCATCCGCACTCGTAATTAGATGGCCATTGATACATAGCCTGGTCCCGTGTATTTTGGGTCTGGGATGTGACATTATTTTAGTGGTGACTAATTCATGTTGAGAACATAATTTCTATTATGTACTATACAGGCGCAAGCATGTGGTAGGATTAGAATGATTAGGATATCATTGACTTTCTTGATAACCATCCTCGAAACTTGTTTCATCTTCAAAAGTTATCTTTGATCATGCACCATAACAAGTTCATATTTGTTACTGACCCAACTTTTACCTTTTTATTTGAATAGATGAATCTCTATAACGGATGCTTGGATCCAAATATTGCTACCCAAGATGACTCAGAGGCTATAAGTGTTGGGAAAGAAGCGCAGAAACCTTTCCCCAAACCGGAGAGTACCTGCGAGAGGACCGAGCAATACAACGCACGAACCCAAAAATAGCCACACAAAAAAAACAATCACGCAGACACAGAGAATTTTTGACGTGGAAACCCTTGCGGGAAAAAAACCACGGGACGATCGGAGTCCAACCCTGAGAAGCCTCCACTAATGGAATAGAAGAATTACACACTCTACAAACTCCTCCCGATCCAAATCGGATCCCCACAACACTCAGAGATAAGAACAATGATTACAAGGCTACGAAGAGCGAGAACGACGAGTAGAGATTACCCGAACACGATCTCCTTCGAAAACGACCTTCAATCCTCCGTCTTCTTTTCCGAAGTTGTAATGGCACTCTTGCCTCCTTCTCTCTCAAACTTGTGTTGTCCAATGCGATTGTACTATATGAATTAGGGTTGAGAAAACTCAATATATCTCCCTAATCCCGCAACCAACCTGGACCGTTGGATTAGATCCAATGATGAAAACTCATCCAGAAATCCGCTTCAGCCCCCCGACACACAGAGTTCGGCCAGAACTCTGTGTGGGGCAACCAGCATTGGGTGGCCAAACCCTGGAACGGCCAGACCGAGTTCGGCCAGAACTCGGCCTGGGACCGAGTTCGGCCCGAACTCGGCAGACTTGGTCCAGAACCCCCTTTGGGGCAGCAGCAGCAGCAACAACTACTCCCGAGCTTCTCCGACATTGGACGGCACTCGTCGCACTCCGGGATCTTCTCCACATAGGTTGGGAACCCCACCCACTCCAACAAATCTCCCCCTTCACAACTATGGGGAGGACGTCGTCATCCCAACGATCTGCCTGCAGTACTCAAACTTCCCCCTTGGTAGAATCTTCGTGAACATATCAGCTCCGTTGTCATCTGTATGCACCTTCTCAAGCTCCGTATCCTTCTTCTCAACCACATCCCGTATCCAATGATACCGAGTCTCGATGTGCTTGGACCGGCTATGAAACGTCTGATTCTTCACAAGATGGATAGCACTCTGACTGTCGCAAAGCAAAGTATACTGCTCTTGCTTCAGTCCCATTTCCTGCGACAGCTTCTTCATCCACAACAGCTCCTTGCAAGCCTTCGTCGCCGCAATGTATTCCGCCTCCGTCGTCGACAAGGCAACACACTTCTGCAACCGCGACTGCCATGACACTGCTCCTCCCGCAAACATCATCACGTAGCCTGAAGTCGATCGCCTCGTGTCTACATCTCCAGCCATATCAGCGTCGGTATACCCAACCAGCTTTGGCTCGTCACCACCAAAGGAAAGTCTCCAACCAGCAGTGCCCTGAAGATATCGTAGAATCCACTTGACCGCACTCCAGTGTACCCTTCCAGGATTCGAAAGATACCTGCTAACCGTACCAACTGCATGAGCAATATCTGGCCTCGTACACACCATAGCATACATCAGGCTTCCCACAGCTGAAGCATATGGAACCCGCTCCATATCTTCTTTTTCGTCCTCGGTAGATGGACACTGTTCCTCAGTGAGCTTAAAGTGAGCTGCGAGGGGGGAACTCACTTTCTTCGACCCATCCATCCCGAAACGCTGAAGTACCCGGTGAATGTACTTCTTTTGGGACAAGTGTAGCAGCTTGGACTCTCTCTCTCGGCTGATCTCCATCCCAAGAATAGTCTTCGCTGCGCCCAAATCCTTCATAGAGAAGGCTGCGCCCAGTTGGCGCTTCAACTCCGCTATCCTAGTGGCATTCCGACCCACTAATAGCATATCATCAACATAGAGCAATAAGATGATAAAATCATCATTGGTAAAGTACCTCACAAATGCACAATGGTCCGACGTCGTCCGTGCATAACCATGCTCCCCCATAAACGACTCGAACTTTCTGTACCACTGCCTCGGAACCTGCTTCAGACCATACAAGCTCTTCCTCAACCGGCAGACCAAATCTGACTTGCCCTTCTCACAGAATCCCTCCGGCTGCTCCATGTACAACTCCTCCTCAAGATCACCATGGAGGAACGCCGTCTTCACGTCCATCTGCTCGACCTCCAAGTCGAAACTGGCTGCTAATGCTAGCACCACCCGAATAGACGAATGCTTGACGACAGGCAAAAAGATTTCATCATAATCCATGCCTTTCCGCTGACCGTAGCCCTTGACTACCAGCCTCGCTTTGTATCGAGGGCGAGTAGCATCATCCGTCTGCTTCACTCTGAACACCCATCGATTCTTCAAAGCCTTCTTTCCCTTTGGCAACCGCACCAGATCATAAGTAGAATTGGTGTGCAAGGAACTCATCTCCTCCTGCATAGCTACCATCAACTCTTGCCTGTGTTCGTCTTCCATAGCCTCTGCAAAACTTTCGGGCTCTCCCCCGTCAGTCAATAGCACATACTCATCCGGCGAGTATCTCGTAGATGGTCGACGATCCCTGTTGCTCCTTCTCAGTCGAGCCACTGGTGCTGGCTGTATACCGACAGCCTCCTCCCCTTCAGGAACTGCCTCCCCGGCATGCTCATCCTCCTGAGGGACACCCTGACCACCATCAGCAGGCTGATGATCAAGGTTGGGAGCAACTCCATGTACCGGCTTCCCCATAACTGGATCCTCTGCGATGTCCTCTGGAAACTGCTCGAAGCGAAATGACTCTAACTCAGGCAATTCCTCAGCCTCAGAAGGCGTCTCGGAATCCTGAGTGTTGGTCATGGTCTGATCCTCGACGAACACCACGTCCCTGCTTCTGTAGAGCTTTCCTTCCACTGGGTCGTAGAGTCTATAGCCAAACTCATCCCGACCGTAGCTGACAAAGATGCATCGCCTCGTCTTCGGCTCAAGTTTGGTCCTCTCGTCCTTCGGTATATGCACGAAGGCCTTACAACCAAACGCCCGCAGGTGACTGTATGACGGCTCCTTGCCGTACCATACTTTGTCAGGCACATCACCCTGCAAAGGAGCACTAGGAGACAAATTAATAATATAAGCAGCTGTGAGAAGAGCCTCACCCCAATAACTGCCCGGCAAGTTTGCCTCTGACAGCAAACACCGCACCCTCTCCATCAGTGTCCTGTTCATGCGCTCCGCTACACCATTGAGCTGAGGTGTCTTTGGCGGAGTCTTCTGGTGTCGTATCCCTTGCTCTCTGCAATACGCATCAAAGGGACCGATGTATTCGTCGCCATTGTCGGACCGAACACACAACAACTTCTTGCCCGTCTCCCTTTCAACGGAGGCCTGAAACTCCTTGAAAGTAGGCAGCACCTGATCCTTGGTCTTTAAGGCATAGACCCAAACCTTCCTGGAACAGTCATCAATAAAAGTCACAAAGTAAGAAGCACCACCAAAAGATTTTACCTTCATAGGACCGCAGACATCCGAGTGAATCAACTCGAGCAACGCCGGCTTCCTCGAACTTGGGTGACTCTGGAAAGATACCCTACTTTGCTTCCCAGCCAAACAGTGCGTGCATTTCTCCAACTTTGTAGACTTGAGCCCCGAAATCACTTTCCTGTTCACCAAGTAGCTCATCCCCTTCTCGTTGATATGGCCGAGCCGTCTGTGCCACAACTCGGTAGACGCGTCACTGACTGCGTTCACCTCCTGTGCCCCCTCTGCGCTTCCCTCCATATAGTAGAGACCGGACTTCTTGTTTCCTCTGGCAATCACCATCGAACCTCTGGAAAGCTTCCACTGACTATTCCCGAAGAGACTGAAGAATCCCTCGTCATCCAACCTTCCAACCGACACCAGGTTGAAACGGATATCAGGGACATGACGAACATCCTTGAGAACAAGAACCGCACCCGTCTTCGTTCTCAAATGCATATCTCCAACGGCAACCGCCTTCGACACATCTCCGTTGCCCATCTTCAACACGCCACAGTCGCCTGTCGTGTAAGTGGCAAACAGTGCCCTATTGTGAGATACATGTGCTGAAGCCCCTGAGTCCACCAGCCAAGAATTGTCATCGCAGGCGAGGTTAGTAATGACCTCATCACCTACGACGATCACATCGCCTCCATGCATCGAGGCTGCCGCTGTAGTGTTCTCTTCTTGCTTCCCCTTGTCGCCCTTCTTCTCTCTCTTCCAAGCGAAACAATTCCGCTTGATATGGCCCTTCTTACCACAATGATAACACTCTGAGTCCTCGTAACGACCCTTGGACTTTCCCCTGCTCTTGTCTCTGCCACCACCTGGACTCCTGCTTTTGCCCCTTCCGCGGCTCTCTGAAACAAGTGCCTCTGAGTGGTGGGATGTGGATGAAGTGCCCTGAGAACGTCTCCGCATCTCTTCATTCAACACCCCGCTCTTGGCAAACTCCAGACTGACCACGCCCTCTGGAGCAGAAGCGATCATAGATACTCGTACGGTCTCCCACGAGTCTGGCAATGTACACAGCAGCCACAGTCCCTGAACTTCGTCGTCGAACTTGACTCCCATAGAAGATAGCTGGTCAACCACGCCCTGGAACTCACTCAAGTGATCCGAAATAGACGCCCCATCCTTGTACCGCAGACCCATCATCGTTCGGATCAGGAACAACTTGTTTACCCCGGTCTTCTTCGCATACAAGGATTCCAGCTTATCCCACAACGTCTTCGCGTGCTCAATATTGGCAACGTGATTGTACACGTTCTCATCAACAAACTGCCGTATGTACCCACACACCTGTATGTGCTCGAACGTCCAGTCCTCCTCGGATTTATCACTGGGCCTCTCGGTTGCAAACACAGGTAGATGCAGCTTCTTGACAAATAGCAAATCCTTCATCTTGCTCCGCCAATAATGATAGTTTGTGCCATTAAGGTTCACCATGCGCACCGGCTTCGCGTCCATCTCTCCTCTCTGGTTCCTCTGTCAACTCCTGACACCCTTTGAACCTGGCTCTGATACCACTCTGTTGGGAAAGAAGCGCGGAAACCTTTCCCCAAACCGGAGAGTACCTGCGAGAGGACCGAGCAATACAACGCACGAACCCAAAAATAGCCACACAAAAAAAAAACAATCATGCAGACACAGAGAATTTTTGACGTGGAAACCCTTGCGGGAAAAAAACCACGGGACGATCGGAGTCCAACCCTGAGAAGCCTCCACTAATGGAATAGAAGAATTACACCCTCTACAAACTCCTCCTGATCCAAATCGGATCCCCACAACACTCAGAGATAAGAACAATGATTACAAGGCTACGAAGAGCGAGAACGACGAGTAGAGATTACCCGAACACGATCTCCTTCGAAAACGACCTTCAATCCTCCGTCTTCTTCTCCGAAGTTGTAATGGCACTCTTGCCTCCTTCTCTCTCAAACTTGTGTTGTCCAATGCGATTGTACTATATGAATTAGGGTTGAGAAAACTTAATATATCTCCCTAATCCCGCAACCAACCTGGACCGTTGGATTAGATCCAATGATGAAAACTCATCCAGAAATCCGCTTCAGCCCCCCGACACACAGAGTTCGGCCAGAACTCTGTGTGGGGCAACCAGCACTGGGTGGCCAAACCCTGGAACGGCCAGACCGAGTTCGGCCAGAACTCGGCCTGGGACCGAGTTCGGCCCGAACTCGGCAGACTTGGTCCAGAACCCCCTTTGGGGCAGCAGCAGCAGCAACAACTACTCCCGAGCTTCTCAGACATCGGACGGCGCTCGTCGCACTCCGGGATCTTCTCCACATAGATTGGGAACCCCACCCACTCCAACAATAAGAAGGTCATGCATATCAGTAAACTCTGATACCATCGCAGACCCAACTATTGTCGAACGACCAGACTTACCAAGAAGTACCAACGCCATATATGGCCAGCCCCTTCTTAGGCCTGGTACCTACCAAGGAGCTGAATATCATCTCCCCCACCTATACATATTCTACATGCGCCTTATGCCCATAGTTCCCACATACAGACGACCTGTAGACGTTCCAGATGTTCCAAACTATGATACAGGTCAAACAAGAGCAAAACAAGATATTAAGTCAGAATCATGAGACCGCGTTAGATACATCAATACCATCATGTAAGTCGCACATTGGCTCTATCACTTGGTTCGTTGTATGTTACCACTCACTTTCTCTAGCAAAGTGGACCTTATCGAGTTTTTCACTTGACTTGTTAGTACAAAGAACATGATGAAGTCTTGTCAGCATAGAGAATCTCTCGTTCTAGTCAAACCCCCTCTTCTTAGCATACCCTTTCTTAGCTAAACATGCATTGTATTTCTCAGTGTTCTTTCTTTGAATACCCCATTAATTTACAGCCAATAGCTCTTTTAATCTTTTGAGACAGTCAAATCGATGGAAGAATCCAAAAACATATACGCCAAAAGTTTATAGATTCAAGCTGAAATTTGCTTGAGCGGTATACCATCGACATACTCTCAGTCCTTACAACAGCCAAAAAAACAACATTTTTTTCAAGTTTATTCTAATAATTCTTGATTGTTTCTCAAGTAGTTTCATTCCTCAAATTGCATATGCCACTAAACTTAAAATGTGTAGTGTGCAAAAAAGTTTTTTTTGGGTCAAATAGAGGTGTATTTAGAAAAATTAATGAATTTATTCCAAATATAGTATGAATAACTATGAGAATCTGAACGATGTTTTGAGCAATAACGAAGACCAAATAAAGTATAATACCAAACAAGAATATGAAATCTACCCTATAGGGATGTCCTAGGGGCTCATGCATGATTAATAATCATATTATAAACTTAAACAAAACAAGGGTGGAAAATTTAGGCAAGACCCTTATTCATGAGCAAGATGAACTTGCTTAGGTTAAATCTCCAAGACAAACCAAGCCTAGCTTCTAACCCACCACCATTGATGACCTTAAGGACCACAACCTATCCTTCAAAGGCCATGATTTTAAAATCAAAGACAATATTTCAATCCAAAAGTTTTTGGCAACAAAAAAATCAAAGCCAAGTTTATTTTAAAGAAAGTTGGATAAAAAATAAGATTGCATCAAAACACTTAAAGCCAAGATTGCAATCTATTTATTAATTTTAAAATCGAAGAATTTTTTAAAATCTTATTTTATATACAAAGCCATAGATGGATAGAAAACAAGAATGCACACAAAAACCAAATATTAATAATTTTATCAAATATTACTTTTTAAGATGCAATCTTATTTTCTGTAAACCCCATATTTCTTAAATTAATTTTATTATTTATTTGTCTTAAATAGTAATTTTTGGTTTTTTATATATTTTTAAAATAAATATTTATTATTATATATAGCCTTAGTCATGGTCAAGTTTGGGGATGCATATTGATGAGTTATGACATGGCTAGTGTAGTCGTATGCCATGACTAGCATATTAGCCATGGTAGGGATGGCATAGCATATTTATGTCCCTTGTATGATAATAAGTTAAGTTGTGACTTATACCATATTTTTCGCTTAATTAATTAATTATAAAGGCTTTTGACTTTTTAGGAGACACGATTACACGAAACCAGCTCAAATTTGACTCGAACCAAACACAAACCCATGTAGACATGTAGTACATCGAAATAACTTCATGTATATATATATATATATATATATATATATAATAAATTAATATGTTATTAATAAATTAATATGTTATATATATATATATATATTTCCTATAAATAGAAACTGCTATAAATAATAACATATTAATTTATTATATATATATATATATATATATATATATATATATATATATATATATATATATTTATATTTATATATATATATATATGTAGTCCTAGTTGGCATTAGTCTACCAAAAGTCAAACCAAATTCCAATTAGGCTAGGAATCCACCTAAGATACACCCATATATACATAAATTTTATATATATTCAGATTTTTAGATTGATATTTATATAAATATAGTGGATTATATATATATATATATATATATATATATATATATATATATATATATATATATATATATATATATATATAACCATTTTTTTTTTCTTTCTAACTAAGCAACCAACACCCTACAATACCCAAAATCGACCCTTATGGACAACACCATACTTGGCCAACCATAGCAAAATATCCCCCTCTTGGCCAACCACCTATAGATCCTATAAACCCATATTCCAAGTCCATACACCCACCTTCCCAAGCATATAGGCACATATATACCTATATAAGTAATAACTTCATAAAACCCTAACCCTAACAACAAAAACTATCATCTACCACACAAGAGCAGCCCATTTTCCATTAGTTCCGAAAATAGCATCCCTCTCCCCTCTCCTTCATCATCCTTTCCCTCCATAACTGTAGTGCACCACTCCTCGCGGTTCACTATGTAATACCTACAACTTGTTGGCACAGTCTCGACTGAGTCAGTGGGGAAACAATTGTCGGTTTCGTTGGATCACGGACGGAATGCAATGAACCTTTCCAGCTGATGGATCAGCTTCTATTGAAATGAGTCCAATAGTTTTTGTTGGATGTTTTCTTTCGCTGCTTGGTTTTTTCGTGTTGGTTTTCGATGATTGGTTTTCATTGTTATCTTTTATCGCATTTTGCATTCATTCTGAATCTTGAGATAAAGAGACCTAAGTATGCTAATCGAATGTTGGTGCCAATATAGGATGACGCATAGGTGGTGCATGATCCTTGCGTGAAGTCCCTCATTCTCTAAAATAAGATTCTTTTGGTAAGTTGCTTTAATCGGGCAAATATTTATCTCCACGCCTTAAGAAATGATCTCTAGTCCACTCTTTTGTTGCATTCCAGTGATTAACGATACCAATAACAAAAGATAAGAGAAGATAAATGAATGAATCACATGTAAATTGAAAGTGTCGCTTGCTTGCTTCAATATGAAATGTATGCTATTATGAATTGCCTAAAAGAGATAGCTTGGTATGCAAAACATGGCTTGACCGTGTAAGGAAAAGAAGAAGAAGATGAAAATATTTACATGTTGCTAGACTGGTACATAGTAGTTTTATTTGATAGCTGCATCCACATTGGTCTGGACAACTTGAGCACAAGGTGGTAATCTCTTGATTGATTCTGGGGGCACCTGAAATCGCTCGACCTAGGAGGGAACATGACACCCTGGGGCTAGAAGTCCCCGCGATCAGGGGGTGTCAGTCTATTAGTGAGATAGGCTAGAACGATCCAACTGCTAATAATAGGAATATCCATAGACCGACAAGTAGTTAGGTTCATTCATATAGACAGGATATATTGCAAACCTAACATACAGAGGGGGAACATAAGTTTTATTCATAAATACGCAAATTGTGCTAACCTGTTTTGTGCAGGAATGACTGTCGACGATGTGTAAGAAAGATTTTCCAAGTGCCTTTATTGTTTATGTTTCTTATGAATTGTTAAAAAAGAACCTAGACAAGTAGAAAGATCACTAGTAAAATATTAGCTTCACATGTTGACTTAGTGCAAATTTATGTGAGTTAGGCCAAAAGCCGCTCGCCAGTATAAGAAGTGTACTGACCCACGTTGTGGGCATCCTTTTCAGATAATAAGAAGACAGGGGGATTTTAGGTGAGGCACTAAAGCTCATCCAGTCCAGTAGAGCTTGTGGATTGCCTTAAAGCATTTTATTTTTAAGTCAAGTTTACAAGTTTCCTTTGAAGGTGTCTTTTTATTTTCGATAATATAATAAAGGAATACGATGTATGGGCATTGTGGCTATTTTGAAAAAGAGTTTCAAAGAGAGATATGTAACAAAAAATTATGGCATTTTGAGTCGCAAGCTTTGTACTTATCCTATCAAGTTATCAATAAAAGTAGTATTTCTATTTCCAATCTCTGTGTCCAATATTTGGTTTATGTAATTAAGTATGTTGTGTGCGTGTGTTTTGTCTTGTCTAATTGTATTGTGTAGGTACTGGCTTTGTGCAAGCGCAACTTAGGCTTGCACGACATCACGCCTTAGCGAGGATGAACGATCCCGTAGGGATCAAAGCGAGGACGAACGACCCTAGCGGGATCGGGGCGTGACAGGTTGGTATCAGAGCACGGCTTTACGTCCTTAGCCTCTTGTAAATATCATTTTCAAAAAATTATATAAAATATTTTGACGGCTTTCAAAAGGCCCAATTTTGAGTTATAGAAACCAATGTCCTATACAATAAGTCCATAATATTTTATGAGACTGACGAAAGTTGCATTCTTTTGTAGAGAAATCGATCCACGACCATCTGGCTCGGCCGACCCGATAGAGCGGATTATGGCCATGATGGAACTTCAGCAACAAGAAGTTTGGGAGCATAGCATGGTGTAACAGGCTCAAATGGCAACTCAACGGAAAGAAGCTGAGGAACGTAGCATGGCCCAACAGAGACAGCTGGATGTCTTGGCCCAACTCATAACTTTGCTAGCGGGCAATCAAAATACCACCGCAATGACCAACACGACAAGAACACCCGAGATTGAGCCTATGGATGGTGACGAGCCCAGTCGGTGCACAAGCCCTCTTCCTTTAGGCCAAAGGACTTCTTGGATACAAAACCTCCAAAATTTGAGGGCAGGATATCACCGGATAAGGTGATGGACTGGATAGATAAAATGAAAAGTCTGTTCGCATTTATAGGAGTTTCGAGTAGTAAGAAGGTAGTTTGTGCTGGTTTGCAACTAAGATTGCGAGCAAAAGATTGGTGGAAAGCAAAAAAGTCGGTACTGCTCGCAATTGCTAGGGGTGGAAAGATTTTTTGGGCCTCCATCAAGAAGATATTTCTGGAGCAATATCTGCCTCCCGCCATCAGTCAAAAGATGGAGAACGAATTCATGTCACTGAAGCAGGGGACATGTCACTACAATAAATAGGACATACAATAGCAGTTTATCTATAGCGTTCAAGCCTCCCTGCTATAGAATGTCGTCATCAATAGCGTTCATTATTCAGTGCTATTAAAAGGGAATACAATAACAGTTTATCTATAGCGTTTGAGCCTCCCTGCTATTATAATATCATCACCCATAGCGTTTATATGAATTACTATTAAAAGTTCATACAATAGCAGTTTATCTATAGCGTTTATGTCTCCCCGCTATTAGAAGTGTCATTATCAATAGCGTTAATTATGCAGTGCTGTTAAATATATAGTTTTTTCTGACCATTGCTAAATCCGTACGTCTAGGGGTGAGCATTATTCGATTTTGAACCGAAATCTGAACCGAACCTAACCTAATAAGAGATTCGGTTCGTTTGAAAAAAAAAATTGGTTCGGTTTCGATTTCGAAAATACTAAAAAAAATTAGTCGGTTTCGGTTTAAAACCGAAAATCCAATAAGATGTATTAATTTTAAAAATCCTAATTCTATGTATATTTAGTGACTAAAAATGTATATATTTGAAAGCAACAATTATATATATATATATATATATATATATATATTGAAGTCCTACTTTTGATATATTTTTGACATATAACAAAAAAGTGTACAAACTTATAATTTCTTTAATATAATTAAAATATGATTTCTATTGATTCGGTTTAACCGAATAAATCAAATAACCAAATAGTTTATTCGGTTCGGTTCGGTTTCGATTTTGGAGTTTTTGAATTTTAGTTTATTTGGTGTTGACTATTTAGTTTTGGTTGAAACCGCGAATAAACAGAAGGCTCACCCCTACATATGTCAAAGTAAGGTATCTAGTTCTGTCACGTCCCGCTCCCGTAGGAGAGATCGTCCTCGTTAAGGCGTGATTTCGTACGAACCTAGATTGCGCTCATGCGAGGCAGTTTCATAACAGCCGATTACAGCGACCGCGACGGGGTCGTCGTACGGAAGTCCCAAGCAGAAACATTGAACATGCTGCAAAAATTTAAAGGCAAAACAAAAGTTACTCAAAAGTACAGTTTATTGATATTGAACAATCAGATTATAATAGGCGCATGGCCATGATTGCAAGTCTCTCATGCTCACTTTTCGCTCATTTTACAAGTCACTCCGCTCTCTCTGATCTCTCGATACAATGCTTGAGCCAGCGGAAGCTTCAGAAGGCAATGTCCAAACATTATGTCCCATATAAGTCTTGAGTTCACGCGGCTGTACGCTCGACTCGCCAAGGAACTCCATGCCTCGATGCATCCAAGCGGGCTCCGCGCCACGAGCTTCTACCTGTGCCTGCACATAAAAACTGTATGGGTGTCAGTACTCAACTGTACTGGTGGAGTGAGCTCCTCGCCCACCCATATAAAACCGACACATTTATTTCCTTTGTGCAGCTTAAATCCCTTTAGATTGTCTTTTTAGTCTTGTCTTAGGATTCATTTTAGAACAAGATGTCTCGGCCTATACTTGGTAACGCAACGACAGGGTCGTGCTATACTCTATTCGAGACTTCAACATATTCGTGACAGTACCTTGCCGAGGGGCAACTTATGCAAACTCGGCCGTGCCAAGACCTTTACTTAAACTCAAGTGCCTCTAGACCAATTCTCGTGCCTGTGACGTCAAAGGGACGACTCGTACATGTCGTGCCAGTAGACTTGATCGTGCCATGAAGTTGCGGCCAAGCCTCCCAAGATCAACCAGACTTAAACAAGTTGCCTTACGGCCCTTCCTGATTTAACTCGAGACGAGACCACATTCATGTCGAAGCACGTGTCCTAGCTATAGTTATCTCTCATGTCCATGGAGGACTATGAGTTTGAATTTGTCAAGCTGACAATATTTGCTAGTACAATGATACCAACTGAGAACATTCATATGAATTATTTTATTGACGGTCTGAACGACGACATTCAATTGAGTGTGCTGAACCGGGAATATGAATCATAATCACAGGCCTTTGAGGCGACAGTGCAAGTAGAACAATTTAGCCTGAGGAAGGCATCAACGAAAGTTCAGTACGATTGTAACGCCCCAGTCCCATAATACATAGAACCAAGAACGTGAACATGCCAGCTGCACATATACGAAGAATAGTCCAATATATGGAATCCTCATTTATGCACATAAGCTGTAAATAAAATAATCACAGGACAAAATAATATAATCTAATCTCATCGCAGCTCAACACAGAAGATAACAAATCCAAATGATAAATGAGCGTAACAAAAGATAGCCGGGTGAATATACTCACTCCAAACAACTAAGAAAGTAGTCTCACAAGATCGGAGTCCAACCGCCACAAAATAGAAAGAAAAGAGGTGTAAAATATCCAATAATGTCTCATACAAAGAATAGACTAGAAATCAGTAGGAACTGACTCGGTATCAATGTAAGCTGGATCCCGAGCTGCTCCGTACTCCTGTGGGAAGTCGTCAAATCGTGGAGAGATAACCAGGCCCTCAGAGGGACGTAACAAGATACAAGAAAACAACATGCCATAATAACTGTGATATATAATATAAAGAAAGAAATATGTATGCAATCAGGTGCCTAACCAGTCTACAGTGATAATACAATAAGAACAAACCTTTGACGCATGGGCAGGATCAGGAATATCAGGAATCAGGAACGTATCTCCCACTAGAGATAACCGACAATCAGGATCGTACCTCCCACTGGAGTTAACCGGCTATCAGGATCGTACCTCCCATTGGAGATAACCGGCTATCAGGACAGTGCATATATGACCCAAACATTAAGGAACTGTTTTTCCCACTCAATGCTTATTAGAGTCACATCCATGACTCATATCTACCTCTAGTAACTGCCAAGTTTACTAGCATACAATCTATTGGCAGTAGCTCCTATCCGTCACACTCCTCATACGTATCGGTGGTCAGTCGACTACGCGAGTACGTGTCCTACATGAGACTCATAATACGTGGTAAAGTATGTGTCAAGGCCGTATGAGATATACCAATACCTCACCATCAATGGATAGTCACTAAGCTAAGTCAATGCAAAAAATAATGTAAAAGCAAATAAAACGACCGATATGGTCGATTGCACCCAAGTGTGACTTGGACGCACAGTGTTGTAAAACATAGAGTATATATAAAACTAAAAATAAATAAACAAAAAATAAAGTAAAATAATCACAGAGTAAGGTGGCAAGGTATCTTGCCTGATGGTGCAAAATAGCAATCCCAAGAAATCACAATGTCAGCCAAGAAACGTCACAGTCTCCAAACAACTCCGGACGCTGAAACAAATATAAAAAATGCACTCGATGTAAAAGATATACCTAGGAAACGTCTGCCCAAAAGTTAAATTCTAGAACAGGGGAAAAATCATAATTTTGGTCAAAACGATGTCTACCGTTGGGTCCGCTTTGCACCGAAATACGTGCCAGTATCTATGGTCTCCAAAGTCATCAAACTACATGTATATAGATTTGTTTTGTTTAGATGAACCCAACGGTATGTCCAATTTTGGATTCCGGTGGGCCGTGCATAAAATTGCCCGTTGAATGGGATTATGGGCCCGCCAATATGGCGTCCCGGTCAACCTTCTCAGAATCGAACCAAACTTGACATACAGGACCCAAAAAATGATGTGGTCTGTTGGCACAAGTTTCGTCTCGATTTGATGACTGTACACGAAGTTAGGGCCAAGTTTGCAAATTATCGATTTGGGAGTATCTTGACGGATACGGACTGATTTCGTCGCGCACACGCGACGAAACTGAGTTCCGTCAGTTCCCACACGTCAACAACATCCATACACATCTTTCGGTGCATATAGTATGCGACCACGTCGCCCGAATTGTCGGGGCGCACGGCGTATCGGGAAGTTTTTTTCATATTAATGTTACAAAATAGTTTTTTGCGCAAGTTCATCGATCCGTAACTTTTTGTACGATGCGCCAAAACTGATTTTACAAATTGCGTTGTGATTATGGTTATGTTGTCTATGATTGTCTTCAATTAGTTACTCCAAATTTTTAATGTACAACAAGAAAATTGGCCGATAAGTTGTCGTTTTAAAACAGTTTTAACAGATTCAGAAATCTGATTTCTCCAACTTCGTCTCGATTTTTCGAGCAAGTTAGATGGCCATGTCGAACTCCATTTGGGGGATCTTGAAGATGGTCAGGTGGGCTTCCTACATGAATTTACGGAAGAAAAATGGACTCCTAGAGAGGAAGAAATTGAATTGGTGAAGTTGTATACCTCGGAGTTTTGTTGCTGCGGTTGTTGTTTGTTGTTGCCGTTACTGTCGCCGCACGGTGGCGCTGTCGAGCTGCGAGTTGGGCACGCAGACTTGACGGGAGAGGGGGAGGAAGAAGGAGACAGGAGGATTAGGGTTTGGATATGTGTGTTTATAGAGAGAGGGGAGGTATTGAAGTCGGCCACATATAAGCAACCTTTGTTGCTGCTGTTGATTCTTATAAAGGGGGTCGGCTAGTAGCTTTTATGCTGCTGGCTTAGCAAAAAAAGGGAAGGCCGGGCCCCACCTCGTCCAAAGCAGCATTTGCTGCTGCTGATACTTGGGTGGCCGCCCACTTATCAAGAGTATATATATGATATATATATATATATATAGACATATTTATATATATCCATATATATGCACAAAATCTCTAAAAATTTCAATAACAAATTTAAATATTTGCTTATGCAAATAGTTGACATATTTAAACCGATACGCATAATATATATATATATATATATATAAATTTACAATAAAACAATCCCAATGTAAAATATTTAAACCAAATGACGGGCTTAGTTAATCTCCCAAACATTATTTTAACAACAATAAAAAATATTAAGAATAAAATCTTTCCAATGGGTAAAATTTGCCACACTCTTACTTGGGTCCAGATAATTGTACCAATATTTAAAACATCATTAATAATAAAAATATATTTTTTACCTCTAATTCAATAATTAGAATATATTTCTCAATTTCTAAAATAGTCTTAAAAATATTTGCACACTTAAAAAAAATATGCATGCCTGGTCATCTTGGTCCTGCCACATGCCTATATGGGCTTGGATTTGGTTTGGGCCACATTGGGCTGGTTTGGTACAACCGGGTTACTAAAAGGTCAACAATATTAAATAATAATTAATTAATTCACTTATAGGGGTTATGTCGCAACTTGGCATAGTTTTTCTGACTTCGGACATCACTATGGTTGGGCCTCCCTTAGCATGGCTAGTACTCTAGTCAAGGCACATTGCTACATCTCCCGTGCCGCTATTCATGGTCACCTTGTGCTCCGAATCTCAACAATGTCTAAGGTCATCTTTACTAATTAATAAAAAATCATTTACATTTTTAAGTCTTTTCATAAAAAAAATCTGTCAAAAATTCAGGAGTTTTACATCCTACCCAACTTACAAGAATTTCGTCCTCGAAATTTAGGAATATTAGGGTAGATTGGGTTGAGGGATAAATAGAGTAGTTTAAGGTGAGGATACAGCCGCACGATTTAAAGTGGTACCTTGGGTTCATTCACCGTGCATCATCTTTCTAAAAATAAGTAAAAGATAAGGTCCATAAAGAATTCATAGACGATGCTATTGAGCACGAATACGAGGTCCATAGGCTATGAAATAATTCAAAGGGGAATTGTCAAGGCGGTCGCGGATGAGACTCCGGGGACGAGTTTGACTATGTCTTCATCCACGTAGAATAATATGTGAAGGCGAATCAAAATGCACTAGGTTGATCAGACCATCATGCACCAGTTCTGATTAGACAATATATTAGTGGGTGCGCACCCAATAAATTATGTCATGATCAAGCTCGATGAAGAATAAGCTTGCAAAAACTAGGCTATAATTGCGGTGTTAGTCAAAGTGGTCAAAGTATGTACGCGGGATTGGTGATTTGAAGGAAAACACAATTTGTTCAAGGATCTAAGCTGCGTCCGGTGTTCGTGCTTATCCAATCATTATACAGTCTGATTTCTATGTCCTAGACTAAACTAATGGGGTATGGATCTTATGTCAAGCCATGATAATAGGAAATATTGTAATTAAAACCATACCTGCTATGACTTCTACTTCTACTCCCACATTCTCTACTGCCAGCGAGAAGTCCTGTCCATAGTTCTGACTGAGGTCTCGAGCTCTAGTCCTATCATGCTATACTGGCTGGGGAAGTAATGGTAGGCTAGGTGATCCTGCGACTAGCCGGGTGCTGGTAGTGCTGGGCATAAACTAGTGACTACTGCTCTTGACACTCTCTCACCTTGTGTTGTAACGAGCCACATCTCAAGCTTGCTCCAAGTCGTGTTCTGCAATCTTTTTGGAGATGCCCTGGCTTTTCACAGAAATTGCAAATAGGCTTCTGATAAGGCGCAGACCTCTCCTGCTGCTATCCTGTAGCCCTCCTGATAGGTCCACTCTGTGTCGATCCCGTAGGTGTAGCTGCCATCGTATGGCATCTTGGGGTCTGCTGCTGCTCCTTGCGAAGAATCTGCTGTACACGTGCTTCCACCAAAATAGCGGAATGGGAGACTCGAGACTGAGTAGTCGTATAAGACTAGAGCTCTAGTATAAGCCTCTGATGGAATCTTCTTGCCTTCTCTATCTCTGTCGGGATCAATCCCATGCCAAATCTGTTCAGTCAGTTAAACTCCGTATCATACTCGTCAACCATCATATTTCCCTACTTCAGATGGAGGAATTGGTCGTATAGACCGTCTCGAACATGAATAGGGAAGAATCTTTCATAAAATAAATCATAGAACTGCTTCCAGGTGGCCCCAGTGCCTAATCTCCTTTCTTCCGCCTTCCACCAGTGGTAAGCATTATCTTCTAGTAGTAGGTCCACTGCTGTCATCTACTCACGAGCTGGCAACTGGGATGCCTTCAGTAGCTTCTCCGCACTAATAAGCCACTGTGACACCTCTAGTGGCTTCTCCGTTCCACTAAAAGGCTTAGGGTTCATATCTGTAAAGTTCTTGATGGAGCCCTCATAAGGATGTAGAGCCGGTGTTGGTGCTGGTGCCAGTGCTGGGGATGTAGGTGGAGTTCTAGTCATAGCCGCCATCATAGTCTATCTTATCAACTCTGTCTGCTGCCACTATGCCTGCATCATAGAATACATGAACTGGGTAATAGGGCTCCCATCAGTCGGTGAAGGAGGCATCTGTGGGCCCAACTGTGGCAGAAACTGCTGAAGGAATGGTGGGGAAGGTGGTACTATCTCTCTTAAAGGTGTTGTAGGGACCTGCCCAGTTTGATTGGCTGGGGGAGCTTGAGTCTCTTGGTGCACCATTGTTGGAGGTGTGGTAGTCTGCTGCTGTCCTGGCTGGTATAGTGTCACTGGAGTCATCGGAGGATTCTGTCCCTTCGAGTTTGCCTCTTCGCCAGATGTGAGGGCCAAGGCAGAAGAATGTTCGCTTCTTAGATTCATACTGTTGGCACGAAGAATAATAAGACGATATTAGAAAAAGTTAGATATGAGGTAAATTGAGCAATCAAAGGATTTAAAAAGGATTGGAAGTCAGGGGGAGCAGTAGTCTGGATGAGATGTTATTCCTATTCTTATATGCAGGCTTGTTGGGCACAGTCATGTAACCCAACAATATTCTCAGACCTGTATGGGCCACCACAAAAACATGTAATGCCCAGTCCCAAAATACATAGGACCAAGAACGTGAACATGCCAGCTGCACATATACGAAAAGTACTCCAATATATGGAATCCTCGTTTATGCACATAAGCTATAAATAAAATAATTACAGGCCAAAATAATATAATCTCATCTCATCACAGCTCAACACAGTAGATAACAAATCCAAATGATAAATGAGCGTAACAAAAGATAGCCGGGTGAACATACTCACTCCAAACAGCTAAGAAAGTAGTCTCGCAAGATCAGAGTCCAACCTCCGTAAAATAGAAAGAAAAGAGATATAAAATATCCAATAATGTCTCATATAAAGAATAGACTAGAAATCAGTAGGAACTGACTCGGTATCAATGTAAGCTGGATCCAGAGCTGCTCCGTACTCCTGTAGAAAGTCGTCAAATCTTGGAGAGATAACCAGGTCCTCAGAAGGACGTAACAAGATACAAGAAAACACCATGCCATAATAACTGTGTATATAATATAAAGAAAGAAATATGTATGCAATCAGGTGCCTAACCAGTCTACAGTGATAATGCAATAAGAACAAACCTTTGACGTATGGTAGGTTCAGGAATCAGGACCGTATCTCCCACTGGAGATAACCGACAATCAGGACAGTACCTGCCACTAGAGATAACCGGCTATCAGGACCGTACCTCCCATTGGAGATAACCGGCTATCATGACAGTGTATATATGACCCATACATTAAGCAACTGTTCTTCCCACCCAATATCTATTAGAGTCATATCCATGACTCATATGCACCTCTAGTAACTGCCAAGTCTACAAGCATGCAATCTATTGGCAGTTACTCCTATCCGTCGTACGCCTCATATGTATCGGTGGCCGGCCGACTACGCGAGTACGTGTCCTACATGACACTTATAATACGTGGTAAAGTACGTGTCAAGGCCGTATGAGATATACCAATACCTCACCATCAATGGGTAGTCACTAAGGTAAGTCAATGCAAAAAATAATGTAAAAGCAAATAAAACGACCGATATGGTTGCTTGCACCCAAGTGTGACTTGGACGCACAGTGATGTAAAACATAGAGCAATATATATAAAACTAAAAATAAATAACTGAAAAATAAAATAAAATAATCACAGAGTAAGGTGGCAAGGTATCTTGCCTGATGGTGCAAAGTGGCAAGCCCAAGAAATCACAATGTCAGCCAAGAAATGTCACAGTCTCCAAACAAATCCGGACGATGAAACAAACATAAAAAACGCACTCGGTGTAAAAGATATACCTAGGAAATGCTTGTCCAAAAGTCAAATTCCGGAACAGGGGCAAAATCGTAATTTCGGTCAAAACGATGTCCATCGCTGGGCCTGCTTTGCACCGAATTGCGTGCCAGTATCTATGATCTCTAAAGTCATCAAACTACATGTATACATATTTGTTTTGTTGAGACGAACCCAACGGTATGACCAATTTTGGATTCCGGTGGGCCGTGTACAAAATTGCTCGTTGAGTAGGATTGTGGGCCCGCCAATATGGCGTCCCGGTCAACCTTCTCAGAATCAAATCAAACTTGACACACAGGACCACAAAAATGATGCTATCTTGTTGGCGCAAGTTTCGTCTCGATTCGACGACTGTACACGAAGTTAGGGCCAAGTTTGCAAATTAGCAATACAAGGGTATCTTGACGGATACGGACTGATTTCGTCGCGCACACGCGACGAAACTGAGTTCCGTCAGTTCGCACACGTCGACAACATCCATACTCGTCTTTCGGTGCATATAGTGCGCGACCACATCATCCGCATTGTCGGGGCGCACGCCGTATCGGGAATTTTTTTTTCATATTTAATGTTATAAAATAGTTTTTCGTGCAAGTTAATCGATCCGTAACTTTTTGTAGGATGCGACAAAACTGATTCTACAAATTGCGTTGTAATCTTGGTTATGTTGTCTATGATTGTCTTTAATTAGTTTCTCCAAATTTTTAATGTACAACAAGAAAATTGGACGACAAGTTGTCGTTTTAAAACAGTTTTAAAAGATTCAGAAATCTGATTTCTTCAACTTCGTCTCAATTTTTCAAGCAAGTTGGATGTCCATGTCGAACTCCACTTGGGGGATCTCGAAGAGGGTCAAGTGGGCTTCCAAAATGAATTTACGAAAAAAATGGACTCCTAGAGAGGGAGAAATTGAATTGGTGAAGTTGTATAACTCGGAGTTTTATTGCTGCGGTTGTTGTTCGTTGTTGCCGTTACTGTCGCCGCACGGTGGCGCTGTCGATCTGCGGGCTGGGCTCGCGGACTCGTCGAGAGAGGGGAGGGAAGGAGGAGAGAGGAGGATTAGGGTTTGGATATGTGTGTTTATAGAGAGAGGGGAGGTATTGAAGTCAGCCACATATAAGCAACCTTTGTTGCTGCTGTTGATTCTTATAAAGGGGGTCGGCTAGTAGCTTTTATGCTGCTGGCTTAGCAAAAAAAAGGAAAGGCCGAGCCCCACCTCGCCCAAAGGAGCAATTACTGCCGCTGATACTTCGGTGGTCGCCGACTTATCAAGAGTATATATATGATATATATATATATATAGACATATTTATATACATCCATATATATGCACAAAATCTCCAAAAATTTCAATAACAAATTTAAATATTTGCTTATGCAAATAGTTGACATATTTAAACCTATATATATATATATGTATATATATATGTATATATATATATATATATATATATATATATATATATATATATATATATATATATATATATATATATATATATATATATAATTTACAAGAAAACAATCTCAATGCAAAATATTTAAACCAAATGACGGGCTTATAATCTCCCAAAAATAATTTTAACAACAATAAAAAATATTAAAAATAAAATCTTTCAAATGGATAATTTTACCACACTCTTACTTGGGTCCAGATAATTGTACCAATATTAAAAACATCATTAATAATAAAAATATAATTTTTTAACTCTAATTTAATAATTAGAATATATTTCTCAATTTCTAAAATAATCTTGAAAACATTTGCACACTTAAAAAAAATATGCCTGTCTGGTCATGTTGGTCCTACCACATGCCTATATGGGCTTGGATTTGGTTTGGGCCACGTTGGGCTGGTTTGGTACAACCGGATTACTAAAAAGTCAACAATATTAAATAATAACTAATTAATTCACTTATAGGGGTTACGTCGCAACTTGGCATGGTTTTTCCTACTTCGGACATCACTATGGCTGGGCCTCCCCTAGCATGGCTAGTACTATAGTCAAGGCACACTGCTACATCTCCCGTGCTACTATTCATGGTCGCCTTGTGCTCCGAATCTCAACAATGGCTAAGGTCATCTTTAATAATTAATAAAAAATATTTTCATTTTTAAGTCTTTTCATAAAAAAAATGTCAAAAATTCAGGGGTTTTACAACGGTCGCAATCAACCTGCAAAAAAAATACTATGACGGAGAGAAAAAGACCAACGGAGAAAATGATGGAGAGCAAAATAATAAGCCCATGTGCACCTTCTGCGGTAGACATGGACATACAAGGGAAATTTGTCGTTCTGCTAACGGAGAGTTCTTCAAATGTGGTCAAAAGGGCCATCATGCTATGAATTGTCATAATAAGAGAGTTCGGCCACTGAACCACAATGATACTAAGGAGCGTAGGCCATTAAGGGACCCACCGCCGATTAGAGAGAATGCGCACAATCAGCAACTACGGAATGCTCGTGTTTTCAATTTGTCAATCTTGCTTGATCCGAAATGCAATACTGATAGAGGTGAGCTTGTTTCTTAAGTTTTGAGGACAAAACTCTTTTTGGTGGGTAATTATGTAGTGCCCCGCTCCTCGCGATTCACTATGTAATACCTTCGGCTTGTACGCTTAGTCTCGACCAAGTCAGTGGGGAATTGCCGGTATCGTTGGATCACGGACGGAATGCAATAAACCTTTCCAACTGATGGATCGACTTCTATTGAAATGAGTCCAATAGTTTTCATTGGATGTTTTCTTTCACTGCTTGGTTTTGATGAATATTTTTTCGTGTTGGTTTTCGATGATAGATTTTCATTGTTCTCTTTCATCGTATTTCACATTCATTCCGAATCATGAGAGAAAGAGACCAAAGTATGCTAATCGAATGTTGGTGCCAATATAGGAGGACGCATAAGCGGTGCGTGATCGTTACGTGAAGTCTCTCCTTCTTTCGAATAAGCTTCTTTTGGTGAGTTGCTTTAATCGGGCAAATATTTATCTCCATGTCCTAAGAAATGATCTATAGTCCACTCTTTTCTTGCGTCCAAATGATTAATGATACCAATAACAAAAGATAAGATAAGATAAATGAATGAATCACATGTAAATTGAAACTGTCGCTTGTTTGATTCAATATGAAATGTATGGTCTTATGAATTGCCTAAAAGAGATAGCTCGGTATGGAAAACACGGATTGACCGTGCAAGGAAAAGAAGAAGAAGATGTGAATGTTTACATGTTGCTAGACTAGTGCATAGTAGTTTTATGCGAGTTCGGCCAAAAGCCGCTCGCTAGTACAAAATGTGTACTGACCCACGTTGTGGGCATCCTTTTCAGATAACAAGGAGACAAGGGGATTTCAGGTGAGATACTAAAACTCGTCCAGCCCAGTAGAGCTTATGGATTGCTTGAAGCATTTTATTTTCAAGTCAAGTTTGCAAGTTTCCTTTGAAGGTGTCATTTTATTTTTGACTATGTAATAAAGGAATATGATGTATGGACATTGTGGCTATTTTGAAAAAGAGTTTCAAAGAGAGATATGTAACAAAAAATTATGGCATTTTGAGTCACAAGCTTTGTACTTTGTAATCCTATCAAGTTACCAATAAAAGAAGTACTTTCGTTTCCAATCTCTGTGTCCAGTATTTGGTTTTCTGCAATTAAGTATATTGTGTGTGTGTGTTTTGTCTTGTCTAGTTGTATTGTGCAGGTACTGGCCTTGTGTAATCGCAACTTAGACTTGTATGACATCTTGCCTTAGCGAGGACGAACGATCCCACATGGATCAAAGCGAGGACAAATGACCCTAGCGGAATCGGGATGTGACAATAACACCTTCCAATCATCTCCTCCTACTCAAAATCTCTCATTTACATCATCTTTTCACCCAAACACCATTAAACCTTCAAAAAGACTACACCTTCACCATCAAATCCATCAAACCACCATTTGCCATCTTCTTTAATCCATCAAGAAAGGGATAGCAAAAAAATTGAATCCTTGGACAAGGAGCGGCACCAACAACTCATCTTGTGAATAATTTGGGTAAAAACTCTATTTTTTATCTCAAACTCATGCTAATAGTTCTGTAGAAAATATGAGTTTAATGCTTTATAAATTAGATTTTGCTCTTTTATCCTATATTTTTATCTCTAGAGGTTGCATGTAGGATTGTTGAGAAATCGGATTACGGTATCATTGATTTTTAGCACCATTGTGAAGAAACCTTATAAAATTGTTAAAATTTTTCAAAACTGAATCTAATGTAGGTTTATTCCTATAAAATATAGTTTTAAGTAGTTTTTATTATTTTTTCATCTTAGATCTGATCAGGAAAAAAAGGGAGTCAAAATACTAGTTTTCGGGTAAGTTGCTGACATAGAATAGCCAAAACATGGTGGTTAATTGGGCCATTAAATCCAAGTTTATTTTTTGTAAAATAATTAGTATAATATGTTTTAAAATAATATTTTACATATTTTTACTTATGTCACGTTCCAGAACCAGAATACTGGCAAGTAGGAACGAACGAGGCCAGCTATTTATACCAAATTACTCCAGTACCCCGAAATAACGTATAAGCTGTATAGATGGGGTTACTACAACAACCCAATAGAAGATCCTAGGTTAAATGATTTCTAGATGTCTCAATCACAAACAAACAAGTAAAGTACAAGAGTATGATCATCATACATATAAGACAGTAAAGCATCTCAAACTATAATACATAGATGATCATGAAGCTACTAATACAAAATAAAGAACTAGCAAGAGTGTAAGTAATACCTAATCGGCTCTAGCTGCAGTCTAGAAAATACACAATCATGTCTAAGCTAGTATGCCAAAAGTCTAAGTCCAAACCATGATTTAAACACGTGCTCAGTGGTAAACGTCTCAAAAGAATATGTACAGAAAATGGTGTGTAAGAGAAACAACATCCACTTAAGCACCCTGGTGCTCCGGGTGGTACTCATACTCCTCAACTAGGTCTCGTCAAACAAAACCAGTGGGGTCGGACCCCCAATAGCAAGTACAACAAGGGAAGCCAAACTATGAACTAAAACCAGCATGCAAATATAACAATACTGAAGGTAAACAGTAAAAGCAGGCAGGAAATAAATAAGGTACCACAGTGTATATGAAAGAGAACTGGAAACATGTAAGAGAAAGCATGTTAACTTTTAAGGGTGAAACTGAGCATGTAAGCATGTAATAAAATTGGGCATGTAGGACATGTGGTAAAGTCAAACATGTAAGACATGTAGTAAAGTCCAGCATGTAGCAAGAATAATAGCATGTACATAATTAACATAAATCTTTGAAAAAAGATAATCTGGAGCAAGACTATGCTAGACAAGACAGAAAAGGACTCAATCCATCAATCATGGCAGAACAATGAGTACGGCTTGATACATTAGCTAACTAGGATTATCACAATCCTAATTAGTATAAACTTACTAACTTAATTAGTGGGATTTGTGGGCCATGACTAAATAATATTGGGGTTCCGTCTAGAGTCTAAGCTACCTGGGTCACTAACACAAGTCGGAACGAGATGAAAATCGAACCCGACTTAACAAATCCCATAAAATTAGTATTAAAATATAAAAATTCCTAAAATATTAAAATATGAAAAATGACCAAAATAATAATACATCAATTTAAATATTATTGAAATAATCTAAAATTCACCAATTAATCAAAATCCTAAATAATTCAAAAGTCACAAAATGACCAAAATATCCTTAGCCTAAAAAGTGGTAATTAGCTAATCTAATCACATGGGTTAGGCCTCCATGGTCATGGTTAGTCTCTAGGCTAAACAGTTCTAAAGTTACACTAGCAAAATATCAAAATTATAATGCACTAATTTAAATAGTTTTAAATTAATTAAAATTTACCATAAATTATTATTATTAATATTAAATGATAAATTTTTACATAAGTTCAAAATTATTCTCATTTTAGAAAAGTGGTGGTTACAAATCTACCATCCTTGGAAAAATTTGCTCCTCGAAATTAAGATGGCCATACTCCTTATAGGTTAAACTCCCAACAATCAAGGTCAAGATAAATATATCTAATAACATGCAAATTGTAGTCCTATTGGTCGTGATTTTATAGTATCGAACATGGTCACTATACTATCTATCACAGTACAAAATATTCTAGTAGGTACTAATGAAATCACACATCAAGATGGGGAAGAAGAACATGAAAGACAGACCTGCTAATCGTCACCTACAGTGTCGGTCTCCTCGACTGTCAGTGCAAAAGCCCTACCCCTCTGGTGTTATGTATGGTTCTGTGCCACAGGTGGCCTAGCTCCCTCTATCTACTTCATAATACTCAAGTAATATCCACACTGATATTCCGCTCCATTATACTAGGGCACCATCTATATGGTATCTATTCTGCAATCTGATAATCATCCCGTCTATCTAGAACCATATTACCAGAATTCTCGTCAAACCAGTAAGTATGGCTGCGATAATCCATAGAGTCCGCAACTAAGGTACATACCTCTAAAGTCATGTTATTTAAAATTTTGTATTGTCGCTAGCTTGGTTGCAAAAACTTTAGATTCCCACACCCGAAAAATATATTCAAAAATCAGACTCTATACCTTCGCCTTGCCAGCTAGTATGACTGTAGAAGACTCTAGATTCCACAATTGAGGCAACCAATCCCATAAGATTTATTTTGGTAGAAAGTCAAGTCAACAATGAACACCAAGAATCAAATTCAACAACGAACAAGAAAAGGTAGACAGAAACTGTCAGAATCAAATTTCGAGATAGTTCATAATAAGATCCTGAAGGATTATCCCAGGAATCTTCTCAAGTAGTCCTAACTGTGATTGAGTAACTCTCTATACTGCCTATCCTTTATCCTAGAAGCAGGCTCGTAGCAACACTCTAAGTCGAGCACCACTACGAAATTGCACTAGTTGCGACTCTGACCTGTATGGGCCACCACAAAACGTGTCACGACCCTCACCCTATTTAGGGTCACGAGAACGTGGGTACGTCCAGCCTACGCCGCAGTATCGGTGGTAAAACGCTATATAGGTCGTCTACAATATCTATCAACTAATTAATATGACATCTCAACTATATAATCTCAATCACAAGTCTAAGGAAGATAGAGCACGATATGGAATCAGATAAAAGGAAGAAACTTGACAAATAGTAGAGTTATCACATCACGCAAGTTTAGGTGTCCAACACAAATAAATACATATCCTGAATATAAAGTCTCAACTAACATTCGGAACAATCTGATACAAACTAAAAACTATAAATACTAGACTATACTAGGCACTCTCTACTGAGCTAGATCCTCCTCAGGCTCCTGCATACCACCCTCGTAGGCCCCATAAAAAGTAGGACAGTCATCTATATCGTATGTAATATTTGTCAACATATCCCGTCAGGATGGAACGAGCACATCTCATCTAGAAATCCCAAGTAAATGACAAGGACTATAAAACAGTTATAGACAGTTTTATTGATGAACATGATAAGATAGACAAAAATCTGCGAGAACAAATAATGGAAAAGAACTACTATGTCAAGATAGAACAATGTAATGGTGAAATAAATGTATAAAGCTATAATAGATAATGTTTTGGAATACTAGTTGGATATGTGATCGGCCTGGGATATTCAATAATCTACACTAAGGAAAGCCAGCTCAAACATACGTGCAATATATGCTTAGCTAGTAGCCGATGATTTACACTATTAGCCGATAATTCTTGATCACATATCTAACTAATATTATCCCCGCCCCGATTGATACAATGGATCAAACTATGACACGTTACTAGCAAATGTTAACCAAAATTTATCCAATGTTATCTAATACCAACGAAAACAGTATTTGATACCAATAATATCCAATATTATCCAATATCGACAAGAATAGTATCAGATAACATCGCGATGAGTTAAGATAGCATCTCATGACTGAAGAAGCAATAACAATACCAATCCGTGAACCATCGTGCCAAGAATTATAGTAGACATCAAATAGAACTAACTAGAACTGAAATACAGTAATCACCAAGTAAATGAAAGAACTATCAGAGAATATACTCGCCTGATACCCTGAATGACTAATATGAATAGATGTCCGAACATATGTCACATTGTCCTAATTAGAGCAACACATGTTATAAAGAGTTCAATTTGAAATAATAGAAATTTATAATGCAATCTACATGTTTCTAAGTCAATCTAGGTTAAAGTCAACTCTTGGTCAAATCTAAGTCAACTCTGGTCCACCTTGGGTCAAACTAGGAGTCAAGGTTAAGCTTCTAGGATTTTGGTCAAACTTAGATTAGTGGTCAACATCTATGATACTTAGGATATATTAATATATATATATACCACATATATTCTTACCCATATAGTACCACCCTAACACATACATATAGATATCATATATCAAGTATATACATATCCTCACTATGAACCATAACCTATATCTATACACTCTCATAATATATATAGATACTATATAACCCAAAAATATATATACCTATCTATATAACCCTTCCACAATCTAACATCACCTACTCAAACTCAAACACTTAGAAACTAACCTACTAACACCAGGATACCATATCAACCTTGGTCATATTGGCATTCCAATACCAATACTTTGGTTGGATCCAATACCTTAACTTGGGTAAACCTATACCTTGCCTTGATATCTTGATATCTTACCTTGGTCATAAGGTAAACTAATCATTTACCATGAAGGTAAAGATAATTCATATTTACCTTAAGATACTAACTTGGTATCATGATATACCAAGATACCCCTCAAATATCTAATTAACTAACTATCTAATGTACTAATATAACATCTTAACTAATATCTAACAAATAACCTATAGAGACTAACTTGTTAACATAGCAATATGTAGAACTAACATAACCTACTAACATATCAATATCTAACATACTATATATCTAACATCAAACTATCTAACAAATTATCAAATATCTAACAAAATACTAACCTCTACTATCTAAATAACACTCATACTAACAAATATTACCTAACAATAATATATATGTACTATATCATACATATACTCGACAACCTATGTTACCTACATTCACTTAATATCCATACCACATAGGCTCATAGGTTACAAAATGCCTATGTCGTATAGTCACTCTTCTACTTAAAACTAATATTGTACCAATTGGACCTTTACTAAATTCTAGGATTAAAATATATCGTAGACCTTCGTATTAGCTTTCTGGAACTTCAAACAGATCGTATTTTCGTGTCTGGAAGCTCCCAGAATCGCAAAAATACTGAAACACATTCGTCTTTCGGACAGCTGACATTCAAACAGTTTTACAGAAAGTTGTAGAACTATTTTGGCCTATTATTATATATATATTTGGAAAGCTAACTTCGATATATCACTACCAAAATAACTAACTTTAGCGACGGCCACATCCGTCGCTCATCCGTCGGTAACATAAATTACCGACGGAATAGCGACGGATATTTGATGAAAATGGCCGTCGGGAAATACGTCGTCGCTAAAATTTGTCCGTCGCTAAGCCGTCGGACAAATGATTAACCGACGGACTAGCGACTGATTACCGACGGTTGCCTTTCAATGGTTTAGCGACGGATTAGCGACTTGCTCCCGTCGGTTTACATGCCATATAATATTAAAATATCCGTCGCTAAGCCGTCGTAAATAGGTCGGTAAAAGCGTATCAGAGAGGTTCCTGATACGCAAAATCAGTCGCTATTCCGTCGCCATTCCGTCGTTAACCTCGACGTTATAGCGACGGATTAGCGACGGGTAGGGCGTCGGCCTGGTTCTGGAAAGCTTCCATATTTCCAGAACCATGTCGACGGATAATGGGTCGCTAAGCCGTCGCTAGTCCATCGTCATCCTCGACAGATTAGCGACGGATTAGCGACCCACTATCCGTCGCTAAGTCTCTGGAAACCTACCATATTTCCAGAACCATGTCGACGGATTTGCCGTCGCTAGGTAGTCGATATGCCGTCGCTAATATTCCAGTTAGCGACGGAAGTTCCGTCGCTAGTTCGTCGCTAGCTCGTCGCTACCTGCAAATTTATTTCAACCAGTTAGCGACGGATTCGCCGTCGCTAGGTAGTCGCTAGGTGGTCGCTAACTGCAAAATATTTATATCACCCAGTTAGCGATGGATATTCCGTCGCTCGTCCGTCGGTAACTACAAATATTTATATAACCCAGTTAGCGACGGATTTGCCGTCGCTAGTTAGTCGCTCATCGGTCGCTAAAAGATATATCCGTCGCTAGTTAGTCGCTAGTCCGTCGCTAAATGCAACATTAATTAAAAAAAATTATAGAAACATTCTATTTACTTTTCGTAAATATTACATATATTCATAATATCCAATATCCAAACATCCATGTACGATCAACAAATATCCAAATATCCAAATTCATAATATCCAATATCAAACAGAAATATCCAAACATCTATGTACAAATATCCAAACACAAATACACAAATTCATAATATCCAAACATTCATGTACGCTTCCAAAATATCCAGAATTCAAAATCCAAAAATAGTACAAATATCCAAAAACAGTACAAATATCATTGAGATGGATCGCGTCGTCGTCTCGGCGCCGCCTCGGCTCTGCGGATATACTCTTCCACCATGTACGCCGGCACCTGGGACAACACATGCTCTGGAAGCGTGCGGAGCTGCTCTGGCGACATCAAGTCCATGAGCCCAATGAGCGCAGTATCCGGTACCAGGCGGACCTCGGCAGAACGGTCAAATGAATAACGTCCAGGGTCGGAAGGACCGGCAATCGCACTAGACGTACCGGGAGCAGACGAATCTGGACCGGGAGCAGAAGAAGGACGCGGAAGGCGCTCCAGCACATCCGATATTAGACTCCGCATTTCCGACATATCGGAGGTGAGAGTCGCAAGCTACGCCCTCATATCGTCCGACGGGGGCGCGGGAGGAGGCGGGGACGGTAGATATCTCGGAGTCGCGCCCTGCACCGACACCGCCATGGAACCTACGCCGTAGACGCGCCCTTTATTAAAGCCGCCGACAGACTCTACGAACACGTCGTCGTAGCGAGCGGCCATAGAAGAGGGCGTCTGGGTGGGCGTCGTTTTGCCGACAACCTCGGCAGGGGGCTCAATCTGACTAAGGGCCTCACGATATGCAGCCTATCCAATGAATGTGTTTATACTATAAGTTTTCCTAAGTTATAATCTAAATCCTATGTTTCCCTAAGTTATAATTTGAATCCTACGTTCACCTAATTAAGTTAACAATAATTATATTTCTAATATAAATCTCATAAACGTAATTACTTACATCAGTCGCCTGGGCCCTCGCGTCGACGAAGCTCCCGTCTGCCCGCCTCTTGTGTGTATGCAGGAATACATCGTAGGCGGTGACCGACTCCGGCTCTCTCCCCTCCTTTACCGCCCGTTGTGCCTGCATACGAAATATACGTCGAATTTAATTAACTACGTATATTAATAGTACCGAATTTAATAGTGAAATGAATTTGCGGTATCTCACCAAATCTGCACGCGTCGCTGCGTGGGGCTTTGAACCTCCCGTATGCAGACCAGCGGCCTGTCTGCTCGCCTTCGCTTTCTCTGATTTCTTCCTGTACTGAGCAGTATTCATCTTATCCAACATCTGCTCGTAGTACTCCTCCCGGAGCCACTTCTTCCTCGAATGCGCCGTACGAACGTCGTACACCGCATCCCGTATCTTCTTTCTGGCGGCGGCTTTGTAGGCCTTGCGAATCAACTCCTCGCGATGGGGGGGCCACCAGAACGTCGTCTGACATACAAATTAAATTATCACGTAATTAAAAAATTAGTGGATTAAAGAATAATTAATAATTAACCAAAAGATATATATATACCTTCATCTCCTCGAGCCAGACGTACTGCATGTTCTGAGGCACCTCAGAAAAATTGAGGTAGGGGCCATGGTAGTTTTCCCGGATAATTTGCCCGAGTATCCGGGCAGCATCATACGGGAAAAACCTACAAAGAAGCAAAGACTGGATTATTAACTTGAATAAATGAAACAAATTTAATAAATTAACTTAAATTTACTTACGTATCACCCGCGGGCCATAGCTCTCGTCGGTTCTCGCCTATCGGCCTCTCTGGAGGCGTCGGAGGATCCGCGGGTCCGCGGATGTACTCACCGGTAGCAGGATGAAGCTGAATCCGGGGGTACTCCGGAGCCCACCCTACAGTAACTGATGGTGTACCCGCTGGTGCATCCGGGGGCGGAACGGATCCGCTAGCAGATGGAGTCTCAGGCCTCGATGAAGATGAATGTAGCGCAGAGATAGATCGACGGCGGGAAGAGTCTGTGGCCGGGCTCTCCAGGTCGGGATCGGAGGACTCTATATCCGGGGAATGTAGAAGGCGACCACGACCGCTACCACCACGACCGCTACCACCACGTCCACGGCCAGTGCCGCTACCACCACGCCCACCACGGCCAGTACCCGCCACCACCAGCACCACCACGGCCACGGCCACTGCCGCTACCAGCAGCACGAGTGGTAGTGACCATGACCTGTAAATAGAACACATAAATATAATTAACAATATAGAAGTATAAATGAATATAAAACTGAACTAAAATATATATACCAGCAGCAGGACGGCGAGTGCCGTCAAGACAATGAGAACTAAGAGTGCCATCTGTAAAAAGAAAATCATACAATAAGTAGATGATCGAACGACAAAAACATAAACTGAAATAAGAATGTGTCCGCCTAAACTGAATTCACTAAGTTAGTTGTAAGTGCTTCTAATATATACCGATATTTAATCTAATCATCGTTATCGTCCTCGTCCTCATCGTCATCGTCATCGTTCTCATCCTCATTCTCATCGTCGACTTCATCTATATCATCATCCTCATCGTCGACTTCATCTGTATCATCATCCTCATCCTCATCCTCATCCTCATCCTCATCCTCTTCTTCTTCTTCTTCTTCTTCTTCTTCTTCTTCTTCTTCTTCTTCTTCTTCTTCTTCTACTTCTTCTTCAGGCTCAATACTTGGGACAAGACGCCTCTTTCTCTCCTGGTTGACAGCTAAGTCTTGTATATCAACCTCTTCCTCCCCTCTATTTTCCTCAGCATGAGGTATATCGACATCTTCCACGTCCATGGTATCCGACTGTTGTCCCATGTATTGGGGCTTCTCGATCTGGTCCTCTTGGTATGCTGGGTCTCCAACGTTGAATGTATTTCTAGATTTAATCTTGCATACTGCCCACCAGTCAAATCGATCTCTACGACGCCTTGGGTAGCTTGTATAGTAGACTTGAACAGCCTGACTTGCTATCGCAAACGTGTCGGACCCTCTATACCTCCTGCGATGATTTATATCGACGAATCCAAATTGTTTATCGATTCTCCAACCGATATTTGGTCTCGTATCGAACCACTCACATTTGAACATCACAATATGCATATCATATGGGGCACTATATTGTAAATCTACAATCTCCCGAAGCACTCCATAATAGTCAAAGTCTGGCTCGTCGTCATAGATGGTGCCTCTTATGCAAACACCAGAATTCTTGGTATCGAAGCCGTCATTGAGAAATTCGGCATTTATAGCATGCTGAGTTGACTTAAACTTGAAGCCATTAACGACATAGCCTGACAAAGTCTTTGCATGCTTCTTCGGTCCCAATGCCAAATAACGAATGCTCTCATTTATGAGTGTTGTTTCAGGCAATAAAACCTGTAAACATGTATTGATAATTTAAATATTTTAGCTGCATATATTTTAATGGTAGCCGCATAACATATTATCTCAGTTACTTACGTATTTACGAAACCAGGACGGAAAGGTATAATCAACCTCTCTTTGAAGTCCCTCATCTGTAATATATGGTGTCCTCATTTTGACTTCACCTCTAAATACACTGTTAGAGAGAATAAAAATAAGTGTAGTCACTTAATTCACCAAATTAGAGATTATAACGAGGCGTAGTCACTTACTTCTCCAAATCTCTCACTTCTTGTATGTCACAATTTAACAAGACATATCGGTGAGCGGTATCATACTCATCGTCAGTCAACCACCGTTTCTTACTAGCCCCAATAGGCTTGCCCCTTAAATTGAATATACCTCCATCCTCAACGTCTTCTTCATTCCTTTGAGGTCTATTTCGATTTGTCTTGACATGAGTATCGAAATAAATGGAGCAGAAATTTGACACCTCCTCGATAAGATATGATTCGCATATCGAAGCCTCTATATGAGCCTTGTTGCCAACTTTCTTCTTTAGATGGTGTAGGTACCTAAAGAGACAAATTATCTTGAGAATTAACAATGAATTGTAAAATCTACTTAAATTTCACTTAAATTATATCGATTTTTATTTACCTTTCAAAGGGGTACATCCATCGATAATGAACAGATGCACCGACACGGGCTTCGTATGCTAGATGAATCGGTAGATGCTCCATGCTGTCGAAAAAGCCCGGTGGAAATATTTTCTCTAACTTGCAGATTGTTAAGACAATCTTCTCCTCAAGTTGTACCATATGTTGCACCGTCAGCTTAGTTGAACAGATATCCCTGAAGAATGTAGACAGCTCGGCCAACGGAACCCATACAGCAGAAGGCAACAACTCTCTCAAAGCAATTGGCAGTAATCTTTCCATAAACACGTGGCAGTCGTGACTCTTCATTCCCGTTAGCTTGCGTTCATTGAGATCAACGCATCTAGACAAATTCGAAACATAGCCGTCGGGAAATCTTAAATTAGATATCCACTTGCAGATTATTAATCTATCTTCCTTGCTCAATGTGTATGGCGCTATAGGCTTACTTAATTGTCCACCAGCACCCCTTTGTATCAAGTTCAGATGAGGACGCTTGCATATCTCGGCTATGTCTTGTCTTGCTTTTGGATTGTCCTTCGTCTTTCCTTTAATATCCATGACGGTATTGAAGACATTATCGAACACGTTCTTTTCGATATGCATGACATCAAGATTATGCCTTATAAGATTATCTTTCCAATAAGGCAAGTCCCAGAAGATACTCCGTTTGGTCCAGTTATGGCTTTGTCCGAACCCCTCGACACGATGGTTCGATGGATCTTCCATTGCGGTGGGCAATTCCTTTACAGCTTCCCAAATATCGTATCCCGAAAATCTGGCAGGAGGTTGAGAAAATTCTTGTTTTCCATATCTGAACGCGTCCTTATTCTTTCTCCAAGGATGGGTCGCGGGCAGAAATTGACGGTGACAGTCAAAGAAAGAAGTTTTTCCTCCATGCCTAAGGCGGAATGCCTTACTATTTTCCATGCATATCGGACAAGACATGTTGCCGTGCGTACTCCATCCCGACAGCATACCGTATGCTGGAAAATCATTGATTGTCCACATGAGTGAAGCTCTCATCTGAAAGTTCTGTTTCCTGGAAATATCATAGGTCGTGACGTCGATCTCCCACAGCTGTTTCAGCTCATCCACCAACGGCTGTAAATATATATCGATGTTCTTCGTCGGATTTTTAGGACCGGGTATGATAGCTGTCAGAAACATATAAGGAGTCTTCATACACATCCATGGTGGCAGATTGTAAGGGGTAAGAATGACCGGCCAGCATGAGTACTGAGATCCCGACTGTCCGAAAGGGGCGAAGCCATCAGCACATAGCGCCAGGCGTACATTTCTAGGCTCTGCAGCAAAATCTGGATGACACAAATCAAAATGTTTCCACGCCTCTCCATCCGAAGGATGTGACAATTCTCCTTCGTCCTTTATGCGTTCTTCGCTGTGCCACGTCATGTGTTCTGCTGTATTTAGAGACATATACATCCTCTGCAAGCGCTTCGTGATCGACAAGTAATGCATATACTTGTAAGGACGTCATTTTCTAGTCGACTTTCCTTTTCCCTGTACTGGCTTGTAACGATCCGCATTACAGAAGCTGTAACTTTCTGATACGCAATTCTCTTTGTAGTACAACATGTATCCGTTGCGACAATAATCTATCTTCTCGTACCCCAGTCCCAGTTGTCGGACCATCATCTTTGACTTGTAGAAGTTTTTTGGTAGCTCTTTTGATTCCTTCGGTAACACCTCCTTGATTACTTCTGTGATCCGATTATAGCAAGCTTGTGGCAAGTTAAAATCAGACTTTATGTTCAACAACCGCATCGTCACTGACAGTACGGAATGAGTCTCACAACCAGGATATAGAGAAGTATCTGCGTCCTGAAATATGTCATAGAACTCCTTCGCCTCGGGATTAGGATCCTCCGGATCAAAATTAGGCCCTGCCGCATCATACACCATATCTCGTGCAAGGTTCTGCAGATCTCCATAATCAACAGAGCATCCGTGGTCTTCGATGACATCCGTTGCAGCATTATCATCAAAAGCATAAGTAGCAGCTTCCACAGGCTGTCTTTCCGAATATAGTTCACCTTGCGATGACCACAGGCCGTAATTACGTACGAAACCCTTACGGGTCAAATGATCTCTCACAGTCACCACTTCTTCGTAACGTCTATTGTGACATTTAACACATGGACACTTAATTTTGTTACCGTCCATGTACTGAGCTTTGCTCATTGCATAAATAAGAAATACTTCCACGCCTGCCTGAAAATCGTCACTCACACCAATTCTACTCTCGTGTTGCCGTTTGTACATCCATGTACGATCAACAAAATAATGACTCATCCTCAATTTGGATGTGAAAATCTGTATCGTAAGACAAACTAAACATAAGAATAGCCCGATACCGATACTCATAAATTTGGATTAGGGTTAGGATGTTAGATATAAGTGAACTAGGTGATGTAGAGTACAATATAGGGAACTGTGAATGGACTGAAAGTTGCACATGAGAAGGTTCAATGAAGGGCCCATAAATGGGTTCACATGATAAGTTAGTAAGAATCCACATCACTATACATACTCCCCCGTCTCAGGAGTGTGTCTGGCTCCTATTTAGAACAGCACAGGTCACAACATGTCCAGAATAGCAAAACAGAGCTCTACAATGTATATCGGTATCGGACTATTCCTACGAGTATTGGTATCGGCGATATCAATACTCGTGTGAATAGGAGATTGCAATATAAGTCTAAGCTATCTAGCTAACATGTATACTTGCATTTACATTGTATCATAACTTGTATCTAGTTACCTTGCTAATCATGTATATACTCTTAACATATATGTGAAGACACTATACTAACATGTATTTAAATCAAGGTTCAAAGTATCGGTATCGGAATCGGTATCGGACTATATATTCCTACGAGTATTGGCATCGGCGATATCAATACTCGTGTGAATAGGAGATTGCAATATAAGTCTAAGCTATCTAGCTAACATGTATACTTGCATTTACATTGTATCATAACTTGTATCTAGTTACCTTGCTAATCATGTATATACTCTTAACATATATGTGAAGACACTATACTAACATGTATTTAAATCAAGGTTCAAAGTATCGGTATCGGAATCGGTATCGGACTATATATTTCTACGAGTATTGGCATCGGCGATATCAATACTCGTGTGAATAGGAGATTGCAATATAAGTCTAAGCTATCTAGCTAACATGTATACTTGCATTTATATTGTATCATAACTTGTATCTAGTTACCTTGCTAATCATGTATATACTCTTAACATATATGTGAAGATACTATACTAACATGTATTTAAATCAAGGTTCAAAGTATCGGTATCGGAATCGGTATCGGACTATATATTCCTACGTGTATTGGCATCGGCGATATCAATACTCGTGTGAATAGGAGATTGCAATATAAGTCTAAGCTATCTAGCTAACATGTATACTTGCATTTACATTGTATCATAACTTGTATCTAGTTACCTTGCAATATAAGTCTAAGCAATCTAGTATTGGTATCGGCGATATCGGTAGTATCGGCGGTATCGGATCGAAGTATCGGATTTTTTTGGTATTGGAAAACAAATAATTATTAATAAATTATTTATATTTAAAAACATATAATTTATACATTTAGGCATAATTTTAAGTGTTTTAAGTATTATTTCTTAGTAGTTTTGAAATAAATGAAATTAAATTAAATGAAATAGTATTATTTCTTAGGATCGGGACATGCCAAACCGTATCCGTATCGGGGAATGCAACCCATTCCCCACCCCCCCGACCCCCCTGCCCCCATTCAACACCCCCCCCCCCGACCCCCCTGCCCTCTCCATTACCCACCCACCCCCCCCGACCCCCCCTGCCCCCATTCCCTACCCCCCCGACCCCCCTGCCCTCTCCACCCCCTACCCCCCGCCCCCCGACCCCCCTGTCCCCATTCCCGACCCCCCCCCGACCCCCCTGCCTCCATTCAACACCCCCCCGACCTCCCTGCCCTCTACACCCCCCACCCCCCGACCCCCCCTGCCCCCATTCCCCACCCCCCCCGACCCCCCGACCCTCATTCCCCACCCCCCCACCCCCTGCCCCCATTCCCCACACCCCCCGACTCCCTGACCCCATTCACCACCCCCCTCCCTCCGCCCTCTCCACCCCCCGCGAAGCCGACCCCCCCCACTCCCCCCCGGCCCCAAAACCCAAAATTAGAGAAAGAGAGAGAGAGAGAGAGAGAGAGAGAGAGAGAGAGAGATACCTGGTAGAGAGAGAGAGAGAGCCGCGAGAGAGAGAGAGAGCCGCGCGCGAGAGAGAGAGAGCCGCGAGAGAGAGAGAGAGTTTTGGGGGGAATGAAAAATTCTCCCCCGTCGGTTCAATTTAAGTTAGGGCACAGAACCTAGCGACGGAATAGCGACGGAATAAATTAGTCGCTAAACCGTCGCCAATTAAAAGGTGTTTTCCGACGGATATATCCGTCGCCAGTTAGTCGCTAAAGTTTCCGCCAATGTTTTAAAGATTTTGCCGCCAACATTTGCGACGAATAAGCGACGAAAAAGAATCCGTCGCTAACGTTCGTCGACTTAGCGACGGAAACCCGACAAATTTTTACATTTAAAATTGGAAAAAATTATGTTATGTTGTCTGTCGCTAATCCGTCGCTAAGATGTCGGAAACTGGTCGCTATTAGCGACGGAATCCGTCCGTCGCTAAACTTCCGTCGGTAAAGTGGGGTATTTTAGTAGTGATAGTTATTTAAAAAAATAGGAGATTAATCGGAGTTCTAAGCTAAAATTTATGACATTTCTAAGTTGTTATGGCTACTAAAAATGTGGATGAATATTATGACGAATTTGGGTTGTTTGGACAGAAGAAACACATCTTACTCTCCACACCACTCAAGACACACATCAAACCACACTCCCCACTCCTTTAACACAAGCACACCACTAACAACATATCTACACACATCTAAATAGATAAAACATATCTAACATACCTATTTTATATATATACAAAACTGTCCATTATATAAAGAGACACTAAAATGACAAGTTGAGGCTAAAAATATGACATGTAGACTAAACCACTTAGATTAACCATGGGTATCCAAATGAAACTCATTCTAACCATCCTAACTAACATCAATCCATCCTCTAACATGTCTAAAACTGAAATTAAAACACAATTAAACCTATTAGACATTAAACCAAATACATGAGGTGTCCTAATTTGAGATCTAATAAGTAGGACACAAGACACAATTCTAACTTGATTTAGAGAGCTCCAAATGGTCTCAAACTTGAATCTAAAGGGGAACATGCATGGGGATGGATCCTATGGATTCAAAACTAACTAATATGCAAAGAAAAATAATTTAGAGGGTTGGTTTTACCTACTGGGAGTGGAATCCTAACGATACTCTCAAGGACATGGCTTCCGATACGAAGATCCTTCCAAAATGGAAACTCCTCCTTACACTTTGCTATAAATCTTTGCTAGCACCCTCCCTTGGTAGTATGAGAAGGTTGGATGGAAGTTTTGATGAAGGGATGTAAGGATTTGGAGACCAAATCAAAGAGGAAAGCTATCTAATTTGGGGAAGAACACTTTGTGAAGGAAAAGAGGCAAGATGGAATGAAATAAAAGGAAGGAAGACTAACCTACCTATAGTGGCTGCCATCATTATCCTATTTGGGCCTTGGGAGAAAGCCCAATAAGGCCCCTACTAATTCTTCTTGGTTAATTTTAAGTTTGATTCAAGTTTAGGATCAAAAGGGTTAAGTTTAAGCCTCTAACTTAACAAATCTAACAAGTGGGATTAGCCTAAACTTAGTAAATTAATTAGTGGGATTTGTGGGCCATGACTAACTAATCTTGGGGTCCCGTCTAGAGTCTAAGCTATCCGGGTCACAAACACAAGTCGGAACGAGATAAAAATCGAACCCGACTTAACAAATCCCATAAAATCAATTTTAAATTATAAAAATTTCCAAAATATTAAAATATGAAAAATGATCAAAATAATAATACATTAAATTAAATATTATTGAAATAATCAAAAATTCACCAATTAATCAAAATCCTAAGTAATTCAAAAGTCACAAAATGACCAAAATATCCTTAGCCTAAAAAGTGGTAATTAGCTAATCTAATCACATGTGTTAGGCCTCCAAGGTCATCGTTAGTCTCTAGGAAAAATAGTTCTAAGGTTATAATAGCAAAATATCAAAATCATAATGCACTAATTTAAATAGTTTTAAATTAATTAAAATTTACCATAAATTATTATTATTAATATTAAATGATAAAAATTTTACAAAAGTTCAAAATTATCCTTATTTTAGAAAGTGGTGGTTACAAATCTACCATCCTTGGTATATTCTCAAGTAGTTCTAACTGTGATTGAGTAACTCTTGGCATCTGCCATCCCGATTATAATCTAGTGATATTTTTTTATTTTAATTGATTAGTTTATATTTAATTTTCTATGATCATAGGAGTTGTGACTAAGCCCACATGTGATTTATGACCATCTTGTGGTCACATGACCTCTAGATAGCCTATATATGTATTATTTAGATATATTATATTTTTCTATAATTTTTGGATATTTTTAGGTATTTAATATTTAAGATTTTATTATTTTTAAGGACTTTTAGGATTTAATGTAAGGTCATACGGGAATATTTTTGGACCAAATATTTTTATTTGGGCTCTAAATGACTAAAAATATTTTCTAGGATATTTTAGAAATTTTCTGGATTTTTTAGAATTTTTGAGAATTTTTATATAATTAAAATATATAGTATTTATATTTTGTAGGTTTTTGGAATTTACTGCGAGGTCACATGATGATATTTTGTGTTAAAATATTTTATTTATATTCTAGATACTTAGAAATATTTTTTAGAATTTTCTAGAATTTTTTTGGATTTTTCTGTAATTTATTTTGATTTATTTGGACTTAAAATAATTTTTAAATAAATTTCTGAATTAAATAAATAAATACCCAGATATCCACCTAGGGGCGCCAACCTATCGGTGCCAACTGCTACAGTGACCGCCTCTCTCTCTCTCCTATATATATATTATTATATTCGCCCACCCTAATTAAATTCTAGCAGCCTTTTGTGGGAGAACTCATCTAGGGTTTCCGACTTTCCGAAGTGATTTCTGCCAACTCCGACGTGTTTTTTGTGCTCCGTTTTTTATTGGATTCTTATCGAGGTAAGCTTTCTGAATATGTAATTTATTTTCGTAGATATTATTCCTAAATTTTTGAAAAATTTGTAGAGTGTCGGTTGTCCGAAACTTGACACGTTTCAGTGTTTTCGAGATTCCGGGAGAACCAGAAATCAAAATCATGAACCGTTTGAAGTTTCGGAAAGCTAACACAGAGCTATAATACATAAAAATTTTCTAGAAATTATTTCGTTTATCTAATATTTTAGTTATTCTGTTAAACTCAGAATTGATCGGTTGATCACCGCTTTGGTTATGATTAGCCATAACGGCGATATCTTTTGATCAAAGCGTGATTTTGCGGCACGGTTGATTCCAGCGCACTCGTGGTGCTGAAATCTACCAAGGTGATCTTTCAAAATCTAGAGTTCACAGCATTTGACTAGATAGTCAATAGCATATCTCGATTTGCGTGCCATGGTTTCCAAAATTAGAAAATATGACTTCTAATGGCCAAACTTGCATGTTTAGATTATATTCAGATTATTATTAGGTTAAATTATATTTTTAAGTGAATTATTCTAGAATTAGTTATTATTAGATTAGTAACCCAACTAGCCACTATTCCTTGAATTTAGAACTAGAATATTAGAATTAATTTATAGTTTTCGTGCACGGTTCATGGTGCGATATATATTATAGGTTGACAACTCCTAGATTGGCATCCCCTCATCCTCGACTTGTGACTACGGTTTGTGCAAGGACCACAGACAAGTATACTTTGTCGAACATATACAGTATTTATATTGTTTTTCTTTTTCTCTATTGTATTTCTTTTTTATATTGTCACATGATTTCCATATTGTGATTGGTTTGTCCTTGATTGTTTTACTTGTTCTAGATTACGTGCATGTATAGGATATTCGACATTGCTTGACTATTGGTCTTTTTGTGTTATCTTGTCTCGTGATTGAGGTGTCGGTTTCTATATCTTATTCTTGACTTGACTAATCTTGACTGGGAGTATCTTGCATTGTACTACAGTTGAGACATATTATAGATTGGGAGTATCTTACATTGTACTACGACCTATAGCCGATTCTTTTATCTTGATATTGCTTGATTGACTTGACTTGAGACATGCCGTAGATTGGAAGTATCTTACATTGTACTACGACCTATAGCATATATTGACTGATTGATTGACTTGATTTGCGACACTATGAATTAGGAGTATCTTGCATTGTACTATGATTTATAGGAGTCTGCTCGACCTTGTATCCTTAGGAGAGGAGATCGATACTAAAATTGGCTAATCTCGACTGAGAGTATCCTACTTTGTACGTCAATTGAAACACTATAGATTGGGAGTATCTTGCATTGTACTACAAGCTATAGGTGTTCTGCTTGATAATTAGCCAAGTCTAGTATTACATTTCCACACGACTCGTCATCCTTAGATGTTCTTCTTGAAGTATTCTCATCCTTCATACATGTTATTTACTGTCATATTAGTAGGCATGTTTTTATGTATCTTGCTAGTCCTCTGAGGACCTGATGATCTCTTCAGGTAGCTGATTGCACGGGATTAGTTAGCTGAGCATGTGGTAGTTGACTTCAGTCGCATGAATTAAGTATTTAGTTAGTGTTATTGATTTACTATCTTTTTTGTGCTTTTATGATATATCCTGCTTATCAGCTTAGCTTTATAGACTCTTATTATTCTTGAGTTTAGTCGGACATATATGCTAGAGGGCTGTAGACCATGACCCATACTTGTTCATTCTTGTTTTACATGATTCTTGTGGATTGTGATATAGTTTAGATTAGACATAATACCCTATTCTGGATAGCTTATACGTATTCAATTTGGGCTGAAGTCCGCTTGATACGTAGCTGGCTTGTTCACGAGCTCACGTCCGAAAAGTGGGTGCGGGTCGTGACGACTGCCTATCCTATATCCTAGCAGCAGGCTCGTAGCAGCACTCTAAAACGAACACCACTATAAAATCGTACTAGTTGTGACTCTGACCTGCATGGGCCACCACAAAAATGTGTCACGCCCCGCACCCTGTTTAGGGGCACGAGAACGTGGGTACGTCTAGCCTACGTCGCAGTGTCGACGGTTGAACGTTGTATAGGTCGCCTACAATATCTATCAACTAATTATATGAATCATATAACCTGTCAACTCCGCACGGAGGTATAATATGACATCTCGACTATATAATCTCAATCACAAGTCTAAGAAAGAAAGAGCATGATATGGAATCAGATAAAAGGAATAAACTGAATAAATAGTAGAGTTATTACATCACGCAAATTTAGGTGTCCAACACAAATAAATACATATCCTGAATATAAAGTCTTAACTAAAATTCGGAATAATCCAATACAAACTGAAAACTATAAATACTAAATTATACTAGGCACTCTCTACTGAGCTAGATCCTCCTCAGACTCCTGCATACCACACTCGTAGGCCCCGTAGAAAGTAGGACAGTCGTCTATATCATCTGTAATATTTGTCAACATATCTAGTCAGGATGGAACGAGCACATCCCATCTAGAAATCCTAAGTAAATGACAAGGACTATAAAACAGTTATAGACAATTATATTGATGAACATGATAAGATAGACAGAAATCTGTGAGAACAAATAATGGGAAAGAACTACTATATCAATATAGAACAATGTAATGGTGAAATGAATGTATAAAGCTGTAATAGATAATACGTTTTGGAATACTAGTTGGATATGTGATCGGCCTAGGATATTCAATGATTTACCCTAAGGAAAGCTAGCTCAAACATACATGCAATGTATACTTAGCTAGCAGCCGATGATTTATACTATTAGCCGATAGTTCTTGATCACATATCTAACAAATATTACCCCTTCCCGACTGATACGATGGATCCAACCATGACATTTACTAGCCAATGTTAACCAATATTTATCCAATGTCATCCAATACCAACGAGAACAGTATTCGATACCAATAATATCCAATGTTATCCAATATCGACAAGAATAGTATCTGGTACCATCGCGATGAGTTAAGGTAACATCTCATGACTGAAGATCCAATAACAATACCAATCAGTGAACCATCGTGCCAAGAATCATAGTAGACATCAAAAAGAACTAACTAGAACTGAAATACAGTAATCACCAAGTAAATGAAAGAACTATCAGAGAATGTACTCTCCAGATACCCTGAATGACTGATATGTATAGATGTCCGAATTGATGTCACAAAGTCCTAATTAGAGCAACACATGTTATAAAGAGTTTAATTTGAAATGATATTTACAATACAATCTACATGTTTCTAAGTCAATCTAGGTCAAAATCAACTCTTGGTCAACTCTAAGTCAACTCTGGTCCACCTTGGGTCAAACTAGAAGTCAAGGTTAAGCTTCTAAGATTTTGATCAAACTTAGATTAGTGGTCAACATCTATGATACTTAGGATATATTAATATATATACATACAACATATATTCTTACCCATATAGTACCACCTTAACACACATATATATAGATATCATATATCAAGTATATACATATCCTCACTATGAACCATAACCAATATCTATATACTCTCATAATATATATAGATACTATATAACCCAAAAATATATACATATCTATATAACCCTTCTACAATCTAACATCACCTACTCAAACTCAAACACTTAGACACTAACCCACTAACACTAGGATACCATATCAAACTTGGTCATATTGGTATCCTAATACCAATACCTTGGTTGGAATCTAATACCTTAACTTGGGAAAATCTATACCTTACCTTAATATCTTACCTTGGTCATAAGGTAAACTAATCATTTACCTTGAAGGTAAAGATAATTCATATTTACCTTAAGATACTAACTTGGTATCATGAGATACCAAGATACACCTCAAATATCTAATTAACTAACTATCTATTGTACTAACATAACATCTTAACTAATATCTAACATATAACCTATAGGGACTAACTTGCTAACATACCAATATCTAGAACTAACATAACCTACTAACATATCAATATCTAACATACTAGATATCTAACCTCAAACTATCTAATAACTTATCAAATATCTAACAAAATACTAACCTCTACTATCTAACTAACACTCATACTAACAAATATTACCTAACAATAATATATATATGTACTATATCATACATATACTCGACAACTTATGATACCTATATTCACTTAATATCCATACTACATAGGCTCATCAGTTACAAAATGCCTATGTCGTATAGTCACTCTTCTACTTAAAACCAATACTGTACCAATGGGACTTCACAAAATTTTAGGATTAATGTATGTCGTAGACCTTCGTATTTGCTTTCCGAAATTTTAAACGGATCGCATTTCATGTCTGGAAGTTCCCGAAATCGCGAAAACACCGAAACACGTTCGTCTTTCGGACAGCTGACACTCAAACGGTTTTGCAAAAAGTTGTAGAACGATTTTGGCCTATTAATATATATATTTGGAAATCTAACTTTGATACGGTTCTTTTAAAAAAAATGGAAGATTAATCGGAGTTCTAACCTAAAAGTTATGACATTTCTAAATTGTTATGGCTACTAAAAATGTAGATAAATATTATGACGAATTTGGATTATTTGGACAAAAGAAACACATCTCACCCTCCACACCACTCAAAGCACACATCAAACCGCACTCTCCTCTCCTCTAACACAAGCACACCACTAACAACATATCCATACACTTCTAAATATATGAAATATATCTAACATACCTATTATATATATACAACATAGTCCATTATATAAAGAGACACTAAAATGACAAGTTGAGGCTAAAAATATGACATGTAGACTAAACCACTTAGATCTAACCATGGGTATCCAAATGAAACTCATTCTAACCATCCTAACTAACATCAATCCATCCTCTAACATGTCTAGAACTGAAATTGAAACACAATTAAACCTATTAGACATTAAACCAAACACATGAGGTATCCTAATTTGAGATCTAATAAGTAGGACACAAGGCACAATTCTAACTTGCTTTAGAGAGCTCCAAATGGCCTCAAACTTGAGGGGTACATGCATGGAGGTGGATCCTATGGATTCAAAACTAACTAATATGCATAGGAAAATAATTTAGAGAGTTGGTTTTACTTATTGGAAGTGGAATCCCAACGATACTCTCAAAGACACGGCTCCGATACGATGATCCTTCCAAAATGGACACTCTTTCTTGCACTTTGCTCTAAATCTTTGCCAGCACCCTCCCTTTAGTATGAAAAGGTTGGATGGAAATTTTGATGAAAGGAGTTTGTGGGCCATGACTAACTAATCTTGGGGTCCCGTCTAGAGTCTAAGTTACCCATGTCACTAACGCAAGTAAGAACGAGATGAAAGTCGAACCCGACTTAACAAATCCCATAAAATAAATATAAAAATATAAAAATATAAAAATTCCTAAAATATTAAAATATAAAAATGACCAAAAAATAAAACATCAATTTAAATATTATTGAAATAATCTAAAATTCACAAATTAATTAAAATCCTAAATAATTCAAAAGTCACAAAATGACCAAAATACCCTTAGTTTAAAAAATAGTAATTAGCTAATCTAATCACATGGGTTAGGCCTCCAAGGTCATGGTTAGTCTCTAGGATAAACAGTTCTAAGGTTACACTAGCAAAATATCAAAATCATAATGCACTAATTTAAATAGTTTTAAATTAATTAGAACTCACCATAAATTATTATTATTATTAATATTAAATGATAAATTTTTACAAAAGTTCAAAATTATCCTCATTTTAGAAAAGTGGTTATTACATCCAGGCCGAAAGAAAAACAAATATAGAAGACAAACCACAGTAAGATATGTGTGTCCTAAGGTGCCCCACTCGACGGTGTGCTGGAAGAGTGCTCATCATAATAAATAGCTCTAAATCCTATGTAGATATATTTGAGATCGTAAAATAAGGGGTGCAGGTAACTGGAAAAGTCTTCCCTCCCAATGATCTAAGTAATCAAGCTAGTTATGTAGTTTCTAACATTTTCATTCAGGATTTCAGGTATGACATTCCGTAGAATCCAACCTAGATATGAGACATGCGAGACTGGACAAGACAAGCTAGAAAATGCACTATAACAAGCCATAACAAGACATGGTAATATCCGGACATGGGTGTGCTTCGATGAGCCACTAAAGTAAACTAGACATGATAAGAAACAAGATTGCACCATGACATGCCACTATCAGGTAAGCTAGACATGTACAGGAACTAGGAGTGCACCATGACATGCCACTATCAAGACAAGACAAGTATCGAGACATGAGTGTGCTACGACGAGCCACTATATCAAAGCAAGACAAGATCAAGTACCGGGTCAAACCAAGTATGACAAGGCAAGATAATAAACTAGGCAAGACAAGACAGTAAAGCAGCAAACAAGAAGAAATCAGAAAATCTAGTCAAAATCCAGAAATAAACAACTTGGGTACTGGATCGGTATTCCGACGGTACACACTGGTACACCGTTGGTATGCTAATTTCTATAGGCAAAAACTCTGTCAAATTCTACATGCCGCATCGGTATATCGGCGGTATGGATCGGTACACCGTCGCTATTTTGATTTGTGTAACAGCAAGTTTTGCAAAATAAATAGGACCGACAAATTGATATTCCGTCGGTATATACCGGTATACCGAAAACAAGTTTCGGAAACCAAAACTCGTCCCAAAAGTTTCTAAAATCAGTATAACCATAAAAACAATACTAGAGAAGGTCGTGTACAACATATATACTAAGTCTCATGGCAAGTACTCCGGCATCGTTCCCAATACGGAGTTTTCCTACTAAGAAAATAATAGAATTTCACAGGAAATTAAAACCTAGCTCAAACCAAATTTCTAATACAGACAAAATGATGATATTCACAGGTGAAACATATTTAGTAAAGCAGGTGCTACAAAATACTGGAATATGAAGGCAGTAAGAAAACAAAAACCATAAGAAAGTCATAATACATCCAGTAGTTCGACAAGATGTACTTGCCTAATAAAGCTCCAAACCTAACTCGTCAAATCTACCACCAAGAGGGGTTCAAAACCATACTCTGAGGTCTCGAGACCAAGTGCTCCAAGCTCTCGAGGAATACGGAGTGAAAATAAGAAAGAATGAAGAGTGGAGAGAGAAAGTAAAAGAAAAATTGAAAAGAAACGTAATCGTATAGAGAAGGTGAATTAATCATGACCGTCCAATCGCGATCCGCGACTCGATCAGGATCAATCTCAACCATCCAGAGGAAAACCTAATATCTATTGGATAATATAATGTATCTTCACTATACATCAAAATATCTAAACACTATTAACGAAAATATCTGAATACTATTCATGAAAATATCTATACAAAAATATCTCGAATCAAAAATATCTATAAAGTAGACAATCTGTCTGGATGGTATACAGTCAGTACAGACCGGTATGCTGATGATGTGCCGATTTCACAGAAAAGTCTCAAAAAACAAGTTTTTCGGTTCTTCCGAGTCCAAGAAAATGCGTAATACAATATAAAATATGTATCCTTATACAAATACGAATACTATGAGACAAGTCTCATAACTCTTTCTCCTTAGAAAATTTTTGTCATCAAAATTTCCTAAAGACAAACGGGAGAAGCAAGAAATCCAGGAAAATATGCTATCAGGATCAAGATTGGAAACTCATAAATTATGAAATCCGGCTAGAATAATATACCAGAAATATAAAAGTAATAAACATACAGAAATAACATCATGTATTCCTATAATCACACTCAAACAAAAGCTAGAGCATAGGTACACGAATAAGCATACCTCACGAGTCAAACAAATGGGTAACGAGCTCGGATATCATTCTTGTGCTCCCATGTCGACTCGCCCGATGAGTGATGATCCCAAGAAGTACGGACTAATTGGATCGCCTGGTTCTTAATAACCTTCTCCATTTGGTCCAAAATGGATACAGGCCTCTCCTCATATGATAGGTCGGTACCAACGACCAACTCAGAATAATCTAGGATATGGCTCAAATTCGAAACATACCGATGCAACTGAGATACGTTAAATACATTATGTACCTCGCGTATCAACTACAGAAGAGCAAAAAGATATGATACATCTCATACTCGCTCGAAAATATCGAACGTCCCAATAAATTTGGGTCTAAGATTTCTCCGTACGCCAAACCTGATGACACCACGGTTAGGTAAAAGCCAAAAAAATAAGTGGTCGCCAACAAAGAACTCAAGATGGCGTTGGTGCTGGTCTGCCTATTGACGCTGCCGATCCCGAGCTACTGTGACATGCTCTCTGATCTACCTGACTACTTCTACTAACTGAGCAATCAACTCCAGACCAAGCATCTACCTTTCCCCAATGTCATTCCAAGCTAGGGTGACCTACACTCCTACCATACAAAGCCTCAAAAGGTTCCATCTGAATGCTAGCTTGAAAGTTGTTATTCTAAGAGAACTCCACCAAATGATTCTCCTAAGAACCACTAAAGTCAAGGGTGCATGATCGAAGCATATCCTCCAAAGTCTGAATCGTACGCTCCGACTGACCATCTGTCTGAGAATGGTATGCTGAATTAAAACTTAAACGGGTACTCTGCTGAAGAATTTGCCAAAAATGAGAAATGAATCTAGAATCCTGATCTGAGACTATGCTAACGGGCAACCCATGTAATCTAAAAAATCTGCCTCATGTACAGCTCGATCAACTCCTCTGTAGACTGACCAACTGTGAAAGGCAAAAAGTAGGCAACCTTCGTGAGTCGATCCACTATAGCCCAAATAGCATCTCTACCAGTCAGGGTTCTAGGGAGACCAGTCATGAAGTCTATAGTAATATGCTCCCACTTCCACTCCAAAATCGGTAAAAGCTGAAGAAGTTCGACCGGTCTCTGATGCTCAGCCTTAATTTCTGGCAAACTAAGCACCGAGAGACAAACCGAGCTATCTTCCGCTTTATACCATTCCACCAGAAATACTAACAAATATCACGGTACATCTTTGTTCCTTATGGATGATTAGAATACTGGGAACTGTGAGCCTCTGACATAATCTCGTGCCGGATATCTCTGCTTGTCACACAAAAATGACTCCCAAACTAGAGTGTTCCATCCTCATGGATGTATAACTTTGCTATGCGTCCTGCCACACACTCTGCTCCGATCTGTTGAAGCGTGGCATCCCCAGACTATGCTGCTCTGATCCTCTCCATAATAGTAGTCTGAACCTGCAAGCTTGCCATCATAGTCACCTCACCAGGTAGTACTACCTAATGTCCATCATAGTCACCTCACCAGGTAGTACTACCTAATGTCCATCCTAGGTCTCATGCTCAAAGCGTCTGCAATGATATTTTCCTTCCTCGGGTGGTACTGAAGATCAACATCATAATACTTCAGAAACTGAAGCCACCTCCTCTACGGCATGTTCAGATCCCTCTAGGTGAACATATACGTCAAGCTCTTATGATCAGTAAAAATCTCTATACAATTACTATACAGATAATGCCTCCAGAGCTTGAGGGCAAACACAATCGCGGCCAACTCAAGATCGTACGTCGGATAGATCTTCTTATAGTCCTGAAGCTGCTGAGGCACATAAGCTATCACTCGACTGTGCTGTATAAGGACACAACAAAGTTCCTGGCCTTATGCATCATAATACACCGTAAACCCACCTGGTCCGATGGATAGTGTCAGAACAGGAGCTGAAATCAAACTCTACTTGAGTTTCGCAAAAAAAACTGACTAGCATCTGACCACTCAAAGCACACATCCTTACATGTCAGCTGTGTCTAGGGTACGGAGATCCTAGCAAAGTCTATCACAAACCGTCTGTAGTAACCTGCCAATCCTAAAAAGTTGCATACATCTGAAGTTGTACGAGGTACTGGCCAATACACGCTAGCCTCAATCTTCATGGGGTCCACCTTAACACCACCTCCGGCAATAATATGACCCAAATGAGAGACTCGATCGAGCCAAAAATTGCACTTGCTGAAATTTATATAAAGCTGATAGTCCTGAAGAATCTGAAGAACCACGCGAAGATGTTGTTCATGCTCTATCTCAGTCCGACTATAGACCAAAATATTATCAATAAACACTATCACAAACTGGTCTAAGTGGGACATGAAGATGCGATTCATGAGATCCATAAAAATTGTTGTCACTTTAGTCGCTCCAAAAGACATAATAAGGAACTTCCAATGGCCATACAGAGATCTAAACGCCATCCTGGGTATATCCTGCTATCTGACTCTGATCTGATGGTATCCAGACTGTAAATCAATCTTAAAAATACAACTACTCTACTAAACTGCTCGAACAAGTCATCTATCCTGGGGAAATGATACTTGTTCTTCACTGTCACCGTATTAAGATGACAATAGTCAATGACCATAAGCGATGAACCATCCTTCTTCTTCACAAGAAAGACCGAAGCTCCTCAAGGCGATCAGCTAGGATGAATGAATTCCTTGGTCCTAAGCTCCTCAATAGACAGATACAACGCCAACAACTCAGAAAGAGACATCCTGTAGACTCTCGTTGACACTTGCTCTGCCCCCGGAATGAAATCAATGTAGTACTCAATCTTTCGAACTGGAGGCATAGCCGAAAGTTCCTCTGGAAAACATTAAAAAACTTAAACTGCTCTGTGAAACTGCAACGGCTACATCCATCCATATGACCAACAGTGAAGACTCCACCTCACCTCTAGAGAATGAAAACTTGTCCTCATTCGGAACATGAATGATAACCTTGCCAGCATGACAATCTATCATAGCGTGTCGAGCACTCAACCAATCCATACCTAGGTGACATCATAATCGCCCATAGAAAACTCTGTTAGGCTCGGAGGAAACTCTTTTCCGTACACTATGACTCTATACAAGGCATAGATTCGGTCTACTCCTACTAGACCGTTACTAGTAAGTATATTCAACCTCGCTAGCAAAGACTCTGACTCCAAACCAACTTGTGTCGCAAATCGATCGTGCATATATAAACGAATTGTAGGAACCATAGAGGGGGTTGAATAGGGTCAAGCTAACTAATCAATAACTAAGGGATTACTATTATGCAATTTAAAAATATATATTCAAGAGAAGAAGCAAAAATAATACCGACACCCGATATATCTTGGTATCCTCCCAAGAGGCACTTCAGTCCTGGAACTCTCTTCGACTTTAATCTACTATTATCGCAAATAGTACAACGTGAGTTTTCATACGAAGGCCTCACCAACTTCTTACACAAGAGCTTTAGTCCGAAGGGCTCTCCGACTTCAAAACCGAGAGTTTGGATCCGAAGACTCTCCAACTTCAACCGAGCGTTTGGATCCGAAGACTCTCCAACTTCAACCATTCACAAGAATTTTGATCTTCTTACAATAGGATGAAGATCTCACTTTTCAGCTCAATAACTCTAACACAATTTGTGGATGACAAATGAAAGCTTTGTAGAGTTCTTTGTGGATATGCTTTGGTAGTTTAGAAATTTTTAGGCTCAAAGCATCAACCTTAAATGTAGGGGTTCAAGGCTATTTATAACCAAAGCATTGGAAAGAGTAATTAATGTAACTTTCATCAGGATGACGGATAATCTGCCGAATTTCTACAGAAGTCCGCCGGATTATCTGCCTGCACACTCTAACGGCTATAAATATAGCCGTTGGGATCAATCTTCGATAAAATTCGACCGTTGGAATGCAAAAGGTAATAGGACAAAAAATCTGCCAAAATTTTATAATTTTTCGCCAAATAATCTGAACAATCACAGAAGGTATTCTTTGAGTGCATTCGGATCTTCCACCGGATTTTTGTGGAGATCCACCAGGATTCCGAAGATTGTCCTGGATTATTTTCTATCCTAGCTTTCGATTTAGCCATCCATTTCTTGTGCTTACAAATATTTCTATGACTCATTACAGACTCTAGATATACTTAGATAGGTGCAGGTTTCTTCAGAGTCTTGAAATGATTATGGCATGGCTTGGCTTCTTCTTTTGATAGGTGCTGGCATTTTCCTTTAGCGGTAACTATCCAAAGATACTCAGAAGATGCCGTTGGGCGGTTCAGAAAAATCTTTGTGGAATACCATCGTCTTTGGCCCACCATGATTTCTGCATTGCATATGTCTATTTTTGATCTTGCTAATTGCTTTTCTGTAAATATATGCTAGACGAACAAAGCAATATACATGTAGCAAATATGATAAGATAAAGCACATTAGGACTATGCAAAGTTTAAGTATCAATGCTATAGAGAAAGCATAAATATTAGTGATATCATAATATTAAACTTAATCAAATAACCACAATCAAAAACATAATTAGATCATTTGGCTAACACGAATGCAAACCACCAGAATTAAATAAAGTTGAAGCTGAATGAGAGTGTACGAGAATGGTACCTGTGACCACCTCCCATGCTGCTGGCGCCTCCTCGGTGGAAAGAGTGAAAGCTTAACCCTGACCTCTGGGTGCTGGACCCCTCTACTGCTGGCCTCTCTGTCTCTGAACCTGAGCCTGAGCATACTGTTGAGGCCACTGCTACTGGAACTGCTGGGACTGCGTCGGTAGTGACCTGTGAGCCTGCTGATGCTGAACCGGCATGGACACCCTAAATTGCTGAACTGCTGGATGGAAAGATAATAGTCCAGTCGGACACCTCCTGGGATAGGCCCCTATCATGTGGTCTGATGATCCATAAGCTAGGCACAAACCTTGCATCCTACGGTATTCTGATAAAATATGCCATGGCTTTCCACAATGGGAACAACCCACTGAGGAAGATTACTTCTACTGCTGCTGAGGCACAGGATTAAGAGCCAGAGAAGCAACCTCTATCTCACTATCCACTGGGACAAGAATTGGACTCGGCAAAGTACTCGGTTCTTCAATCTCGATATTTGCTACCTGGAGAGGTATAGGACTCGGTTGCGAAATCGGTTCCTTTATATCAAGATCAATCACACCAGTCTATTCCTCTCCATCCATCGTAGAGTCCCCCTCTACGTCTTCAACAACATTATCTGGGATATCTTTTGAAGAAGATGTGTCCTAATCAACTTCTTCCTCTAGAGGATCTTGTGCAACCATCTCCTCCTGGGTCTGGACAATAGTCTCCCCACATGTGCCCGCAGTCAGTTGCTCTACTTCCCGCAAAGGTCCCGCTTCATCTCCCTGAATGTTTAATGAGGGTTATTCGATGTTTTCGGATGCCACCACATCAACGGAGTCATCCTCAGTATAGTCAAAGGCGTCAGGAACATCCAATTGAATGGCGTCATCTGGGTACTCCTCCACCGGAGACTTCACAATGGAAGGAACATGCTTTTCGGAAGAGCTGGCAACTTCCTTCTCAAAAGGTTCGTCCGGACCTCACTTCGAAGTCCAAGACTTCTTCTTCGTCACTTCCTGCAAAAAAAGAAAAGAAAAGACACATAAGAAAATAAGGATCATGCTGACTTCTTAAAAACTAACGTTGATCCACTTACCATCGCGTTGATGGGTTCTATCGGCCCCCCTATGGGTAAAAATATATCGGCCCCTGACTAGGACGCTAACACTTTCTTTATCCTCTTAGGCACAGAAGGACCCGCATCCGTTAAAGCGAGCCTCTTTAACTGAGTATTCGCGGATTCCTCCCAGGGCTACTGTCGGAACCGCAGCTTCTGGCGGGCGATACGCCTGGACTTTCACAAGCATGGCTTCATATGCTTCTTGATGAGTCCCGACGATGAAACTGGTCTTCTTATCGTAGCCAGGAGATATCGTGTTCATCAAACAATAGATCTTGACGGCAGAAAACAAAATATATAGTCGAGGATTCTGAAGGGGCGCGGTGAACCGCACTCTCGTACACCCAATATTATAATACTGCCAACCGTGGGCTCCATCCAACAAGCTTCCAATAAATCCCAAGCAAGTACTTGGGTTCTTCAACATCAGCTGAGTGTAGCCGAATTGGTAAGCAAAATGGCTTGGTAGATACAGCTCCAAGAAGCAATGGTTCTTGTTTTGATATACCAAATATGAGGGTCAGATGCTTTACAGCCAGCAAAATCCCTAAACCGGAAGGAAAATGGCATCTATGCCTATATCCTCTAGTTCTTCATCTACTTCAAAACCTAGAAAAACTGGGCCAACTTTGGAGATGTCTCACCCTTGATGCTGGGACAAGATCTTTTTACAAACAGGGACGCCGGTATGCAGCCACTTCCTTCTGCAGTAGCGGTGGATAAAGACGTCACCAGCAACATGCTCTTTCTCCGTGCCAGGGCTCATTACAATGGGGTGATGTAATATCAACCACCCCATCAAATAGTAATATTGCAGCTCCCCTTGAGAAAAGTTCTCACTCCTTCCCTTCGAGGCTTTGAAATTCAACACGAAATCTCTTAAACCCCGCATCAGGTTGTACATCATCACGGGAAGCAAAGCCAAAGGACGACAGAATACCAGTTTTACAGCCGGCAGGATAAGGTTTCTGGTCACCGTCTCGATAGAACCTGATCCACCAGGGAACACATAATCTCGAAGCCATATCATGAGATAAGCAACGAGCACCGCCTTCAACGACATATTGTGTGCACAGTGCCAGAAGAAGCTATAGATGCTATCACTCGGCTCCCTGTTTTCATCCTCACACGGATTGTGTTCGCTAAGCTTCTTCATCTTGGCGATCATCTTTGCATATGTGAGACCTTAATGTAGTGAAGCGAACCTTCACCGGATCGCTCTCGTCTTGAGTAAAGACGTAATCTCTCCAAGTAGTCACGTGAGGTTGTGCCTTAGTCTTATCCCTCCGCCAATTCAGATAATGGTGGCTGACCCCTTCTTTAAAGATTGCTATCATTTTCGGGATCTTCTCTTCCAAAGCGGAGATCTCCTCATTCGTTGGGAAATACTTCTAATACTGCTCAGTCCTCCGAGGGAGCTTCGAGACCTCAAACATCTAATGAAGTGCCAATCCTAATTCCCCTACGGATGTGTAGAAAGTCTCGGTGTGAGAATTGTACAACTCTACGAGAAACATGGGCCAGTTTATATCTATGCCAGCCTGGGTAGCTCAGATGGCAGAAGTCAAGCCAATCTCCCTGAGCTTGTTCTTGTACTACGCCAAGACCTAAAGTCTCACTTCATCCCACTTTGGCAAGTAGTGACACCAACCTTCGACCCGAAATTCTCCTTTTGGGTATGAAATCTTGGCCGCCAACATACGATTGACAAATATTGAGGCACTGAAAGAAAAAGTTTGAGGGAGGGAGATCGTTGTATATACTTCTAGGACGCAGAACTCGCATGGAGTAAGAGGTCCTGTCTCGTGCAAACGTAAAGGTATCATTCTTGTTAGACGCGGAGTTAATCCGGATAGATCCTACGATTGTCCCTTCCGGAGTTGGGGTAAGTTCCCATTGCATCCTCCTCTTCGAAGCAAGGCTAATGAAGGCGGTCAGTAGAAATTGATGCTCTATCTTTGGCGCGTACATATTGAGGTCCTTCGCCTTAAAGAACCAATCCTCTTTGATCTTCAACACCTTCATTTCATAGGAAGCCAAGCGATCCCCAAACAAAATTTAGGGTTCGAAGTAAACCTCTTTGGCAGCTTCGGCTGTACTGATCCTGCCGCTCTCCATCATGGCTTGGAGGAAAGAAAAGGTCGATCCTGAATCAGCACCATTCTCTCTGGCGGCTAGTCCAACATGATCGTAGCCTTAGCAGGGTTGACTATCTCTTCATTGAAGTCCAGACCCATCTGACAAAGAAAGTGGTCGAACAGAACGTCATTCAACAGGGGCAAAGTCGTGGACACTGCAAGAAGACAAAATGGAAAAAGAGTTAGCAAAAACTCTGATAAGGAGTTGAAAGTTATGTGTAGTTTAGCATTGACGCATGTAAACTGTAACGCCCTGCTCCGTACGGTGCATTACGCTGAGGCGTTGAGTCAAAGAGTCACGTTGACCGAATGAAAATGTATCGATGTGAAACGATACGAGAGTTACGTTGTCCCGAGCAACGCATCGAAACTAAGTCGATGCGAAGAGTTGCCTTGTCCCAAAGAATGCATCGAGTTGAATTGATGCGAAGCTGTCACACCCCAGAACCAGAATACTGGAGAGCGGGGGCAGACACAGCCAGCTACGTATATTGAAATAGAATACATCTCAACTATACGGTCACGGCTGTCTAGATATGAGGGTTTACTACAAGCCAGCAGTCTCTTAAGGTCAAGCCTATTGTCTCAATCTCAAGCAATTAACAGAGTTACAAGATGTTAGAGCATCAAATATATATATATAAGGCGTCCCAAATATTACATATTGGATGATCATGAAGCTAGTCGTACAAAATAATAGGACTAGCAAGAGTTCAGTCATACATGATCAACCCTAGGATTTGTTAATCATGTTTACAGCCCGTAGGCAGACAGTAAGTAAATGTGCATCGAGCTAACAGGTGCTCGTCGGCTAAACGCCTCAAAAGAATAAATTTACATATAAGTGGGTGAAACAAAAAGGGAAAACCCACTCGTAGCCCGGGTTCCGTCTAGTGTTCACCATTGGGCTGGAAGCTGGGTAGATCCTCGGGAGCTGCTCCGAAATCTGGCCACACAAAACCAGCTGGGTCAAACCCCAGAAAGAGCAAGTGCCACAAGGAGGCCACAAATAAGAACAAAAGCCAGCATATCAGAACATAAAGAATAAAGGAAAGTACAAGTAATAAAAGTACACAGGGCGATAAATGACTAGGGACGTGGAACCATTCCGGGAGCCAGGTTACAATCCTTAAACCAAACAAGGATCGGGATTGTAACCCTTCGTCTGAATAGCTCACTGCCTCTACCCATTTATCGTTAGAGATAAGTAAAACAATCATGATCAAGAGTTCCAGGTACAAGGCTAGACAAGACTTAGATAGGGCTGGACACCATTCATTCACAATCGGCCAAGCAAGTACTACGGCTTACTACTTTAACTAACTAGGGTTATCACAAGCCTAATTACTAACAAGATGCAAGTGAGAAACTCCCAGTCCCAAGCCCTGCAGACCATCCAGTTATCCTTCCGCGGGTTGAGAGTTATAGTTGGGTACATCGCCCGGGAGACAAATGTACCCTTAGGTGACTTAGAGGGTGCAACACATGACAGTGTGCTGGAAATGTGCTCTACTCGTCGGCAAGCTACAAGTCCATTAAAGCGCCCAGATAACGAGATTGCCTGTGACTGGGAATTCTCCATGTTCTGGTTTGATCTAATAATTAGCCTAATCCAATTTAGCGCGAGTCCCTGGCCGTGGTACCCAGGAAGTCACGTCCTAGACATGATGCAAGACAAGACAAGTGGATTGTGCAAACAAGCAAGCAGGAACACCCACGGTGTCAAGGCAAGTCAAGTCAAGTTATCAAGTCAAGTCAAGTCAAGAGTGCGCCGCCACGGGCCACTATCAAGTTATCAAGGTAAATCATGTCAGGGTACTTGTCAGGGGTACGCCACGACGGGCCACTATCAAGTCAGGTTGGTCGTGTCAGGAGTGCACCACTACGGGTCACTGTCATGTTATACTAGTTCCTTGTCATACCATGCTGTGTACAATAGTTATTCCAAACATATTAAGCAAAATCAAGTTCATGCCAAAAGGCGTAAGGATATAAAATGGGCGTAAAATACCTAATAAAATACTAATATAAAATAGGACTATAGAAGAGCCAAGATCAAGAAATAACAAATTCATCATAGACAAGTAGGTTGTGCAAGGGGGTCAGGGGTAGGTCTGCGCAGGGTGTGTACTGCGCATGGAAGAGCTGCGCAAGAGTTGTCTTGCGCAAGGGTTACCTTGCGCAAGGGTAGACTGCGCAGGGGTTACCTTGCGCAAGGGTAGACTGCGCAGGGGTTACCTTGCGCAAGGGTGGTTTGCGCAAGGGTGGGTTGCGCAGAAGTGAATTGCGCAGGAGCGGTTTGCGCAGAAGTGAATTGCGCAGGGGTTACTTTGCGCATGGCTGGATTGCGCATGGCTAGCTTGCGCCAGCGCAGTCAAGCGCAGCGCAAAGCGCTGGCCAAGTGACTGCGCAAACGACCATGCGCTAAAGAGCACAGGCCAGGGGTGCGCAATCGGCCATGCGCTAAAAAGCGCAAGGCAGGGGGCTGTTCTTCCTGGCCGAGAGCAAGTCCAAAAACACCAAGAACTTTAATTCTTCATATTTTTGTCAAATCAAAACCAAATCTAGATTTTCAAAGTTCTAACTTGAGTAAAATTGAATTCTCTTCCACATGGATGCATCAAAACAAGCAAAAATCAAAGTTTAATAGATCAAAACCAAGGATTTCTGAAAATGGTTAAAACCTAGATCTAGAAGAATGAAAGCTCCAAATCACAAAATTCCAAGTTCTAATGTTGATCTATATGTCCTAATCTATCAAATGGACAAATAAAATTGGGTGCTTATTTGTTGGCAAGGTGCACTTGCCTATTGGTTGGGGAGTTGTGTGGAAGAAGGAAGAAGAAGAAGTTTGTAAGAAATAAATAAGAGAATAAAGAGGAGAGAGAAAAGTAGGTGGTGTTATAAAGTGGAGGAGTTGTGGTGTGTTGAGGGAGGAGTGTAGGTTAAGGTGTTCCATTCATGATGAACCAAACTAAACCAACTTTCACAAAATAAAACCAAGCCATGGTCCAAAAATCTATTTACGAGAAACTAAAATCCGCAAGTCGAGAAAATAAAATACGTGCCAAAAATCAAATACGAGCATAAATACGAAATACAGGAAATAGGGGTGACAGAAGCGCCGCATTGCCTCGAAGGATAAGTGCGTTGAATCGGCTCAAAGATTCTAAGAAATCGAATCGACCAAGGCGCAAGTCTGAATCGATACAAGTATTGATTTTAGTTGGTTTCATGTGCAGGATATACGTTTATGCTAAAATATTAGAGGTCGGCATTCTGCCTTATTCAGTAAGGGGTCCGCGAAACCAAATCATCACCTTGCGGTAGGCTGAGACTTGGGGACGGTAAGCCAATCGGACGTATAATACAATGAAGCACGAAGTGCTCGAATGGCTAAGTCAGGAGAGTGTCCATGCAATAAAGATATGAAATCGAGCTGCATCGTCTCGGCAAAACGACAAGGCGTATCAACTCAATGTGGGAGGATTGACTCTTCTTTTTACTCCTTCATGCCTAAGTCAAAATATATCACTATATGCTAAGTTAACCAATCGACGCCACGGGCATGGTCTGATCGAAAGATAAATCATAGTGTATCGAACACTAGTTAAAACAATTGAAATGAAACGTGCATCAAATGCACGAGTCACTATGGAACATTAGATATCGCAAAGGCGAACGTCTCGGTGCGCAAGCCGCAAGAACATGGGATAACTGTATTCAGTGAGTGCCTTAGTGCACGAACCATACCTTGCCTTCGTGCACGGGTTAGAAAGGCTAGAACATAGAAAGACAATAGGTGAGCGCCCTAGCGTGCAAGCCACGAACAATGAACACTAAGGCATAGAACATGGAAATACGGTCGAAACGTGCCTACGTGCACAAGATCATAAAAAGATGACTTCTTTGCGAAAGAATACAGTTATGGCATGAATGTGGCAGAACTGTCGGATATGACATAATGCCTCGAAAGGTGTTCGGGACCTTTGGGTCGTTCGGTTGACGAATGTTGAGTTGAGACATGATGCCATTGAACATTGAAACTAAGTATGAAACGTAAAAACATAGAAAGTTAATGGAAGAAATACGAGATGATAAAGTCTGAATCTCGGACTCAAGACTATGCTTGGTTCTTTGAATAATAGTTCGTTGCATGGTCAAATGGAATGGACTTGAGATAAATGTGATTATCTCTCGTGCACGGGTGTTCCCTCGAACAGTTAATTGTCGGGGCGCCAGAGCCATTTGGCCTAGGAGGGAATGTATCTTTAATAGGCGCACATCCGTAAGATGATTAGCAACCGCTTGACGAGATAGGAAAAACCACAAATGATGGTATGCAGCGGTAATGTTTCGATTGTTTGGGATAGAAACCCAACCTATGAAACGCCGGGCTACCCAAATTCGAGAAAGAAAAGGAGAGAAAAGAAAGTAAGGAAAATAAAAGAAACTCCTTTAGTCCATTCCGGCACGGATACGCCAAAACCTTCATATAGTTAAAGAATGATGGGTTGAAAGTGTAGGCACGTATGTGTCCCGCACACATAGATCCTGCATAGAGAGTACGTATAACATGACAGGGAAGGAATGGGGGGTATTCCCCTTGCGTCGGTGCAAGGGCAAGTGCGTCCATACTAGTAAGCCACGAATCAAATACGAGATTGCTTGTCTTCTTGACTATTCAATTCGAATAACATGCTTGCCATGATAACATGATTTATGCTTTCGAATATGCCATAAAATTGACCCTAAGGAGAATATAGCAAGATCATAAGCTAAGTTGCATGATTCAACATAAATACTATAATATCGGTTTAGAAAGAAGGTCTTTGCATCGGTACAAGCGAGGACGAACGTACTGATCCCTCATCAGCTTTCATGCAGGGTGCAGGGAATGGATTGCTCGCGACGAAGCTGTGCTTGAACGCGTTGAGGCTTGGAATGCCGATGCGTATTGAAGTGTGCGATCGCATTGACGCTCGAACTTGCAACAGGATTGATGCGGCCGGGATATAGAAGGCATGATGTATGGAACGGTAAAATCCTTTGGAGGAAAGAGAGAAGCTAAGTGTTGTAGCTAATCTGGCATATATTGTTGGGCTATCAAAAGCCATTGTAATCTCAGTTTTGAATATCAATAAAGAGAATGTTTTGTATACTTTATTTTCCTTTCTTTGTTAATATCGAATCAAAAGATAACCATTTTGAGAAATTGTTATCTTGCCTTGCACGAGCGCAACTCCAGGCTCGTGCGACATCACGCCCCCTACGAGGACGATAATTCAGGTGATTCCGGGTCGGGGCGTAACAAATTGGTACCAGAGCTCTGGGCTCAATTTCCTCTGGACGCTTGCTTCTTTTCAATTACACGATGTGCAATGCGTATCGAAAGAAAATTATTGCACATGGTGCAACGCATATCGAAGTAAAATCGCTACACGAAGTGCAACGGATGTCGAGAATGAATTATTGCACGAGATGCAACGGAAGGAACTGAAATCATAAATTGATAGAAACGAAATAAGTTCGGTTACGCACCGAACTTGTGTTGGAAAATGAAAACATTGGTCGAGTTGTGTTGGATTTTAATAGAATCAAAGTTACGGTTGTGATCAAGCACGATCACCACAGAAATCGTGAGTCGGAAGAGATTGATGGTTCATATTTTGTATAATGCAAGGAAATGACTTGATTTTCGAGTGGTATATGCCATACCACGTATGGGATGAATGACTCGATTATGAGTGGTATATGATATACCACTTGTGCGATGAATTGTATCGACACATTGTGAGAATTATGAAAGATTCGTCCACAACGGACGAGATAGCAACGAGACTCGATTGACAATTTGTATGACGGCATGTTGATGCAAATGTTCTTCGAAAATCGGTTGGGACGATAAGGCGAGACTCGTATCAATGAATGATATGTTGGACAAAAATTATAAGTCGGTCGAACGACCGAGACTAGTGGAACGATTATGCCTTGAAGCAATAATCGAATCGACGGTATAGGAAAACTTGAACTTACAAACGAGTCGCACGACTTGCGAGCTCGATGAAAATATTGGTCGATACAAATTATAATCGAATCGCATGACTTGCAATCTCGATAGAAATGTTAGCCGATGTAAAGTGTAATCGAATCGCACGACTTACGATTTCGATGAAAACATTGGTTGATTCGGATAGCCGCGTCAAAGAAAGATAGTTGGTTATGTTGAGACGAGACTCACTGTAAGCACGACGAAGTTATATGAAACTTAGAGGGCATGTTTGCATGACTCGAGGTCACGATGTTGGATAATCCGTAACTCGGTTACGCGATCAAAGTATAACGGAATGTAACGAATCGAGAAACGATTCGAGACGTATAAAATATTGTGGAGAACTTGGACGTATGCAATGCAAGTTATCGACGTTGAAACGGAATCAAAGTTGATCCTTACGCTATCGAAATTGATACGACGTATCGAGATTGATACGTAAGGAAACATAAGCATGATGTGAGAATACAAAATGGAGTGTGCCTTGCGCTATCAAACATTTGTAGATAACAATACACGAAGAACAAACTGGTTGATCATGAACTTTGTGATTGATCAAGATGAGACTATAAGTCATCGACGATTGCTCGATGCGTATAGCATCTCGTGTGTCGACCCACAAGTAAGATAGACTCGAACTCAATGCGAGTAGATACGTCGTGAACAACAGAATCATCGACGATAGTGCATGACTTTACTCGGAGGATAGTTGCACATCAGTTGCGCCGATAGAAATAGCTTTGTCTGAAATTGGATAGTCGTATAGAAATCATCGGAACGTGATTTGGCTCCGAAATAAGATAAAGCATGGTTCGTAGTCTGTACTTCGGTGATGATCCACAATTATCGAGCGTAGCTTCGGGGCAGCTGACCCTAGAAGACTTGACCGCCAAATCAAATTAAATGTTGTAGACCGTAAGATGACCCGTACGATATCGCATATGGAATTATATCGAGAAAGAAAATATGCTGCATGTTGACGATATGTTTAGGCGATCGAGAATTGTTGGAACAACTTTCGATTGAGAATGATATAGTTAGATTTGAGTATTCGTCAGATGAATACTTGAATGGTTATGTAGATCGACGATCGAACAACAAATTCACCAACGAAATTGGTGATTCGGATAGGCGATTGCGAGAACCATGCTATGCACGAGAGAGAACGATAAGGGAATGACTTACGAGTCATGTTGTTAGATTCGGATTCACCTCGCAATTGAGCTTGCATAAATCGAACTTATATTCGATGTTGCAAGACGGATAAGTTGGGAATTTGGCTAGTGAATTTCTACTTGTTAGGAATCGAATGTAAGATGCGTCGTAAAGACGTTCGTGTCAAGGCGATTATTGCCTTGAGCATCATCGACTGGAATTAAACTTGGGTCGGATAAATTGTGGCCTTTGTGCAATGTCAATTTGAATTGCGTCGGAAGAATTTAAGCACGGTGTCTAGGTAAGTAACCTAGCGGGCGTAGTCCCGAATGTTGATAAAGAAATCGTATCGAGATAAGTTGTATAGCCAGACTTCAGAAATAGATGGGTGGCGACTTCGAACGCAAGGCGTTGCGAAGGATCGTTGCGATTGGATGTGCGACGGCTTGACGCAACGTATAAAATTGATAGTTCCGATGAAACATACGAAATAAGAAATATTATTTTGAATCGCGTCACATGCTGTAATTTTATTGAATGAATCACGTATGTATCGAATATGCGATAAAATTTTTGAGAACAGTTGCTAAAGATAAGTCCGATAAGAAGTACGAGATGGCATGCATAGGATTAAAATTTACCTGTCAGCTTTGTTCCAATTTGCTACCACTAGACTTGGTCGAAATACATATATCTTCGGGATGCCTTGAATATAGGTACAGATCCAAATCGAGTTGTATACAAAATTTAAATCGAGCTGCAGGAAAGACTTGAAATGTTAATGAAAAGCTTGCGAAATAGTGTAAAACTGAACAACATTGGTGGAACGAGATCGTGAAACGATCTATAAAATACTTAGTCGGAGTGTTGGTTTTGGTTTGAGGACGAACCTTATTTTGAGTGCTATATTCTGTAATGTCCCGCTCCATATGGCACATTACGCTGAGGCATTGACTCAAAGAGTCACGTTGACCGAATGAAAATGTATCGATGCGAATCGATATGAGAGTTACGTTGTCCTGAGCAATGCATCGAAACTAAGTCGATGCGAAGAGTTGCCTTGTCCTAAAGAATGCATCGAGTTGAATCGATGCGAAGTGCCACATTGCCTCTAAGGATAAGTGCGTTGAATCGGCTCGAAGATTCTAAGAAATTGAATCGACCAAGGTGCAAGTCCAAATCGATGCAAGTATTGATTTTAGTTGGTTTCATGTGCAGGCTTTACGTTTACGCTAAAATATTAGAGGTCGGCATTCTGCCTTATTCAGTAAGGGGTCCGCGAAACCAAATCGTCGCCTTACGGCAGGCTGAGACTTGGGCACGGTAAGCCAAATCGGATGTATAATGCAATGAAGCACGAAGTGCTCGAATGGCTAAGTCAGGAGAGTGGTCGTGCAACGAAGTTATGAAATCGAGCTACATCGGCTCGGCGAAACGACAAGGCGTATCGACTCAAGGTGTTAGGATTGACTCTTCTTTTTACTCCTTCATGCCTAAGTCAAAATATATCATTGTATGCTAGGTTAACCTATCGACGCCACGGGCATGGTCCGATCGGAAGATAAATCGTAGTGTGCCGAACACTAGTTAGAATAATTAAAATAAAACGTGCATCAAATACACGAGTCGCTATGGAACATTGGATATTACAAAGGCGAGTGCCTCGGTGCATAAGCCGCAAGAATATTGGATAACTGTATTGCCTTAGTGCACGAACCATACCGTGCCTTTGCGCACGAGTTAGAAAGGCTAGAACATTGAAAGACAATAGGCGAGCGCCCTGTAGGAACGAAATTGTAAAGCAGAATACTCTAGAGGGGGGTGAATAGAGTAGGCAGTGGAATATTGCTAATAAAAAACTTGTTAGCAGTTAGATCATTGATAAAATAATAATCACAAAAAGTAAATGACGGAATTTAAAAGATATCAGAAGGCAAACGCAAACACCGAGATTTATACTGGTTTCCCTCTTGTGAGGACTAGTCCAGTCGGAAGAACTCTAGCTTCCAGTTGAATCCACTATTGAAAAATTTCGGAAGTTTTCATACGAAGTCCTTGCAACTTCTACAAATGCGAGCTTTGATACGAAGAACTCGACCAACTTCAATTGTGAAGAGCTGAATCTTCTATGAAGCCTCTGATTACAATCGCTCTGAAACTTCTAGACCGTACCGCACTGGCAAATCGACTAGAGGATTGTAACTGGATTGGGATTTAAAAATGAAAGCTTTTAAGAACTCTTTGGAAGAATGTAAGCTCAGGAAGAGAAGAGATTGAAAGTTAATTGGTGATTTGAAATGATCGAAATACTTTTCTATTTATTATTTTTCCAAAGACAGAACTCTGACAGAATTCGGGCAGAATTCGGACAGAACTCTTTGTAACAAACCGTAACTGAAGGATGACTAAGTTCAATAACCCAACGTTCACTAATGTTCCAAATGGCCGAACTCTGGCCGAACTCGGCCCGAGTTCTCCTGGGGTTCTGCCAGTTCATTTTTGGAGAAAATAAATTTTGGCTTTTTGAAAGATCCTTCAGAAGCTTTTTGTAAAAAGAATATTTTTCAAAAACGTAGGTCATTTTGTAAAGAATATGATAGTTTTGAAAAACGTTTTAGGATAGCCTATTTGCCAGTACGACTCGGTGTATAATGTATTTCTAGACTCAATAAAATTAAAAATTATATTACATAACAGGAAGTACATTCTGAATGGCAAACAGCTTCAGTCTTGAACATTGTTGATATCCGTTGTTGAGCAGTGTCCAAAATATCGTAGGTAAACATCTGAGTTGACTTGCATTTATATCAAGACAGAGTTTGATCAATTATTAAAATCAGGTTTGACCATGACCAATGGGCCAACAATCTCCCCCATTTTGATAATTGACAAACCTTGCCGATATAACATCTAAGCTTGGAATCAAATCAAAAGAAATTGTTCATAACCTGTATGCACGAAAATGTTAGATCTTATTTCTCCCCCGTTGTCACTTAGCAAAATAATTGTAAAAGAGAAAGCTCTCCCGCAATAAATGCATAAGTAACAAACAGTAAAAAACACAATAAACATAGATAATCATGACAGTCATGGTAGAAACAGTAAACATGGTAAGAGAAACAGATAGTCTATAGAAAACAATACAGGCATGTATTTGTCACAGGCAGTATTTGATAAAGTATAAAGCAACAAAAGATAGATAGTGCTACCATAGTACTGAAACACATAAAGTGCTGAATAATAGACTAAAATGCCAAAACTGAGACATAATCAAAAATCATGTGTACGAATAGTCCCATAATAGAAAAAGTGCTGATAAAAATATAAGAGTACTGATAAAATCTTGGAATGTCGGAGCATTTCCAAGTAAACATAAGACAAAAGTAACAGCCTCAAGAATCTAACATCTCAAAACTCATCATCATTATCAACGTCATCAGCTGCAGCACCAGCATGTCCAAAAGGACCAGCTTTAGAAGTACCAGTGCCAAAAGTACGAGGAGTGGCACCAGTGGTACGATACCAATCATAGGCGTTCCCTGGCTGTAACAGAGAGTGAACCGCCTCGTCGTCAATGCGGTAGCCAGAAAAAGAAGGGTCTCGAGGTAGAAAGCTAGCAGAATGACCCGCCTGCGCAAACCTCAGATCGACGAAGGAGTTGGCAATCGCCTGGAACCGAGTAATATTACGAAACTCGTGTTCCCTAGAGGTCTCAACATAAAAAGACTGCAGATCTGATAAGTACTGATGTATACCCTCAAATGTCATAGGGTAAGAATGAGGATGAACAGGTGCTGTAGGAGCTGTGGAAGTAGGTGCAGGAGGAGTAGGTGCAGTAGGTGGAGGAACAGATGCAATGCTGCGACGAGAGAGTTTGAGAAACTTAGGCTCGGAGTCAACAGCACAAGTAGATAAATCAATATCAAATCTCTGAAAAATGCGAGGAATAAGCATCGCATAAGATAGGTTGCGGTCTCTTCCGCGACATCTACCCATCATCTAGATGATAGTCTTAGGGAAAGAAAAAGGAATCCCCTTAAGAATATGATAAAGAGCAGAAAGCTCAAGTGCAATGACATCATCTTTAGAAGTGGATTTTGGAAGTAAGGTGGAATAGATGATGCGATGTAATTCGTAGTTAAACAAGTTCAAGTTATTAGCCTTGAACTTTCCAGGAAGAACGCGTGCGGGCGCACAAAGTTTATTCTTGAAACTAACGAGTGTCGTGCCATCGGAGAAATCAAAATCAGTGATGTCATCGAACGGGACACCTTCGTTTGGGATACCAAGGATTTTTGCTAACGTTTCATCAGTGAATTCAATATCAATTCCTCCGACACGTGTCCTCGCTGTAAAAGTGTCTAACACGAAATTACAATAGAATAATCTAATGGCATTAGTGGCAATAGGGAATTGTAAGGTGACAAAGTGTTGTAACCCTAATGCCTTAAAGTAAGGGCGGTGATCCGGAAAAATAGTCCACTCAATCGGTGATCCGGTACAAATATTACGTATGATAAAGTCGACGTACCACAATAAAGCTTGATCGGAAGTTTTAAAGTAAAACTCATCTGACGCACCATCGTCCGATTGGACCGGAGAAAAAAGGCAATCTGTATGCGAATCTGAAGACGATGCCTCTGCATTGGCATTGGCCTTCTTCCTCTTGAAATGATTGAACTTAGGCATTCTTTTCCAAAAATTTCTAGAAATCCTAAGTATTGAAAAGTGGAGGAAAGAAGAGATTATACCTTCCAAGAATAGGATATGTTATAGAGGATGACGATCTCCGCACGAATCCAAAGTTTTGACGAGAAACTCCACAAAGATTGAAAGAACAAGGATGGAGAAGAAGCTAGGGTTTCGGAGGGGAGCTGCTGCTGTTATAAAGATGTAGGGAAGAATGAAGAAGAAGGAAGCCTCGGGTTGGTACTTGTCACGACCCGCACCCTGATTAGGGGCACGAGACGTGGGTACGTCCAGCCTACGCCGCAGCATCGGCGGTAGAACACTGTCTAGGTCATCTAAAAATACTACAACTAAACAGATAAAGGTACCTGTACAGTATATACACTCCGAATGGAGGTGACATAGCAATACAGTCTCAATCACAAATGTAAAACTAAGGTAGATAGCATGGAAATAAAATATGATAGATGAAGCAGAAAATAAGTTCGAGATCCACACAAGTCCAAGACTAAACATAACATCACAGAATATAATATAATACTACAGTCTTAAAAGTACTAGCTGGCTCGCAGGCCAGGCAAACCTAACTAAACTACACTACTCAGGGTGAGCAAAGTCTAGTGGCTCTACTAACAAGCCGCGGTCTAAATCTACTCTATCTAACCCGTCCCCATAATAGGACGGGCAATCAGCCTCTGAATCATCTATAAAATATCATAATGGTATCCTGTCAGGAAAATGAGCAAGTACAACCACCAACAACAGTTCTATATGAATTGACAAATTCTATAAGAGACAGTGTAATGAAATACAAGACAAAATCAACTGGAAATATATATCGAGATGTGAGTACTGAAAAGGACGACAATATGTATGTATATAGGGCGACTTAGAAACTACTCGGAAGCCGAGTTACAACCCCTAAACCAAACAAGGACCGGGGCTGTAACCCTTCTCCCGAACAGAACTTAGTCTCCAACGATAATAAATATAAAAGGTGCCTTGAATTATTAGTGTGTTATGTGATCGGCTTGGGAAAATATACTCAGGCTTTCCATCCGACCGGCTATGAACCATAAATACAATAGAGCGGTCAGGCCGGTCACCATAGAAAGCTATAAAATATATAGGGTCAGGCTTTACCCGTCGTGAGGCGAGGGTATAGCTATGAACCGTATGTACAATAGAACCATGTGAGAATTTTGATCACACAACCACTAATAACTCCCCCATCCCCGAATAGTACAATGGATCTGGACATGACACGTCATGACACGGGATTTCCTAAGAGGATAGCTACTCCCTCTCAGGAATCGGTGTCTATACAAGTACATGGAACAAGACAGAAAATATACATATATACCAAGAAAATCCAGGAACAATATCTCATGTCATGATCCAACGTATACTAGTCCGTGAACTATCGTGACTGGAATCAACTAAGACACTACAACTGAATCGGATATAGCAGATATCAAGACAATAAAAACTATCAGTGAATGTACTCGCCTTCTGTCCTGAGCTGTAGGGTATATCAATGCTCAGAGCGGTAATCAGAAACCTAAAGATGAGATACTGCATGTTAATTTAGGTTTAAACAAGTTTAAGAATGATTCACAATGAATTATATGAATTCTAGGTCAAACTAGGTCTCACTGAGTCACACTAAGTCCTGTCAAGTCAATCTAGGTCAAATCAAGTTATATCAAGTCAATCTAAGTCAGACCAAGTCAACTCTAGGTCATACCAGTCATCGTAGGTCAAAACAAGTCAAAAAAAAGTCAAACAGGGTCAAGAGTTGGCCTACAGTTGACTTTTGGTCAACTGGTCAACCCTGGTCAACTCTGGTCAACTCTAGGTCAATCCTAGGTCAATGGTGACTAACAGTTGACTTTTGGTCAACCGTTCAAGTCTAATGGAATTTAGGACTAAATTGGTTAAAGTGTTGACCCATAGTTGACTTTTGGTCTAAAAAGTCAACCGTGGTCAACCAAGGTCAAGACTAGGTCTAGACGACTATTCCTAATCATTACCAACCCTTACAACCCATATCCGATTCATCTCAAACTCCTATTCTTCTCCTTCTCCTTCTCCCCTCATTCTCCTTCTCATTCTCCTCCTCATTTTCCTCCTCATTCTCCTTCTTCCCTCATTCTCCTTCTCATTCTCCTTCTCATTCTCCTCCTCATTCTCCTTCTCATTCTTCTCCTCATTCTCCTCCTACTACTGCTGCTCCTGCTAGTGCTATTGCTGCTACTGTGGCTTATTCTATTCATCTTCTTCTACTTCTTTCACTACTTCCTTCCCTCTATATATATATATATATATATATATATATATATATATATATATATATATATATATATATATAAATACATACACACACACATGTCTATATGTAAATACATACATATATAAATATATATATAGACACACACACTCTCAAATACATATTCGAACACACTCACACACCACTCCTGACACTCTCACACATATACGTTCTCACTCACACACTACCACCACCACTCTCATGACACCACCACCATTCTCATGACACCAATACCACCACCACCACTCTCTACACACACTCAAATACATATAGATATATATACACATATATACTCCTCTCTAAAGGAAACCCCCAATTAAATCCTTAAACTAGATTTTTAGGAAACCTACAAATTCTATGGGCAAAATGTAGAGGGTGATCTCCTCCTCATTTATGGTGAAGGAAATAAATACAAAAGAGAATTAATGAGGGTTTTAAAAGCATACCTAATTGATCTTCTTGAATGAGAAGAAACTTCAAAAAAGGAAATGAAATAGAGAGAGAGAGAGAGGTTGATTTGGAGTGAAGCAAAGGAGAGGGGGTGACCCACACATGGCCGGCCACATCTTAGAGGGTTGGGGGCATTTGGCAATTTACCAAAATGCCCTCCAAGTCAAAGAAATGAGTGGTTTGAGTTTGGGTCAAAATGGTAACTTGAAAACTCCTAATTTCAAGTTCTAAATCTAATTCTAATCCCTAATCCCACTAAAATCAAATGGAATTAGTCAAATATAAATATCTGGGTTTGGTCATGACAAGTTGGTCGGTTCCAGTTGGGTCCCGATCAGAGTCTAAGCAACCCCGGGTCCCCGATACAAGTCGGAATGAGCTAAAATTCGAACCCGACTCAAATAACCCCAAAACAATATCATAATTAATAAAATAAACTTCAAAAATATTTTTAAATACAAAATAACAAAAATACCCCTGTTCCTGAAAACTGGGGGTGACAGTACTGGTATATATAAATACCCAGCCGAACTTTGGCCGAATTCGGACCGAATTCGCCAAGGGTTGCCTGGCTATATATATATATAATTCAAATGAGGCCACATTCTTTTTCATTAATTCGTTTTAAATGCTTAATTCAAAGTTTAGTAATTTTAAATCTCAAAATAATATAATTAATATTATTTTATAAATTAATATTCTCTACTCAGCATCTGTCTCAGATTAGCTGTAGGAGTACTATCCCAGCTAACGGAGGTTCACCGGGGAACTCTTAAATACCGCTTCGCTTCGACCGTAGTCGTGGTGACAGACAGACTCTTTTTAGGCTTGTCTCAAAAATAGTTTATGAGTATCAAATAAATAATTAATAAAATAAAATTAATTAATATTATTGATATATAAAATTCCTAATTCTCGACGTAAATAGTTGAAACGATCTTCTGCTAAAGGTTTTGTGAGTATGTCAGCTAATTGATTGTGTCTATGTATACAAGGTCTATATCTCCATTTTGTTGATGATCTCTAAGAAAATGATGTCGAATCTCGATATGTTTAGTACGAGAATGACATACAGGATTCTTAGTCAAATTAATAGAACTAGTATTATCACAGAAAATGGGTATGTGTGAAACATACAATCCATAGTCTTCTAAGGTTTGTTTCATCCACAAAATTTGTGCACAACAACGTCCTGCGGCGATATACTCAGCCTTGGTTGTTGATAATGCAACAGAATTTTTCTTTTTACAAAACCAAGAGACTAGAGCTTTTCCTAGGAAATAACATGTGCCGCTAGTACTTTTTCTATCTATTTTGTATTCAGGAAAATCAGCATCGGAATAACCGGTTAGGTCAAACGACGTAGTTTTGGGATACCATAAGGCGACAGAAGAAGTGCCTTTAAGGTATCGGAAGATACGCTTAACTGCGCACAAATGTGATTTCTTAGGATTAGCTTGAAAATGTGCACATAAGCAAACACTAAACATAATGTCTGGTCGACTTGCAGTTAAATATAATAAGCTACCGATCATACCTCGATACTTACGTATGTCGACAGATTTGCCTTGTTCATCAATATCAAGCTTAGTTGAAGTCGCCATTGGAGTGCTAAGTGGTTTTGTTGTTTTCATGTCGAACATCTTCAATAGATCCTTTGTGTATTTTGCTTGATTTATGAACGTTCCATTGTTTGTTTGTTTGATTTGCAGTCCGAGAAAGAATTTCAGCTCTCCCATCATGCTCATCTCAAACTCATTCTGCATACACTTTGAAAATTCTTGACAAAAAATTTATCAGTAGATCCAAAGATAATATCATCTACATTGATTTGAATCAAAAGAATATTATTATTCAAAGACTTTATAAACAAAGTAGTGTCAACCTTTCCCTTTGAAAAATCGTTATCAAGTAGAAAAGTGCTTAGACGATCGTACCAAGCACGAGGGGCTTGTTTTAAACCGTATAAAGCTTTATTCAACTTGAAAACATATTCAAGAAATTTAAAATCAGTAAAACTGGGTGGTTGAGCTACATAAACCTCTTCTTTTATAAAACCATTTAAACACGCGCTTTTGACATCCATTTGAAATAACTTAAAATTATAAAACATGCAAATGCACATAACATGCGAATGGATTCTAATCTCGCAACTGGAACATAAGTCTCATCGTAGTCGATACCTTCTTCCTGATTGTATCCTTGAGCTACGAGTCGAGCCTTATTACGAGTCACTAAACCATTCTCGTTCAGTTTATTTCGGAATACCCATCGGGTGCCAATGACTGGATGATCAATAGGCTTGGGAACAAGTTCCCAAACTTGATTCCGTTCGAATTAGTTTAATTCCTCTTTCATAGCATCTAACCAAAAATTATCACTACATGCTTCATCAATATTTTTGGGTTCAAACTGCGAGACAAAAGCAACAAGAATCTATATCTTTATTAGAGGAACGAGTACTTACACCTTTGGTAATCTCACCAATTACCAAGTTCCTTGGATGACTAGCCAAGAATCTCATCTCTTTTGGTATAGTCTCAGGATTACTAGTTCCGGCTTTTTTGCTTGGAGGTTCATCTGATGCCTGATGTGATGGTTCTGTATCTTTGTGTGAAGGTTTTGCAGTGGTTGTACTTGGTGCGATTATGTCTACACTGTCATCATCGTCTAAGTGTTGATTTAGCTCATCAAACTTGACGTTGATAGATTCTTCAATGATCATGGTTCTTTTGTTGAAGACTCTATATCATTTGCTCTTTGCTGCATAACCTAAAAATATACCTTCATCGGCCTTTTCATCAAATTTACTCAAATTATCTTTGGTATTAAGAATAAAACATTTACAACCAAAGATTTTGAAATAAGAAACATTTGGTGTTCTATCAAACCATAATTCATAGGAAGTCTTCTTCGATATAGGTCGAATTAGAACCCTATTGAGAATATAGCATGATGTATTTACAGCTTCAGCCTATAAATATCTAGGTAGACTAAACTGGTTTAACATAACTCTAGCCATTTCAGATAGAGTTCTGTTCTTACGTTCCACAACTCCATTTTGTTGCAGAGTCCTAGGGCAAGAGAATTCATGCAGATAACCATGTGTGTCACAAAATTGCTTGAATTCTGCATTCTCAAATTCGCCGCCAAGATCACTACGAATACGTGTAATCATGAACCCTTTTTCATTCTGTACTTTCTTGCAAAAGGTGACGAATTCTATAATGTATCATTCTTGCGTGCAAGAAAATAAACCCATGTATATCTAGAGAAGTCATCTATAATGACAAATGCATATAACAATTACCACCTAGACTAGCAATTCTGCTGGGTCCAAATAAGTCCATATGTAACAATTGTAAATGTCTAGTGGTACTTACAGCGTTCTTGGATTTGAATGCGGATTTGGTAGCTTTGTTCTTTTCACATTCACTACATACCGTATCCTTCTTGAAAGAAATATCCAGTAAGCCGCGTACCAACTTGTTCGTAGATAATCTTGAAATTGTATCCATGTTTGCATGACCGAGTCTCATATGCCATAGTTGACTCTCAATGCTATTGGCCATCAAACATCTACCTGCTGTGTTAGCATCTTCCAACAAATAGAATACATATATATTGTCTTCCCTAATACCTTCAAATATAGTACTGCCAGTTGAACTATCAATAATAGTACATTTATCTTTTACGAAGTTAATGCCATAATCGTGATCAGCTAAATGGCTTATGCTGAGCAGATTATGTTTTAACTCGGTAACAAGACAAACATCTTTAATCACTGGATAGGGAGCCTTACCAATGTCACCGATACCGATTATGTACCCTCTCAAATTATCACCGAAGGAGACGTATCCTTCTTTATTCCTCTTCGACAGTGTTACAAATAATGAAGCGTCACCAGTCATGTGCCGTGAGCAACCGCTATCGAGAATCCATTTGCTTCTAGCATATGAAGGGTGTCCCACCTACAAAATAATTTACAGATGAAACTTTTGGTGCCCATTTCTTATAGGGTCCTGACTGGTTAGTTTTCGATAATATGTATAAATATTTAAATCTACTAACTTTCTGATTCTACATGCAGAAGATATATGACAAATGAGGCCACAATAATAACATTTAGCATGTTGAGTGTTGAAAGTAGTGTGAGGTGCATGATTGGTAGTTTTGGTTTTCGAGTATAGAAGAATACATGCCTATTTGTCTTCTTGGGCATAGTCTTGGTATGGTTTGGTCTGACAGTGTTGGGCGTGTTCCGATGATTCGGTAATTGACACGTGTTAGAATAGGAAGCAGCAACTTCAGGCTGTTTTCCTAAACTAATTTCTAACTTTTTGGAAGTGTCATATAATCTAGTATAGTCAGATGTAAGTGAATCTAATCTGACATGTGCACACTGGAGACTCTTTCTCTCCTTAGATAGGTCTTCCTTTAACTAGATAATAGTTTGGTCTTTTTCTTCCGATAGTTTAACAGTCTCGTGTAACAACAATTTAATAGAAGAAAGCTCACCAAACTCATTTGAAGAGTCATTATCTCTAACCTGATCTAGTAGGTCGGTAAGTCTTCCTATTTCACCTTTATATTCTTTGAGTACTTTCTTAGAGGTTTCATATTTACTACACAGTTTCCTGTAATCATCTAACAGTTCACTGAAAGCCTCTTCTAATTGCTCAAAGGTGAAATTATCATAAGGGTCAAATAGAGGATTAGTGATTACCTGATCGCAAGACATCAAGCACACATTTGCAGCGTCATCTGATTGTTCATCTTTTGAGTCGCTGGCTTCACTTTCATGCCATATGCTTGTGTTGGCGTACTTTTTTGATACAGATTTCTTCAGGTAGCCTCTGTCATATTTGCTATTTTTCTTTGATGATGATGCTGAGGGACAATCTTTCTTCATGTGTCCTTTCTTCTTGCATCCGTAGCAAATAGGATCTTCTTCATTATTGTTGTTGTCTTTGCTGTCCTTTGTTCTTCTGTTAAATCTCATGAACTTCTTGAACTTTCTTACCAGAAGAGCTTGATATTCAGAGTCGGAGTCGTTGTCGTCGGAATCATCTTCGATGGTTCTTCTATGTTGAGCCTTGAGAGCGATCATCTTCTCTGACTTTTCCTTTGGTGTAGCATCTTCAAAGTCTTGAAGTTCTAACTCGTGAGTGAGTAGCTTACCCATAAGTGTTTCTAGAGACATTGTTGAGAGGTCGTTCCCTTCAATGATTGTTGTAGCCTTTGGAATCCAGTTCGTTGTAAGGGCTCGTAGAAGTTTACGAATCTTCTCATGGTTACTGTAATCCTTGCCTAGTGAGGACAGAGGATTTACAATATCCAAGAATCTTGTAAACATCTGAGTGACTAATTCACTTGGCTTCATTTTGAACGCCTCATACTCCTGAGTAAGTCTGCTGATCTTTGACTCCTTGACTTGTGTTGTTCCTTCGTAGGTTACTTCGAGAAGTTTTCATACTTCGTTTGATGTTGTGCAAGTAGACACCCTGTTGAATTCAGTTCTGTCTAAAGCAAACAAATAAAGCGTTAATAGCACGTACGTCAAGACTGGCCTTTTTTTCTTCCTCTGTATATTTGTCATTAGGTTTTTCAGCTAAAACACCATTAACATAAATACGAGGTAGCTTTTTATAGCCATCAATAACCACAGACCATAAGTCAAAATCAAGAGATTTCAGAAAGAAACTCATACGTTTTTTCCAATAAGTGTAGTTTGTTCCGTCAAACAGTGGAGGTTTGTTTGTGGCTTGGCCTTCACTTGTGAATTTCACAGTTGCCATGTGTAATACTGTGATCTATATAAAAATTGAATATAACTGCAATTTTACCTTGCTTTACCTGTATAACCCGCTCTGATACCAATTATAGAAACAATTGGGATTAGAATATAATACCTCTAGATGGAGAGCCTGCTCTGATACCAATTGTAGGAACGAAATTGTAAAGCAGAATACTCTAGAGAGGGTAAATAGAGTAGGAAGCGGAATATTGCTAATTAAAAACTTGTTAGCAGTTAGATCATTGATAAAATAATAATCACAAAAAGTAAATGACAGAATTTAAAAGAGATCAAAAGGCAAACGCAAACACCGAGATTTATACTGGTTTCTCTCTTGTGAGGACTAGTCCAGTCGAAAGAACTCTAGCTTCCAGTTGAATCCACTATTGGAAAATCTCGCAAGTTTTCATACGAAGTCCTTGCAACTTCTACAAACGCGAGCTTTGATACGAAGAACTCGACCAACTTCAATTATGAAGAGTTGAATCTTCTATCAAGCCTCTGATTACAATCGCTCTGAAACTTCTAGACCGTACCGCATTGGCAAATCGACTAGATGATTCTAACTGGCTTGGGATTTGAAAATGAAAGCTTTTAAGAACTCTTTGGAAGAATGTAAGCTCAGGAAGAGAAGAGATTGAAAGTGAATTGGTGATTTGAAATGATCGAAATACTTCTCTATTTATAGTTTTTTCAAAGACAGAACTCTGATAGAATTCGGGCAGAATTCGGACAGAACTTTTTGTAACAAACCGTAACTGAAGGATGACCAAGTTCAAAAACCCAACGTTCACTAATGTTCCAAATGGCCGAACTCTGACCGAACTCGGCCCGAGTTCTCCTGGGTTTCTTCCAGCTCATTTTTGGAGAAAATAAATTTTGTCTTTTTGAAAGATCCTTCAGAAGCTCTTTATAAAAAGAATATTTTTCAAAAACGTAGGTCATTTTGTAAAGAATAGGATGATTTTGAAAAACATTATAGGATAGCCTATTTGTCAGTACGACTCGGTGTACAATGTATTCCTAGACTCAATAAAATAAAAAATTATATTATATAACAAAAAGTACATTCTGAATGGCAAACAGCTTCAGTCTTGAACATTGTTGATATCCATTGTTGAGCAGTGTCCAAAACGTCGTAGGTAAACATCTGAGTTGACTTGCATTTATATCAAGACAGAGTTTGATCAATTATTAAAATCAGGTTTGACCATGACCAATGGGCCAACACGCCCTAGCATTCAAGCCACGAACATTGAACACTAAGGGGCCAATACGGTCGAAACGTGCCTACGTGTACGAGATCATAAAAAGATGGCTTTGTTGCGAAAGAATACAATTGTGGCATGAATGTGGCGGAACTGTCGGATATGACATAAGGCCTCAAAAGGTGTTCGGGTCCTTTGGGTCGTTCGGTTGACGAACATTAAGTTGAGGCATGATGCCACTGAACATTGAAATGAAGTATGAAACGTAAGAACATAGAAAGTTAACGGAAGATATATGAGATGATAAAGTCTGAGTCTTGGACTCAAGACTATGCTTAGTTGTTTGAATAATAGTTCGTTGCATGGTCAAATGAAATGGACTTGTGATAAATGTGATTATCTCCCATGCACGGGTGTTCCCTCGAACGGTTAAATATCGGGGAGCCAGAACCGTTTGGCCTAGGAGGGAATGTATCTTTGATAGGCGTACATCCGTAAGACGATTAGCAACTGCTTGACGAGATAGGAAAAACCGCAAATGATGGTATGCAGCGGTAATTTTTCGATTGTTTGGGATAGCAACCCAACCCGTGAAATACCGGGCTACCCAAATTTGAGAAAGAAAAGGAGAGAAAAGAAAGTAAAGAAAATAAAAGAAACTCCTTTAGTCCATTCTGGCGCGGATACGCCAATACCTTCATATAGTTAAGGAACGATGGGTTGAAAGTGTAGGCACGTATGTGTTCTGTAGGTACGTATGTGTTCCGTACACATAGATCCTGTATAGAGAGCACTTATAATATGACATGGAAGGAATGGGGCCTATTCCCCATGCGTCGATGCAAGGGCGAGTGCGTCCATACTAGTAAGCCACGAATCAAATACGAGATTGCTTGTCTGCTTGCCTATTCAATTTGAATAACATGCTTGCCATGATAACATGATTTACGCTTTCGAATATGCCATGAAATCGACCCTAAGAAGAATATAGCAAGATCATAAGCTAAGTTGCATGATTGAACATAAATACTACAATGTCGGTTTAGAAAGGTCTTTGTATCAGTACATGCGAGGACGAACGTACTAATCTCCCACCAGCTTTCATGTAGGGTACAGGGAATGGATTGCTCACGACGAAGCTTCGCCTGAACGCATTGAGGCTTGGAATATCGAAGCGTATTGAAGTGTGCGATCGCATTGACGCTCGAACTTGCAACAGGATTGATATGGCCGGGATATAGAAGGCATAATGTGTGGAACGATAAAATCCTTTATAGAAAAGAGAGAATCTGAGTGTTGTAGCCAATCTGGCATATATTGTTGGGCTATCAAAAGCCTTTGTAATCTCAATTTCGAATATCAATAAAGAGAATTATTTCGTATACACTGTTTTCCTTTCGTTGTTAATATCGAATCAAAAGATAACCATTTTGAGAACTTGTCATCTTGCCTTGCACGAGTGCAACTCCAGGCTCGTACGGCATCATGCCCCCTATGAGGACAATGATTCGTGTGATTTCGGGTCGGGGCATGACAAATTGGTATCAGAGCTCTAGGCTCAATTTCCTCTGGATGCTTGCTTCATTTCAATTCCAATGAGTTGCCCACCACCAATCAAATCACTCTTAACTCTACTCGATGCTGCACTGGATGTTCCATACAATAAGTCTAATATAAATCATGTAATATTTTTGCATGTTGTTTTAGAAATAACATGGAGTTTGCTGGAAAAGTCGTGAACCGTTTGTTGTTGTAAGTGCAATAAGTTGCGCGATGTAAATTCAAGGATTTATTGCTGCTGATGCAACACGTCGTGAAATGTAAGTTGAGGTGTTCGTTGTTTGCAACGATTGATAGGAGAAATGTTGGTTGTATCAATATAATAAAATTCGTGGAATGTGTTGCGGTAATTGCCACGCATTGATTGTAAATGATGCACTGAAAGAAAATAAAAGTTGATATTGAATGTGTTGAACGGAGTCACATATTGACTTTGAATATCGGGAATGAATCATTGCACAAGGTGCAATAAATATCGAAAATAAATCGTTGTACGATGTGCAATGCGTATCGGAAGTAAATTGTTGCACGTGGTGCAACGTATATCAAAATAAAATTGTTGCACGAAGTGCAACGGATATCAAGAATGAATTGTTGCACGAGATACAATGGAAGGAACTGAAATCATAAATTGATAGAAACGAAATCAACCGATCATAGTGCTGCATATAAATAGAAGGACCATTCCTTCATTCAATCCTCTTCAACCACTTCAATATTCTCAATACGTTCAAGAACTTCAGCAGCTTTGACTCATCACCTTCCAGAGCAATTCAGACCTTCAGAGAGCTCGAGATCATCGACAGATCATCAATGGAGTAAAGAATCATCTCTCCATCGCCATGGTTCCCAGATAAAAATAAAAGTTTACTAGAAGGAATTTTATCGAGATCCGACATTGTACTATGTTCTGTTTGTTATTTTATAAAGTGATTTCAAATACTTTTTAGTGGCAAACAAATAGGAACCCACCAAAGTCAGTCCCCTCAAAGATCTAATCTCAAATCTAGAACTGCTGGAGCTGGTACTGACGATTGGGAAGAAGATCCCCTCTGATTGTGATGCTTCTTCTGGCCTCCAATCCTATCCCTAATCCTATGTAAAGTATACTTATGCCTCCTTGCTGCCATCAGCACAGCATCAAAAGTCTGAAACTCATGCTGCTCGACCGAGATCTCCAGATGAAGTCCCTGCTGGAACCTCCTTGCTCGATCTAACTCAGTCGCCACCATGGAAAGGATAAACCGAGTAAGCCTGCTAAACTTTGCCGCATATCCATCGTGATCCTGCCCATCTGCCGGAGGCTGATGAACCTCTGCTACAGATCATAACATGACACTGCATTAAAATAGTGAGTAAGAAAGCTCTCGCTAAAATCCGCCCAGGCTATTGACGCCATAAGAGACACCTCATGAGCCACCCTCCAATCACGGTCCAAATACAAGAGCTGCAACATGACAACTGCCACATGCTCCCTAGTCGGAATCCCTGTCACCTCTAGAATGACCTTAGTATCCTGATGTCACGACCCGCACCCGCTTTTTGGATACGAGACGTGTCCAAGCCAGCCTACGCCGCAGAGTCGGCGGTAGAATGCTGTCAAGCCCGCAAGAAAATAAATGCTCAAAAATAAACATTTGATGCTCATTCACATTTCTACATTTATTACAATATTTATATTTAAACAAAATACAAGACTTTACATTTAATGGAATTGATACAAATGCTATCTATTTCTAGGTTGCCTTCAGCATACCCAAGTCTTCCCCAGTGCTAAGAGTGATCGCGGCTAAACATGTAAAATGTTGGTTATCCAGTCAGGATTGGAACAAGTACACAAACCGACGGCAATGCAAAACATAATAGAATTAATAAGACATGAAAACAGCATATGGAATATGAAAGCTAGTAAAAAAACTGATGACATAGCACGATAGAGAAGTAAACAAGGAAAAACTAATAAAAGACATCTATCTAGGTGGTGTGAAATATCCTTTTCGACATGTGGACGACTAGGGGGTAAATAAGGCACACTGCACGTGTCGTGCGCAGCGGCTAGCTTTCAAGATTAGACATAATGGGATATTTCTGGGTAGTCCACATGCCTACTAAGATATTTTCCCTTCCGACTACTCCGTGTGACGAGCGTGTCAACAAGCAGCAAGATATATGTATAGACATGAAATAAAAAGACTACTATGAATCGGAAAGAATTCAGAAAGTGCACTTGCCTGAGGTCCTTAGCTGGAGAAACCAATACTATACAACACAATGAGCCACAATCAATCTGCACGTGCAGAAGTCTCCGGATGCTAAAATAAACAGTACCAACGTTCTCAGAATAGTTAAATAGCTAGGATTGCCTGTCCTTAAGTCCAATTCTGGACATAGGGGCAAAACGGTAATTTCGGCAAAAACGATGTCCGCCGTTGGATCCGCTTTGCACCGAAATGCATGCCAAAGTCAACGGTCTCTAAAGTTGTCAAACTACATGTCTACAGATCCAGTTTTCCGATACGAACCCATCCGTATGTCCAGAGTTGGATTCCGGCGGACCGTGCACAAAATTACTCGTTGAGTGGGACCGTGGGGCCCGCAAAACGACGTCGGATTCAACTGTCTCAGAATTGGACCAAACTTGGCATACATGACCAGAAAAATGATACGGTTCTGTTGGCGCAAGTTTCGTCTCGATCTGACGAGCGTGCACAAAGTAATTGGAGAATTTGCAAAGTGCACGATACAATGAATTTCGACGGATACGTATCAAATTCGTCGCGCACACGCGACCAATTTGAATTCCGCCAAAGCCCACACGACCATGAAACTGTTACACAGCTTTCGATACTTACGGTGCACGTCGTATGGAACAATTTTCTAAAAATAGCATTTCACACGACGTGCGTCCCGCCATAGTAGTCTTTTTATTCTAAAAATAGCGTTTCCATCTTGGTTAGGTTGTCTAGAAGTCTGTTCAAACGGTTTTCAAATACTCGTAATGTTCTGGTCGCAAATTGACCACAAAACTTAGGTTTCGGGACAGTTTTTATACTCGGGAAATCGAGATTTTTCTCGGATTTAGGGCTCGTTTTGCGACGCGCACGAAGCGATTTAATCCAAACTATTTGAAGGGAACTACAGTCGTATAGGTTGTAGTCGTACCTAAGAAGACGGTTCGAGAAAAGATTTAGCGTGCATCGAGAACGCACGACGCGAAGTCGGCCTCACGAAACGCTGCTACTGCCCTGCTGTTTCGGTTTCATGCGCGCAGCGCGCGTATCCGTACGCCTGGCCGTCGGCGGTGCGCGGCCGTCGGGGTGCGTCGCCCAGGTCGCACGTGAATCTAGGGTCGTGGTGGCGGTCCGCGTGGTTAGGGTTTTCTTTCTATTTTCTATTTCTATTAACTAATGTATATATATATATATATATATATATATATATATATATATATATATATATATATATATATATATATATATATATATTTATATACAATTATATGTATACATACATACATATATATATATATATATATATATATATATATATATATATATATATACTTACGTAATATATTTATATATGCACACACGTACACACCATATGTATATTTTATATATTTATATATATTCACACATATATACATATTATGTTTATTTATATATATACACTCATATGTATGCAAACGTATATTTATATACATACACACATACATTTTCATATATATATATATATATATATATATATATATATATATATATATATATATATATATATATATATATAAAATATATATATATATATATATATATATATATATATATATATATTATTTTTTTATATATATATATTTATATATATATATATATATATATATATATATATAAAATATATATATATATATATATATATATATATATATATATATATATATATATATATATTTTATATATATATATATATATATATATATATATATATATATATATATATATATATATATATATATATATATATATATTTTATATATATATATATATATATATATATATATATATATATATATATATATATATATATATATATATATATATATATATATATATATATATATATATATATGCGTATATATACACATATACGTATGCGTATATTATATATATCTATATGTACACATACATATGTCTATTACGTATACGCAATTACATATATATATTTATATACACATAAATACATATATAGTATATATTTAAATATACCTATACATATATCTATACATACATATTTAAATATGTATATATATGTACATACACTTAATAAATTATAAATAAATTTACATGCCGATATATAGAATATATATATCCTGATATTTATATATGTATGTACCACAAATTCCATGTAGACCATAAAATATTTTAAATGACCAATATTAATAATATCTAAAAGTAATAAATGTATTTATTTAATCACCCTTAACTTAAATAAAGGAATAAATAAAATAAAAATTCGGAAAGGGGAGCTACAAATCTACCCACCTTAAAAATAATTTCGTCCTCGAAATTCTAATTCATAACCATGCCTAAAATTTAAAAATAAAAGTCAAGGAATAAATCCACTATTACCACAATCTTCTCAAATTTAATTTCTCCAAAATAATTTATATCATCCTCCTAGCCAGTTTGTAACTACAAGTCCTTAAGGACTTCTACCTACCTTTGGTCACACTACTCCTCAAACTAAAATCTTAAAACCTTCTAACTGTTTGCTAACGATCCTACCAACAAATATCTAGGAATATGGTATCTATAATCCTCTCCAACCTGTCAAGCAATCCAAAATTTTAACAAGCACAAATTTATACAAGTAGCAAAAAAAATTATTAATAAACTCTAGTAAGCATGACTATTCGTCGCTCCGAAGTAGGGAGGACAGGAAGATAAGAAAAATAATCGAGAGCAAATATGAAGTTTCAGAGTGGTAGAGAGTTTCCAACGATACAACTAAAAGGGTATTTATGAACCACTAACTTATTAGCTAAGTTGGGCTACTCTAGTCTAGTCACTTGCTAAACCGAAGAACTCTTTGTTTCTTAGAGGGGCTTGTAATCTATGTAATACAAAAATTTTGTTCTCGAAATTCTAAACAGGGTTCCAAAATAGAATAGAATTTGAGAAATTAAGATTGTGATATTACTGGGTTTTCTATTTGACATTAGTCGTTGGTTAGATGAACATTGGATTTCAATCTATATTGACTGAACAAGATCCCAAGATAAAGTTATGTCTACTAGGTTAGGGCAATCTAGAATAGGGTTCCTTCTAAGTGGTTGATCTAGTTGCTAGTTGGGTTGGTTAGCTAGGTCCCTAAAGCTCAAAATGTGCCTTCAGTGACTTTTGTGTTTAAGTAGCACATGAGGCCTCAATTGGGTGACACACTAGTGGCATGGGCGTAGTAGGCTTTGAGTAGATCACTACCATATATTGGGTCGAAGGAATGGGGTCGTGGTCAAGGCTCTAATGAAGGTTGGAAAGTGTATCGATACTATGGTAAAAGTTATAACTAGTCTTTTTAACCTGAAAGTCGTACCCCAAAAATAGAGTACAAGGGGACGAGTTTGAGTGGGACATGATATACCTAGATGAAGGTGGTCTCGTCTAGATCTTGCATATGAAATTTGTTGGGAGGTAATAATTAGTCTCGTGCTCCGAATATTATTGGCACGGCCGGGGACACAAAATGATCTAAATAAAAAGTGGGAGTCCACGGGCACTAACTATCCTGCTAATGGAAATTATTCTAATCAATTGGTAATTCTCGTGTATCCCAAAATTTTGGAAGGCTTACAGTCTACCCACCTTAGAGGCTAGGATATGGTGGCAAGGTTTCTGTCACAGGACTGGCCGATGGTAGCTACACTTGCATATACAACTATCATAGTCATGGGGATATTATGTATCTACCTATCAATCACGAGCTTTCGTCTTTCCAATCAATGAAGGACAAAATCAATGAAGGGTTCAAGGGAGATGTCACTGAACACAATTACGCGATTCAAGGACGAATGTATAATTCGAGAGGAATTGTCAAAGCAGTCGCGAATGAGATCCTAGAGACATCTACATCTCAATCCACGTAAGAAAATTAGATGAAGAGCGAACCAATGCATCATGGTTGATCAGACCGTGATACAATGATTCAGATTAGACAATATGTTAGCGGGCGTCCCCAATAAACACATGTCTTGAATCAAGCTCGACAAAAGAGTGAGCTTGCAAAAACTAGGCTGTAATAGTAGCGTTGGTCAAGATAGTCAGAATACAAGTACGCGAGATTTTTGAAAGGAGGCACTAGTAGTTCGAGTTTTGGGAAAACTCAAAACCATCCCCGGTGTCATTGCTTATACAGTCAACCTATTATCTTCATATCCATAAGGCTTTAGTCGACTAAGGGGTTATGGACCTCTAAATTCTATATTCTAGGGAAGCCTATTAATATCATTCAATTACCCTGTCAATAGATCACAAGAACCACATAACGCTAGGTTGGGAGACATGCTACTCAACTTACAGAACTTATACTGGTATTGGTTTTGGATCTTAAGGTCATACAGGGCATTCTCCTATACTCTATAGTATCCTAAATTTGTAATCACGCCTGAAGTCATTTTACTGAGAATTCTGCCTCGCCTGTATACTCTGGCTGTGACAGACCCTTGGTTTCGTGATTCAGGTGTGATAGGCTATCAGGTGCTCTACCTCATATTGACACAAGAATACCTAAGACTTAAGAGGTCAGTCGAGAACATAGCTTTAGCAATGTTCTATAGACTATGGTTCTTCGGGTTGATTTCAATTCTGTGGGTTGTGCTTCGCCAGTGCGTTGCTGGCTGCAGTGAACCCACATTCCACTCTCAAATAATTGACGACAGTGCGCTGCTGTCTAAAATTTATGGGTTAGCTAATACTCCTTTAACTATATCCATAAAAATTTATGAGCTTCTAGAGATCCAAACAAGTTGACTAAGAATGAAGCGTAGGTATTTGTCCTATTAGTCACCACACTTAATACAAAAAGAGTTAACATGGGGAAATTAACTTAAAAGACGAAAGGACTACAATCATTCGAGTATCTATTTTATACGCATTTATATGGTTGTGAAAAAAATATCTTAAATCAATCCATCTCGAGATTCGTACAGGAAAAACAAAATCAGGAGTTATAAACCACTTCCTTACAGCAAAATAGAATTTAAACAGGCAGTTCTAATTTATGTTATAAAATTTATCTAAATAGAGCAAAAAGAAAATTGAGCAGGTTATCAAGGTTATAGCCTTAATTATAGGTAAGCCAAACTTACCAAGTGAATGGTATATCCACATCGGATCACATTGTCATATCAAAAGTAATAGTGTGCCTATAGGGATCTAGCAAGCTATCTGAATTTAATACTCCTAAATTGTATGGCCTATCTAACAACCTTAACTACCCAATTAGTCAATTTAATAAGGGACCTTTATCCTAGTTGTTCTCTTAAATCATTTTAATCCTAGCTTGTGAATGAGCATTTCCTGGTCGCAGGCTTGCAATAATACGACTAACGTACCATCACGAAATCATAATCTTTTGTAAAAACTGACCTGCATGGGCTACCACAAAAACTTGTCACGACCCGCACCAGCTTTTCGGATACGAGACGCGTCCAAGCCAGCCTACGCCGCAGAGTCGGCGGTAGAACGCTGTCAAGCCCGCAAGAAAATAAATGCTCAAAAATAAATATTTGCTGCTCATTCACATTTCTACATTTATTACAACATTTATATTTAAAGAAAATATAAGACTTTACATTTAATGGAATTGATACAAATGCTATCTATTTCTAGGTTGCCTTCAGCATACCCAAGTCTTCCCAGTGCTGAGTGATCGCGGCTAAACCTGTAAAATGTTGGTTATCCAGTCAGGATTGGAACAAGTACACAAACCGACGGCAATACAAAACACAATAGAATTAACAAGACATGAAAATAGCATATGGAATATGAAAGCTAGTAAGAAAACTGATGACATAGCACGATAGAGAGTAAACAAGGAAAAACTAATAAAAGACATCTATCTAGGTGGTGTGAAATATTCTTTTTGACATGTGGACGGCTAGGGGGTAAATAAGGCACACTGCACGTGTCGTGCGCAGCGGCTAGCTTTCAAGATTAGACATAATGGGATATTTCTGGGTAGTCCACATGCCTACTAAGATATTTCCCCTCCTGACTACTCCGTGTGACGAACGTGTCAACAAGCAGCAAGATATATGTATAGACATGAAATGAAAAGACTACTATGAATCGGAAAGCATCAGAAAGTGCACTTGCCTGAGGTCCTTAGCTGGAGAAACCAATACTATACAACACAATGAGCCACAATCAATCTGCACGTGCAGAAGTCTCCGGATGCTGAAATAAATAGTACCAATGTTCTCAGAATAGTTAAATTAGCTAGGATTGCCTGTCCTTAAGTCCAATTCTGGACACAGGGACAAAACGGTAATTTCGGTAAAAACGATGTCCGCCGTTGGACCCACTTTGCACCGAAATACGTGCCAGAGTCAACGGTCTCTAAAGTCATCAAACTACATGTCTACAGATCCAGTTTTCTGATACTAACCCAACCGTATGTCCAGAGTTGGATTCCGGCAGGACCGTGCACAAAATCACTCGTTAAGTGGGACCGTGGGGCCCGCAAAACGACGTCGAATTCAACTGTCTCAGAATTGGACCAAACTTGGCATACAGGACTAGAAAAATGATACGGTTCTATTGGCGCAAGTTTTATCTCGATCTGATGAGCGTGCACAAAGTAATTGGAGAATTTGCAAAGTGTACGATACGGTGAATTTCGACGGATACGTATCAAATTCGTCGCGCACACGCGACCAATTTGAATTTCGCCAAAGCCCACACGACCACGAAACCGTTACGCAGCTTTCGATGCTTACGGTGCACGACCACGTCGTCCAAAATGGCGGGACGCACGTCATGTGGAACAATTTTCTAGTTTTGAAAACAGATTTTTCGTCAACTTCACCCTAATTTTAAACAGCAATTAATCAACAAGAATTTATTCTAAAAATAGCGTTTCCATCTTGGTTAGGTTGTCTAGAAGTCTATTCAAGCAGTTTTCAAATACTCGCGATGTTCTGGTCGCAAATTGACCGCAACACTTGGGTTTCGGGACAGTTTTTATACTCGGGAAATCGAGATTTTTCTCGGTTTTGGGGCTCGTTTTGCGACGCGCACGAAGCGATTTAATCCAAACTATTTGAAGGGAACTACAGTCGTATAGGTTGTAGTCGTACCTGAGAAGAAGGTTCGAGAAAAGATTGAGCGTGCGTCGAGAACGCACGACGCGAAGTCGGCCTCGCGAAACGCTGCTACTGCCCTGCTGTTTCGGTTTGATGCGCGCGCGCGCGTATCCGCACGCCTGGCCGTCGGCGGTGCGCGGCCGTCGGGGTGCGCCTCCCAGGTCGCGCGTGAGATTAGGGTCGTGGTGGCGGTCCGCGTGGTTAGGGTTTTCGAGCGAACGCTCTCCTTACATCTCCGCTGACTATATATTCGTACGCGCATAGGAAATCCTAGGGGTCGGGTTTTGTGTTCTGTAGGAAAGAGCTTGGGCTTGGCTTAAGCTGGGTTCGGGCCTGCTTATTTGCTGTTTGGGAATTCTTGGGGTGGGCTCAGCCCGAAGCTGGCTTGGGGAAACTACTGTTTCTTATTTTTTCTTTTTTTTTTGTTTTCTATTTCTATTAACTAATATATATATATATATATATATATATATATATATATATATATATATATATATATATATATATATATATATATATATATATATATATAATTATACGTATACATATATATATATATACTTACGCAATATATTTATATATGCACACACGTACACACCATATGTATATTTTATATATTTATATATATTCACACACATATACATATTATGTATATTTATATATATACACTCATATGTATGCAAACGTACATTTATATACATACACACATATATTTTCATATATATATATATATATATATATATATATATATATATATATATATATATATATATATATATATATATATATTTTTTGCATACAAAAAAAATATATATATATATATATATATATATATATATATTATATATATATATATATATATATATATATATATTTATATATATATATATATATATATATATATATATATATATATATATAATATATATATATATATATATACATATATATATATATATATATATATATATATATATATATATATATATATATGTATATATATATATATATATATATATATATATATATATATATATATATATTTTATATATATATATATATATATATATATATACATATATATATATATATATATATATATATATATATATATATATATATATACATATACGAATGCGTATATTATATATATTTATATGTACACATACATATGTCTATTACGTATACGCAATTACATATATATATTTATATACACATAAATACATATATAGTATATATTTAAATATACCTATACATATATCTATACATACATATTTAAATATGTATATATATATACATACACTTAATAAATTATAAATACATTTACATGCCGATATATATATAATATATATATCCTGATATTTATATATGTATATACCACAAATTCCATTTAGGCCATAAAATATTTTAAATGACCAATATTAATAATATCTAAAAGTAATAAATGTATTTATTTAATCACCCTTAACTTAAATAAAGGAATAAATAAAAAAAATATTTTCGAAAAGGGGAGCTACAACTGAATCCACGCATCAGACGCAAGCACATCCTCTGTACCATAGAAGTACGTGGGATGGAGATGTCTGAAGCTGCTTGCATAATTATAGACCTGAGCACCACCCCTCTCCAGAGTCGTTTGAACTGACTAGGTGAGAACGTCGCTCTGGCGCTACTGCGATGCCATGAAACCCCTCAAAACGTCCACTAGCTCTCGAATAACCCCTCTGGCTGCTCTGACTGAACTGGTACAGCTAGCTGAACCTACGGAACTGGCGACTCTGCCTTTCGATCAATACGCGACTCTACCCCTGAATGCTGAGGCTGCTTCTTCTGAACTGGCGAAACCAAAGGACGCTGATCTGCCATCGACAAAGTCCGAATAGGCCGATCAAAAGGACCAAAAAAAGTGTCCCTAAAATTAAAGGACACAAGGATCAGGTTATGGAAACATGAAGGATCAACGATCAAAGCAGATATCAGGTTAAAGGATCAGAGATAACGAGTAATACGGAGGATATTAATGGAGAAGATTTAGAGACTGAGATAACTACTAGTAACCCCTACATATCTGATAAATCAGACATGTATAAGCCACTACTAAAACCTATGTCATGCTCCATATCCAGAATACTGACAAGTAGGGACGGACTAGGCCAGCTACGTATACCAAAGTACTCCAGTACCTCGAAATAATGTATAAGCTGTATAGATAGAGGTAACTACTACAAACCAACCTACGATCCTAGGTCAAGTGATTCCTAGATATCTCAATCACAAACAAGCAAGTAAAGCACAAGAGTTTGATCATCAGATATTAAGACAATAAAGCTTTCCAAACTTTAATATATAGATAATCATGAACCTAGTAATACAAAAAAAGAACTAGCAAGAGTGTAAGTAATACATGATCAGCTCTAGCTGTAGTCTAGAAAATATACAATTATGTCTAAGCCTGTAGGCCAAAAGTCAAGTCCAAAATATGAGCTAAACACGTTCTCGGTGGCTAAACGTCTCAAAAGAATATGTATAAAAAGAGTGGATAAGAGAAAGAACACTCACTCAAGCACCCTGGTGCTCCGGGTGGTCACTATTGAGTCAAATGTTCGAAAGATCCTCGAACTCCTCAACTAGATCTGGTCAAACAAAACCAGTGCGTCAGACCCCCAATAGCAAGTACCACAAGAAAAGCCAAACTATGAACTAAAACCAGTATACAAATAATAATAATACTAAAGATAAAGCAGTAAAAGCAGACAGGAAATAAATAAAGGTACCACAGTGTATATAAAAGAGAACTGAAAACATGTAAGAGAAGGCATGTGAATATGTAAGGGTAAAACTGAGCATGTAATAAAATCGAGTATGTAGGACAAGTGGTAAATCCAAACATGTAAGACATATAGTGAAGCCAAGCATATAGCTAGGATAATACCATGTACATAATTAACAAAATCTAAATACTGAAATAAGATAAACTGGAGCAAGACAAAGCTAGAGAAGACAAAAAAGGACTCCATCCATCAATCACAGCAGAACAATGAGTACGACTTGATACATTAGCTAACTAGGGTTATCACAATCCTAATTACTAATACATAAAAGTTTAAGATATTCAATCTAGTTATCTACCCTACAGACTACCCGCCTGATCCAGGCCAAAAGAGAAACAAGTATAGCTGTGAGCACCCTGAATTTCGGGTTGATTTTTTTTCTGATTGATTTTAATTTCAATAAATAAATTATTCTGTTATTTTTTCCTTAAGTGTGATTTCCCGTGCCATTGATATTTGGAGTGTCAGGGATGTTCAACTCTGGAAATCTTCTTCATGAGTTTTGGAGTGGACATGATTACCTTCATGTTGGTATATAGTGTCCCATCCAAACTTGTTCCCTTGTGCTCTTTTTGCTTCACTGAACTTCGGGTCGATTTAGATCATTTGATTATTTTTTTATTTTCCCACTCTTTTCCTTGATCATTTTCAGCGCGTTATCGTCATTTTTAAATTGGGAGCGCAAGACCAGTCAGTTTCTTGAAACCAACTCCTTATTGATGATCTACTCAAGACGTTCGTTACCCATGACCTTCGTGTCCCACTCAGACACGTCATTTTGTGCTCCATTTGCTTCGCACAACTTTCCCGACACGTGACCCGATTTTATTTCATCCTACGGTGTCACATTCACTTTCCAACTTGATTTGTGGGTCCCTTGTCGACCAAAACCTGTCAGCCCCAACTATGGACATGGCCCACTTTGAGCCTACTATCCGTCCGCCACTTGTGTCCTATTTATTGAAATCCCCATGTGCTACTTATTCACTCATGATTATCAACACCTAATTTTAATTCGATTTTTGCACAATGTCCGATTTTGGATCCAATCCGGCTCCACTGAACCCAACCCCAGCTTCATTCTTCCTCTCCATCGTGACGCCCTCATATTTTCTTGCCCAAAAATATCAATTACTCATTCTACCCATTTATAATATTTATTGGAAATTTCTGTTGATTTTAATCTATAGGAATGACCTATTTTCTCCATTTAATACCTAGCCATAGGATCTTCCTCTTTTAATCATACCCATTCATTTCCTCCATGCAAATTTTTCCCAAACACACTATTCCCCAGTCGGCCCTAAAACCTAGGCAACCTTTTTCTCTCTCTCATTTCATTATCATCTCTCTCTCCTTTCTATTATTCCTATACCTACACAAACTAAAACCACAACCACAACAAAATACCAAAACAGCAGCTGCAACACCCCGATCACCACCACCCCCTTCATCAACCCGAACTCCTCAACCTCCAGCGTGGCCGAGCCACCGGCCTCCGCCGCCGTCGGCCGGCCACCCACCACGGCCCGACCACCCGAGCTCTCCCCCTCCTTCTCAAAGCCAACGCCACCACCTCCATCACATCTCTACCCCGTAGCCATGCGACGCCGCCCCGCCGCACATGGCCACCCGTCGTTGGCCGTGGCCACGCCGCAGTGCGCCACCAGCGTGCGCGACCAGCAGCAGTAGATGCAATGGCAGCCAGCGCACCCCCTTGCCGCGCGCGCACGAGCGCGTACAGTGCCTCCGCCGGCCACGCGTCGCCGTGGCCGTACTCTTCCGCCATGGGCGAACTCCGACGACCCTTCCTGGGTCCGCCTCTCCTCCTCCAGTGCGACGTAGAGCCGATTCGTGCGTTTTGCACGACGTCCCGTCGTGACGCGCGTGAAATCAAGTTCATTTTGGCGCTCCGTCGCAGCGACTTCGCGCGCATTTTCTCGAAAATTCGACCTTTGGATCGACAATTTCTTCGCTCCGTCGCAATCACGATATATCCACCTTCACTCATGTCAATTTTGGTCCGTTAATTTTATCGTTTGATACATCAAAACAAGCCACCAAGTTGACCGTTTAAATTGTATTAAATTTGGACAGTTTTACGGGGCCGACTTCGTCAGCTTGTATCTCCTCCACCGTAGCTCCGTTTGGTGTGCTACCAGTTCCGGTGCGAAGCTGGTATAACCCTCTTGCTACTTCTCCAGTTTCGTTTCATTGTGAGCTTGTTTGATTGGTTGAATTCGACGCCAAAGTTGGCCGTCCGAATTTGTAATTTCCAACTTGTAAAATTTTATTTTTGAATACGGGACTCCAGATTTCATTTTTGACACCACCATTAGACTTGTGGCGTCGTTCTGGCATGTTTTCATATAAAATTTGTTAGATTTGGAGAACGTGAGCCCTGGCACGTTTTTCGGTGCAAAGTGGGTCCCACATTCTGGGTCAACGGGACTTTTTGATGCCGGCTCATCGGAATCCAATTCCGGATATACCATTGAGTTTGTATCGTCATTCTGGACACGTTGACATATAATTTGCTAGGTTTTGGTGGACATTGGATCCGACGCGCATTTCGGTGCAAGTCGGATACCAATATCCGGGTCAACGGGTCATTTTGAGATCGGCTCATCGAAATCCAATTCCGGAGATACCGTTGAGTTCATATCATCATTTTGGACTCGTTGACAGGTAGTTTGCTAAGTTTTGAGAACATTGGCTCTGGCACGTATTTCCGTGCAAACCGGAATTCTAAGTTCTGGTCAACGGACCAAATTGAGATCGGGTCAACGGAATCCAATTCTGGAGATACCGTTGGGTTCGTATCTTCATTCTGGTTTCATGAACATATAATTTATTATATTTTATAGACTTGTTTTCTTTCACATTTTTTGGTGCAAAACTGCTCCGACACGGACACCGTTTTGACCCGAACTTATCTTTTTACCCTTGTGTCCAAATTAGGACCGTTGGGTAGGCTATTCTAGCTAATTTGACCATTCTAGACACGTTGGCGATGTTTATTTCATCGTCCGACAATGTTTGTTGACAATTTCTCTGAGTTTAACCTTTTTATAATTAATTAAATAATTAATTCTTATAATGTTCGTATTTCGGGATTAGTACAACGAAACTGAGCTCAGTCGATTCCAGTGATCTTACATCGCTGAAATTGACAAGATGGACACGTGGATCACTATAATAAGATTATCAATTTTATCGATAATCTTCTTATCTCGATTTGCATGACATAAGTTTCGACGTACAAATAACGAAGTACACTTTATATTAGACTAGAATTGACCTTGTTTGACCAGAGTTGACCAGTTGACCCAAAGTCAACTGTAAGTCAACACTTGACCTAGTTTGACTAGATTATTGACCGGAGTCGACCTAGAGTTGTTTTGACTTAGAAGAACCTAGAATAATGTAGATTGACTATAGAGATTCATTTATTATAATTTGAACACCTTGTAACCTGTGTTGCTTTAAATAGGACTCTGTGGCTTCAGTTGGACCCCCTATACTTATCAGCTGTTCAGGTTATCAGGCGAGTATATTCTCTGATCGTTTCATACTTGTCACGAATTATATTCTCGCTCTAGATTACTTTTACTTGATGCTGTCACGTTATCATCACGGATTGGTACTATATGGATCTCTTCTTGGGACGTTATCCCCCTTAGCGGGCGCATCGGATATTTTATGACATGTGTTTCATGTACATCATGTATTCCTTGTTTCTTTGTTATTCATGTACACTCATGTTCTCTCATGTTCTTACATGTACGTTCATGTACTCTCATGTTCTTTCATGTACGCTCATGTTTCCTCAAGTGTTTCTTGTATAACCAAAACATCACGTCCGTAACGTAACTTGAATAGATCCTTGTGTATTGATTGTGGGTAGGGGTGAGTATAAATGGTCATGTGATTTATCCATCACGTACACTCTGTTACTTTTCATGTTCATCATGTAAAACCTAAGCCAATTACATGCCATCTCGTACTCTAAATCACTAGTCACTTACAGTTCTTACTTATCATGTATATATATTTCCAGTTATCAAATATCTCTCCTGTTTTCATGTACATCTTCTTACAGCGTTTCATGTATCTTATTCTATTGCCTGCTTTATATTTCCTGACATGAAATGAACTGCATGAGATGTATTGTGCTCGCTCATGTCCTGACTGGACCTCTTGATAAATTTTACAAATGGCTTGGGATTGCCTGCTAGCCTAGAGGAGACACAGTAGAGGTTGTTTAGATAGTTGTTTCATTTTGTCGAGAGTTGTATTTACTTTGTGGATTACTGTATTTGAGTTTTGAGATGTATTTCTGGGTTTTTGTATCTTAGACACTTGGACTTCTATCTCCTGTATCTCTTTTGTATTTTATGTTTTATCTATCCTCATTATGCTCTACCTTAGATGTGATTGAGACTGTATCTGCTATGTCACCCCCATTCGGGGAGTATATACTGCTTAGCATTATATTGTTAGATGATGTGACCTAGGACAGCGTTCTACCGCCGACACTGCGGCGTAGGCTGGGCGTTATTACGTTCTCGTGCCCTAACTCTAGGGTGCGGGTCGTGACAATAGCAAACACACCACAGTAAGATACGTATGTCCTAAGGTGCCCCATGCACTTGACGTTGTGCTGGAAGAGTGCTCATCATGACAAATAGATCCAAATCCCAAGTAGATATATATGAGACCGTGAAACAAAAGGTAGAGGTAACTGGAAAAGTCTTCCCTCCCAATGATCTAAATAATTAAGCTAGTTGTATAGTTTCTAACATTTTTATTCAAGATTTTGGGTGTGGCATTTCGCAGAATCTATCCTTGACATGAGACATGCGAAATTGGACAAGACAAGCAAGTAAGTGTACTACAACATGCTACAACAAGACATGACAATATTAGGACATGGGCGCGCTACTACGAGCCACTAAAGTAAACTAGACATGATAAGAATCAAGAGTATGCCATGACAGGCCACTATCAGGTAATCTAGACATGTACAGGAACAAGGAGTGCGTCATGATATGCCACTATCAAGATAGGACAAGTATTGAGACAAGAGTGTGCTATGACGAGCCACTATATCAAAACAAGAAAATAGAACTCTCCTAGCCTTCGCTGTCTTGCTAAGGCCCTCCATAAATATGCCTAGACGGCAGAACTCTCCGGTGTACTCCTCTACTATCTGGTTCCCCTGAACCAGGTTCTCGAACTGCGTCTCCAAGGTGCCAAATGCTGTATCGGGGAAGAACTTCTCCTTGACGAGCTTCTTGAAAGTCTTCCAAGTCTGCCCCTCTGTACTAACCCTGGGGTCGGTCTGGTACCATGTGTGGACAAGGTCCTGTATCTGGCTGTCCGCTGCTTCTATCTGAAGCCTAGCTGGTATCTCCGTGAGGTGAAAGATCTCCTCTATATGCTTGATCCAGTCGTCAGCATGTAGGATACCCTTGGTACCCTTGAAGTCTCACAGCCGCATCTTCTGAAAGTCCTGAATGCCCGGAGTCCTTGGCCGGTACGGCTGTATCTGTCCTTCCAGTGGTTGGGCAGTCACCTTCTCTACTGCTACCATGGCTATCTGATGGATATTGTCAATGCCCTTCCTTATATCCTCCGTCTGGCGCCGCTGAGTCTCCATTATCTGCTGCATAAAGGTAAAGAACTGTGCCATATCAATTGTCCCTTGAGGCGGTAGTGGTAGCATCCCCTGAACCCCTAGGGTAGTCCTCGAAACCGGTGGAGGAGTACACCCAAAAGCTACAGACGCTCCCACCTGAGTAGGAATAAGAGGTACTGTGGTCCCAGGGTCCTGCTGAGTCGGGCGAGAAATGGAAGATCTCTCAGCGGTATCCCTTAGGCCAGAGCGTTGCGATCGTGTCTCCACCATCCTGAAGACAGATCAAACAAAGAATCAGTTACTGAGAAAGAAACAATATAATTAAAGGAGGACAGTTTGTTTCAAAAGAAAGCAATTAGCAGCAAGAATTAGATAAGAGTTTTCCTAATGTGATTGAGTACCTTAACTTATATCCTATTTTCTACTACAGGTTATAGTGATACTCTAATTCGAGTAGCACTACGAAATTGCACTAGTTGCGATGGACATGAATGGGCCACCACTAAAACGTGTCACGACTCGCACCCTGTGCAAGGGCACGAGAAGTAGGTACGTCCAGCCTACGTCACAGTGTCGGCGGTAGAACGATGTCCTAGGTCACAACATCTAACAATATAACCATACATGTACAATGATATATGCTCCAAAAGGAGGACAATATAAAAGTACAACTCAATCACAGTATCTAAGGTAAAAATAAGGAATAAAAAGATGGATAAGATAAAAGAGTAATCTCCAACAAGAGCTACAATGAGAGTAATATCTGAGTGTTCAATAACAAAAATAACCAATATCTGAAGGTACATGAAATAAGACAACTAAAAGGGAAACTAGTATAGAAATCTAATCTAGACAATAGACAAGTCCTCAGCGACTGCTGGATCCTCCTGAGGGTCCAAGTCACTGGTGTCATCTAAGCCTGTGCCATAATATGTAGGGCAAAACTCCTCCTCATCACCTGTAATATTTTCAACAGTCCAATCAGGACGGGAACGAGCACAATACATCTCACGCAGTTCATATCTTGACAGGAAATATAAAGCATGTGATAGGTTAAGATACATGAAACGCTGTAAAAAATAAGCATGAAAAGAAAAAAAGAAACTGATAAACAAAGCTATCTATATATGATAATAGAGAACTGTAAGTGACTATGTGATTTAGAGTACAAGATAGACATGTGAACGGCTTGATTTGCACATGATTACACTAAAGAGTTTGTACATGATTACACCACTTTGGAATTGTTTACATGACTATTTCTACTCCCTCAGGCCCAAATCAATACACAAGGATCTAGACAGGTTATATTATTGTACATGATAGTTTATACATGAAACTCATGAGATCATAAGAGTACATGAGAGCACATGAGTATACATGAATAATAAGTATCCACAAAATATATGATATTCGTGAAAAGCACATGACATGATGTATTCGATGCACCCGAGGGGAATAATATCTCATATAAAGATCCATATAGTACTAATCCATGATAATATCGTGTCAGTATCAAGTAAATTAAACTATAACAAGAATATAATTTCTAACAAGTATGAAACGGTCAAAGAATGTACTCACCTGGTATCTCGACTGTCTGATGAGAATAAGAGTCCGAAATAGAGTATCTGAGTCCTATTTAGAACAACCATAGGTTACAAAGTGTCTAATATGAAATAGAAGTAGTCTACAATGCATTCTAAATGATTCTAGGTCCTTCTAGGTCAAAGTCAACCCTTGGTCAAATCTGGTCAAACCTGGTCAACTCTGGTAAACTATAAGTCAACTAGTCCATCTACCAAATTTTAGGTCAAACACAAGTTATCAAGTCATTCTAAGTCTGTTTGAGTCGATTTGGATCAAGTTTGACTCAAAGTTGACTTTTGTCAACTTGGTCAACTTGCTAGTCAACTCGACCAAATTAGGCTCATTGGGTCAATCCTAAACTGACTAGCTAACCCTTAGACTATATCTCAAAGCAATCACAACACAACCATATATACACTATTCATATATTACATTCAATATATATATATATATATATATATATATATATATATATATATATATATATATTGAACTGAAGAATATTATTCAAAACAAACAGGGGGTGGTGGCGGGAGATGGCCTAAGCACCTACAAAACCTCCACTTTGGAGGACGCCTACCTACAAAACCAAAATGAGGAGGTGATTCCAGTCGGAAGAACCCGAGGGGGCAGAATAAGAGGGGGTGTGGGGGAAAAGAGGACGGGAAGGACCCACCCACCCTAAACTAAGGAGGATACTTAAGGTTGGGATCTGCTTCTTCCCCGAGCTGGAAGAGCGTAGGACCCTAGGTGGGACAGACACCGCTGCGAACTGCGATGTTGCCCGTTTTGGCTGCAACTCCCGCGATCCGATGGACAACTTCTGAGTCGGGAATTTGTCTGCAAAATAGGACTCCAAGTTGACATGTTCGTTGTTGTATATACCCAGCGCTGCATCAAGGGCCTGCTCGACCTCCAGCATTCAGGGAAGGATCGCGTAGGCTAGATCGGAGTTATCGTCCAGGTTGCGAAAGACGTGGAGTTCCCGAAGACCCTCTTCCGGGGAGCACACAGTCGCAATCCGCTCGAAAAATTTATGATATTAGATTGGGGATTCACTAAGCGAAGATGCTAGGGCGATAGCGGTGTTATCACGGTTGAGTGCTGGATCAGAAGCGACGGGGCCAGCGGGAGGTGAGGTGCTCGAGTTGGGATCTTCAGTTGGGGCCCGATGCTGAGGGGCGGCGATCGGGGCTCCCGAGGAATGTTGTGGTTCTGCGGCCTCAGAGGAAACAGAGATGATTTCCTGGGCGAGGCTAGCTGACTAATTGACGGTGTCAATTGGCTACGTATTTCTGGCATTGGCCTTGGTTGGGGGTGTGTTGAGCAGACAGGGATGGAGAGCTCTGCTAGATCATCTGAGGCATCCTGAGTAAGGGCATCAAACTGGTTGGTAGTGAGCAGCGGAGTAGGAGGGGTGTGGGCGAGATACCCGATAGACATGGCCCCTGAATGAGCAATTGGGTGAGGGCCTTTGAAGACGGTATGAGATCGGGAGGGGGCAGCCTCATTATCTGAGGTGAAATGAAGATAAAAATTGGGGATGGGGGTCGATATGAGGATTTTGTTGGGCAACGGATGACGGGCTGAGCGAGATTCTGGCTTGATTATCTCCGGGTGAGCACGGCTGCATTTTGCTAGGGAGTGGCCCCTAGTACGACAGTGTTGGCAGAAGCTGATCAGTTGCTCGTAGATAATAGGCTGGGTGAACGATTTGTCACCCAACTCTATGAGGACGGACTGTAGTAGCTCTCTGGAGATGTCTATCTCTATGCAGATCCTGGCGTAGTTACCCTTGGCGATGCTGTAGATTTTGTCGGCCACGGCAAGAACTTGCCGAAGGAGCAAGCGATCCTTTTCAGTGCTGCCATGGCGAAACATATGAGGGGAAGGTTCGGGAAGGTGACCCATAAGGACACGGTCGAAGAGGATGGAGCTCCGAGGGAGTTCCATTTGAAAAGAGTGAAGTGGTGCTTGCCGATCCACCCTGAGTTGTGGGGCAGAGCTTTCCTGTCGTCTCTGGGAGAGGAGATGTGTAGAAGGGTGGACCTGGTGGATGATTGGACAAAGGAGTCGCCTGGGGCACGCCGCTGCCAGCTGCCGTAGGGGGGCTACCGCTAACACCCGAAACTGGGCTACCTTTGTTGGCGCCTACGGGGAAAGCGGTCCTAAGCGCGGTCACAGCAGGGCAACCGATGGAAGCGCCCGCGGGGTGTGGAAATTCGAATGCGCCCAATGGGGGGCCAGGTCTTTGAGTGCCTGGGGCATCCGAGAAGGGCGCATGCTCTCCCAGGGGAGGCACAAGGAAGTGGGCACATATGTCTATTCTGGCACCTCCCGAGGGGGGCACATGCACCCGCAAAAGAGGCATATGGTAGGCCTGGTGAGCGCATATGGGCGTGCACGCATCAGCATATGTGCCTGCAACTCCGCGGAGAGCGTCACCTCCCGAGGGGGGCACATGCACCTCCGAAGGGGGCACATGGAGGGACTGGTGAGCGCATAAGTTAGGCGGGCACGCAGCAGCATATGTGTCTGCTACTCCGCGAGTTAGAGTACCAGGCGAGAAGGGATTTAAAATTTGAAATCCAGTTGACCGGTCAAGCGGTACGAACTCCGATAGTGGTTGAGGGAGGGGGAAGTTCGAGGAAGCAGACTCCCGTAGACTCCAAAGAGGCGTCGACGGAGGAGAGAGTTGAGCGACCGGTTGGCACGGCTTGCCGAAGGCGGATCGGTCGGACGGACATCGGAGACCTTGTGGCGGGGAGGAGAAAACCACGATGGAGAAGATCTGGTTGGCGGCTGCTGAGGGAGGTCGGAGGAGGAAGGTGGTAAAGGGAGCAGCCGGACTGGGATCGCGTCTGCGGGAGAGGGGGAGGCCGGAGAGTCCCCGTCGAGAACCGCTAAGAGGTCCGTGGGGAGGCCGGAGAGTCCTCGCCGAGAACCGCTAAGAGGTCCGGGGGGAAGGGCCTCAGCCAGAGGGGGGCCTGGAGGGGGGTTCCATGGAAGGGATTGGGGGAGGAGAGCGGTAGATGATGGCACGGACGGCGGACTCCAGGCGACCGGCTTAGACGTCGGAGGGGGTTGGCTCCACGAGCAGCCATGGGTACGAAGGAGGGGAATTGGGGGAGTTGCGGAGCTTATGGGGAAATCTTTGTGTGTGTGTGTGTGTGTGTGTGTGTGTGTGTGTGTGTGTGTGTGTGTATATGCACTCATAAACATAGTCTTGAAAGGAAGGGGAAAAGAGTGTGTATGTGTGTGTGTGTGGGTGTTGTGTGAGAGCTGCTGTTGTGAGGCTAAAATCTGAGTACAAACACAAATCTCAACTATACATATAATATATCTATATGCATCAAGTAATTTATACATGCCTATATATATATATATATATATATTTATATATATATATATATATATATATATATATATATATATATATATATATATATATATCATTCAGAACTGTACTGAAATTGATATATATATATATATATATATATATATATATATATATATATATATATATATATATATATATATATATATATATATATATCAAAGCAATTTACGAAGGTCACCAATTCTCCGCAGACCAACTTGTGCGGGAATTGTTCCGCCAATGTCGTAAACGGAGCACCTTATGCCCCCACTGTCCGAGAGATTTCTGGACAGAGCACCTACCCTGACCCTGTTGCTTGGGTTGTTTTGTCTGCTCTTTGTTTTTGGTTAACTTGTATAGGCTTTCTCATTTTGCGCCTTGTACTTGTTCCGGCTTCGTCTTTTCGAGCCTGGGTTAATAAAATGGTGGGGTTTAATATATATATATATATATATATATATATATATATATATATATATATATATATATATATATATATATATATATATATATATACAATGGAGATATAAAGGGCTATATATATAACACATAGTAGAAACCTTAGAATGTAAAATCAATTCCAACAAGTCCAGGATCTATCTAACATTATACAAATCAGAAATTCTGAGTTAAATCTCAGAAAATCCAATTATAACAAAAATCAACTCAAAATTACACAAACCGAAACCGAAAACCCAACTCGAAGCTCAAAACGCACAATACTCAACTAAAACCCGTGAAACTTAGTTAACACGAAGGTGTCTATGTGTGCGATGTGTTTGGGTACTCACCGGGTCGAACCTGTGTCCGTATTGTGTCCACAGAGTGCGTATCGGAGAGAACCGGATATGCGTGCATTGACAAGTGTATGTGTACGTGAATTTTTGCTCGATTGAACGCCACACGCACAACAAGAAGCCTCGTGCTCATGCACATAGCTAGGTGGGATCCAGGTCTAGGTCTCGGACACACTGACACCACACTACGTCGCGTCCACAAGATACAGGACATGCAAACTCGTAGGCTGTGCGTGCGCACGCGTGCGGCCTCGTGGGTGCGTATCGAGCCCCGTGGCTCATGATTCGAGCCACGTCGTGTCTCGGGGTTGGGTCCCTGGGTAGCCTAGGTATAGGAATTCGTGCTCGTGCTCCTGGAACGGGTCCTCGTCGCGTCGTGTTCGCGTATGAAGGCCGTATCAGCGACGATTTTCAGCCGCGTGCACAGTTCTGGCTGAACCGTGCATATTGGATTTCTCCATGCATGTTTCACGAAACATTGTAAAATTTTAGGAGCACATGGGCAGAGGTTGCCCCCACACGGCCATAAAATTTCACGTGAAGTGGAGCTCTGTGCGTCGAGTTAGGACGCACAGACAGCAGGGCATGCACGGGTCCGTGCACGGACCTCGTGCACACGTGTCCGTGTCCTATTCGGACACTAAAATCGTGTCGAATCGAGATCCATCTTCACAAAAGTTAATTCAAATAATATCAGCTAGAAGTTTGTGAAAACAGAATCGAAAAATAACAACTTTCAGTTCTAAGTGGCATTTCGTCGAACACGTGTTCCATAGGACCGACACGTGTCCGATACGGCTATCAAACGAAATCACAAACCTACCAAACTTCATCCATACGTCGGGGGTACCTATATGGATGCATCTACGAAGAAAAAATGGAATTAACAAGTGTTTTAGAGAGATTTACCTATTGAGTGTCAAAACTCAATCAATGAAACAAGTCTCCAAACACGTCGATACCGATTTTCTCCAGTCCAACGCCTCCGATCCCTCGCTAGCAAGTCTCCAACAGGTTTATCTCCTCCCAATGGTCGCAACGCACTTCGTTTGGACAGATTTGGGTGAGAAACAAGAAAATGGGGCCTTTGGAAAGAAGGAAAAACTAGGGTTTGAACTTGTGACGGCTACTATGTTTCTCACAATGAAAAAAAGGAGGCTGCTGTGTTTGGCCGGCCAAGGGGGGTCTTAAGGTTAGGTTTAGGGTTTGGTCATGGGCCAGCACTCCTCAAGTTGCTTTAAAGGCCCATTGACAAAAAGGCTTAAAGGCTTTATATAAAAATGACTTAAAAATGAATTAAATGATTCCTAAAATGGACAATAATTCTAAATAAAAATCTAAAAATTCAATTAATTCTCTAATGATATTATTGGACTTTTAATCAAAGTTGACTAAGGTTATACCACCTTCTACTACCAAAACACCAATCAAAACCACACACCAATCAATTTAATTAATAAATTAATAAAAATTCAAAATTTGCACAAAATGACTAGAATACCCCTAATAGAAAAAAATGAGTGTGACAAATTTTTATAGGTAAAAACTCTCTGTCAAATACTACCTGCCATACCGATATGCCGGCGGTATGGTCCGGTACACTGTCGGTACGCCGATTTGTGTCACAATAGGTTTTGCAAAATGAAAAGGACCCACAAATCGGTATTCCGTCGGTATATACCGGTATACCGATGATATGTCGTTTGTGTCCGAGAAACAATACTAAAGATATGAAACAAGCTGCAGAAACCAAAACTCAGCCCGAAAGTTGCTAAAATTAGTATAACCATGAAAACAATACTAGAGGAAGGTCGTGTACATCATATATACTAAGTCTCATTGCAAGTACTCCGACATTGTTTCCGATACGGAGTTTTCCTACTAAAAAAATCAAAATTTCACAGGAAATAAAAACCTAGCTCAAACAAAATTTTTGTGACGGGCAAAATAATGATATTCATAGGTGAAACATATTAATTTTTCGAATAAACTTGTTTTCAAAACAAACCTTTAATTGCTTGCTAAATATTATCTACGAACTAATGTTTTATCTATATTATTATTTAGAAGTGTTATCGGTGAAATTATAATAATAATCAAAATAAGTTTCTTAACATATATCGACTGTACGGAGGAAACTATTTTTCATAAATAAATCCTAATATGGACTTGATTAGATGAATGTATGGTATGTGATTTTTGGTTGTCTGTCTTGGACTCTGTAAATTTTTTGCGGACTGAAGCAACTATAGTTCATGCCGAAGTTTGAATACGACTTTTGGTCTTCGTAGAATCATCCCGGATTGGATGAACTCCATGTAAGTATACCTTGCCAACTTGTACAGTATAGTTCATATGCATGTTCTCTACTTTCATGTTGTTTTTTTTCTCATTCTTTTATATTCATGTTGCTTTATCCTATTTTAGTTTTACTTTATCTTGTTTCTAGCTTACATGCACGTACCTGATTTCTGTTATATTTTACTACCTGTTATATTGGTCTTTGTGTTCACATGCGTCTTGTGATAAAGTTGTCCAGTCCTACACCATTATTCTTTTAACCTGAGTATGACTTGACTTGATATTCTATAGATTGGGAGTGCTTGCCTTGACTGCACTCTATAGGATTGACTAGACCTTGATATTAGAATTGGCTACTTGACCATCTCGATTGGAAGTGTTTGCCTTGAGGATAATTAAGATACTATAGATTGGGAGTGCTTGCCTTGACTACAGTCTATAGATTTTACCTGACTTATTATTAGCTACGTCTAGTATGGCATGCCACTGTCTTAGGTTCCTTGTGTCTTAGTTTTCGTGTGTCTCAGTTAATTCTTTCACGACTATTTTTTTATTTTCCCTGCTGCATATTTTATATTGTTACATTCGTCATATTTTAAGTATTTTATTACGTCCCTTCTAAAGACCTGGTGATCTCTCCAGATTATTGTTGAGATTTGATATAGGCATAGTGGAAGCTACAACATCTTTGGATCTCCAGGTATTGTCACGCCCCAATACCAGAATACTTGCAAGTGGGGACGGACATGGCCAGCTACGCAATATCAAAGTACACCAGTACTCTGAAATCACGTATAAGCTGTCAAGACATGGGGGTTACTTTTATAAGCCAACAGTCGATCCTAGGTTAAAACAATCCTAGGTACCTCAATCACAGGCAATTATACAAGGTACAAGAAGTATGATCATCAGACATACAATAGTAAAGCGTCCCAAACCATATATACATGGATGATCATGAAGCTAGTAATACAAAACAGAGAAACTAGAAAGAGTATTAGTCATATGTGATAGCTCTAGCTGCAGTCTAGAATACGCACTATCATGTTTATGCCCGTAGGCTAATTTTCAAGGACCAAAACACGAGCTGAACACGTGCTCGGAGGGTCACCGTCGAGTAGATGGTGCGGAAGATCCTCTGGGCTTCTCTATCAGATATGGCCAAACAAAACCATTAATGGGGTCAGACCCCCAATAGCAAGTACCACAAAGAAAGCTAAACTTATGAACTAAAACCAGCAATAACTAACATAATAATGGTTAGAGATATAATTAAGTAAATGCAGATATGGACTCATGCACTACCAATGTACTTATCCCGAACATAGAAAGACAATAAGTAAAGTATCCTTGAGCATAAAGTAATTAACATGTGACATAATGTAAGTGTAGACATGTTAAGTAAACAGAATCTTGAAATTTTGTAAAAGCAATTGAACATGTGAACTTGTGAGATTGTCGGATCATAAGAGCATGGTGACCCGATATAGGAAGTCATGTATAGCTTGTGAGATAATTGAACATGTGAGCATGTAAGAATTATATAGAAAGACAATGATAAGTGGACTTAGGAACTATTCTGAAGTCAAGTTACAACCCTAAAACCAAATAAGGACCGAGGTTGTAACTCTTCTCCTGAACAGAAAGTCTTTGATCATTGTATAGCATAAAGATCATGTATAGAATGTGAGTACTAAATAGGACGACAATTGATAAGATCTCTTAGGAACTATTCTGGAAGCCAAGTTACAACCCTTAAACCAAACAAGGACCGGGTTGTAACCCTTCTCCTGAATAGAACTTAGCATCTGATCATTTATCGACAAGGTAAAGCATAAACCATAGTGTACTGAAATAAACATACGGGCACTGCTTAGACAAAACTAGACTGGACTAGACTGACTCCATCCATCAATCACGGCCAAGCAATGAGTACGGCTTGATACTTTAACTAACTAGGGTTATCACAAGCCTAGTTACTTAACAAGATGTAAAGAGATTTCCAAGTTCAGTTACTCGCCTGCTGCTACCGGAGTGACCCCAGCAAAAGAAAACAAGTATAGCAGACACACTGCAGTAAGATACATGTGTCCTAAGGAGGTGCCTCACTCGACGGTGAGCTGGAAATGTGCTCATCATGACAGATAGCTCCAAATTCCATGTATATATATATAAGGCCGGTATCAAATAGGCAACAGATAACTGGAAAAGTCTCTTCATTAACTACTTGATCAATCTAGTCATTAATCCTAGCCAGATTCAGTATGAATTCCTGACCATGGTCATCAGGGATCCATGCCTTAGACATGATGCAATACAGAATATGTAGCTTGTACAAATACACTCAAGAGAAACACTCACGGTGTCCAAATCATTCATTACTTGTAAGCCAATAAAGCCATCACAACAGCATTCATGGTTCATGTCATGTCATATTACTTGTTATATTACTAGTCTGGAGTGCACCATGACGGGTCACTATCATATTAAGGGTACTTGTTAGGGGTGCGCCACAATGGACCACAATCATGTTAAGCAAAGAAGTGACATGTGACTTGAGTACACCGCAACGAGTCACTATCGTGTTAAGCAAAGAAAAAAGACATACATTATGAGTGCACCACAACGGGTCACTATCATGTTAAGCAAAAGAAGGAAGACATAAATCATGAGTGCCCCACAACGGATCACTATCATGTTAAGCAAAAGAAGGAAGACATATATCATGAGTGCCCCACAACGGGTCGTTATCATGTTAAGCAATCATAGACGTAAGAAAGCTTATAGATAGATCTTGATAAAAGGTGCATCATAACATAAGAGAAGGAATAAATGAGGTAACTACTTGGCCTAAAATACCAATTAAATCTGTGATAGTGTTAAGGGTATGAGAGGGATACAATCATTCTCTAACTGTACCATATTATTAAATCATGTTAAAAATTTTATTTATTAAAGAAATATCAAGCTATTAAGTAGGGTCGTCGCA
>JANAVB010017998.1:2256868-2443492 GCA_029216955.1 Iris pallida
ATAGGCTAAGTGGAATTGCATAAGAAAGCATAATTTCCATTTCCAATATTGGCAGTTTGATAGCAAGTGTTCCGTAAAGAATCATGCCATGATTTTCTTGATTCTACACTATTATGACAAGCATTTTATTTAACTTTATATTGCTTTTAAAATAGAGGGACGAGACGAAGGAGGTCAGCCACTCGCCTTAGACTTGCTTCAGGCGAGAGACTGGTTGGCTGCGCTGACATCGCCTACGCGATCACCTACAATGGCATAAGAAACTGATTAGAACAATGTGTAATTCAAGGAATTTCAATATGCAAGCGAAGCTCGAAAATGCAAGTTACAAAAACTCATCAAAAATATTCACAAAAAATGCATTCACGAAAACCAAAGCCAAAGCCAAAACCAAATCAAATACGGCATAAAAACCAGAGCAACGAGAGGTCACTTCCGACTCTGCCGCAGAGCCAATCCTTGAGACGTAACCCGCTGAATATGGGACTTGGCTCCGAAGAAGCCATTCCATAACGGGGAATGGATCTTAATTCAATCGTTTTCGTTCGACCGATTTTGCCGATTTCGACCTATCGGTCTCGACCGAATCGATAGCGACAGTGTTCTTTCTCGCGCATCCCGTAGAAGAAAACGGGGCACGATGTAGGGACGGGACACTACACCATAACCAATTAATAAAAAATTTTATCCTCGAAACTTAAGGATAGAACCTACCTCTACGAGAACAATGAAAGAAATTTCTCCTTCATTTCCGATTCAAGCTCCCACGTCGACTCTTCGACCGAATGGTTACTCCAGAGGACGCGGACGAGAGGGATCGCTTGATTTTGCAGTAGCTTATCCTTGCGTTCTAAGATTTGAACTGGCTCTTCAACGTAGGATAAGTCGAACTTCAGTTCCAATTGGCCAAAATCTACCACGTGACTAGGGTCATGCACGTACTTCCACAACTGAGAGATGTGGAAGACATTGTGTACACCATCTATTATCGGCGGTAGGGCAATTTTATAGGCCACTGGGGCAACCCGTTCGAGTATTTTGAGCGGCCCAACGAATATCGGACTCAACTTTTCCTTCGTGTCGAACCGAGTAACTCCTCGCATGGGCGACACTTTAAGAAATACGTGATCACCTTCTTGAAACTCAAGGTGTCGATGATGAACATTCGCGTAACTTTTCTGACGACTCTATGCGGTCTTTAATCTTTCCCGAATGAGCCGAATTTTCTGTATGGTCTGTTCCACCAGTTTCGGGCCGAGAATCTGCCCCTCTCCGACTTTTTCCCAGCAAATGGGCGATCGGCACTTTCGTCCGTACATGGCTTCATACGGTGCCATTTGAATGCTGGAATGATAGCTATTGTTGTATGCAAATTCGGCCAAAGGTAGATGAACGTCCAACTCGACTTAAAGTCAATTGCGTAGAGTCGTAATATGTCTTCGAGAATCTGATTGACGCACTCCGTTTGGCCATCGGTTTGGGGATGATAGGCTGAGCTAAAGTTCAACTTGGTACCCAGAGCCGACTGAAGGCTACTTCAGAATCGTGACATAAATCGTGAATCCCGATCAGAGACGATGGATACTGGAACTCCGTACAGCCATACTATCTCGTCAAGATAAACCTGTGCTATGCGATCAGCCGTACTATCTCATCAAGATAAATCTGCACCGTACTATCTCGTCAAGATAAATCTTATTTGAGATATTTACACTAGAACACAAGACACAATCCTAACTTATTCTGGAGGGCTCCAAATAGTCTCAAATTTGAATCTAAAGGGGATACATGCATAGGGGTGTATCCTACGGATTCAAAACTAAATATTATGCATAGAAATCAATTTAGAGCATTGGTTTTACCTATTGGGAGTGAAATCCCAATAAAACTCTCAAGGACACTGCTCCGACACGAAGATCTTCCAAAAAGGACACTCTTTCTTGCACTTTGCTTCAAATCTTTGCTAGCACCCTCCCTTGGTAGTATGAGAATGATTGATGAAAGATTTGGTGGAGGAAAAAAGAGGTTTGGAGATCAAATCAAAGAGAGAAGCTCTCTAATTTGGGGAAGAACACTTTTTGAATAAAAGGAGGCAAGATGGAATGAAAAGAAAGAGGGACACCTATGCTTTATGTGGCTGCCATGGAATGACCTAAGGAGCCTATGTAAAATGTCCAAGATGCCCCTACAAGTCTTATTTTGGTCCACTTAAGTCATGACAAGGTTTGAGGTCAAAAAGGGTCAAGTTTAAGTCTCTAATTTAACCAATCTAACTAAGTAGGATTAGTCTAATCTTACTAACTTAATTAGTGGAATTTGTGGGCCATGACTAACTAATCTTGGGGTCCCGTCTAGAGTCTAAATTACTCGGGTCACTAACACAAGTCGGAACGAGACGAAACTCGAACCCGACTAAACAAATCCCATAAAAATAATATTAAATATATAAAATTTCCAAAATATTAAAATATAAAAATGAACAAAAATATTCTTTGCCTAAAAATGGTAATTAGTTAATATAATCACATGGGTTAGGCCTCCATGGTCATGGTTAGTCTCTAGGCTAAGCAGCTCTAAGGTTACACTAGCAAAAGGACAAAATCACAAAACACTAATTTAATGATATTAAAAATAATCAAAATTCACCAATAAAATAATAACATGATTTAAAACTATTATTAAATGATTAATTTATAAAAGTTTAAAATTACCCTTATTTTAGAAAAGTGGTGGTTACAAGTATCGGGGCCGAGACGAGCCGTTGCTTTAACTCCTAGAAGAAAGCTTCACAGTCATCTGACCATTCAAATGCGACTCCTTTCTGGGTGAGGCGAGTCAGAGGCGATACGATCTTCGCAAAGTCTTTCATGAAGCGTCAGTAGTATCCCGCTAAGACACGAAAACTTCGAATCTTGCCGACGGACGCTGGCCGTTTCCAATCGACAACGGCTTCAACTTTCTTTGGATCGACTACAATATCTTCCGTTAAAATGATGTGTCTGAGGAATGCGACGCAGCTCAGCAAAAATTCATATTTGCTTTGCTTTGCTTTGCATATAACTAATTTTCTCGAAGGGTCTGAAGTACGGTCCGTAGATGCTCAGTATGTTGCTGCCTATTCTTCGAGTAGACAAGTATATCATCGATAAAGACTACTATGAACTTGTCGAGGAATGGTCGAAACACCCGATTCATTAAATCCATGAAAGCATCTGGGGCAATCGTTCGGCCGATCGATATTACCAGGAATTTGTAATGGCCGTATCGAGTGCGAAAGACGGACTTCGACATATCATCCGGCTTGATCTTGAGTTGGTGGTAACCAGAGCGCAGTTCAATTTTAGAGAATACTGTAGCTCCTTGCAGCTGATCAAACAGATCATCCATGCGGGGCAGGAGATATTTGTTTCGGACGGTAGCTTTATTCAGCTTGCGATAATCGATACAAAGACGCGATGAGCTATCCTTTTTCTTGAAGAACAGCATGGGTGCTCCCCATGGCGAGACGCTGGGTCGAATGAATACCTTGTCGAGCAACTCTTGCAACTCTACTTTAAGTTCTTTAAGCTTTGCATGAGCCATTCTATACGGGGCTTTAGAGATTGGTCGGGTATCAGGAAATGTATCAATAGTGAACTCAATCTCTCGATCGGGTGGCATGTTAGAAAGTTCGTCTGGGAACACATTTGGGAATTCTGCCACAACGTCGGTCTGACCCGCGTTTGTACCATCCTGTCGTATGTCTCGAACGGAAGCTAGATAGCCTTCGCACCCGAAATGCAGCATCCGTCGAGCAGATATTGCGGAGATCACCATGCAGTTCGGCGATGCCTTACCACACGAATAGCAAAATTCAGGCACTCCAGGGCTACGGAATGTAACCTTTTTTTAGCACAGTCGATGGTTGCATTGTACGGACCGAGCCAATCCATCCCCTGAATGATGTCGTAGTCCTTAATATCTAAAACTATCGCATCAAGACTGATCTTTTGACCACCTACACAGATGATTTTGTCTTCGCAGACTAAATTTGCAAGTAGTGGCATACCCGACGATACATTAACAATGAGATCGAGACCCAGCATTGTTAGGGGAAATTTGTGCTCGGCGGTGAAGTTCGCCGATATAAAACTATGTGTGGCACCTGAATCAAATAATACACGAACTACTTATTATTAAAATACAGTATACCTATCATGACTGTGTCAGATGCAAATGCTTTGTCTCGAGTCATAGCAAGGACGCGGCCCTGAGCATTGGGGAGAAGGTCCTGGCCATTATGTTGTACAGTTTGTGTAGCCCGAGGTGCTTGGCCTCGGTTCTGTTGATGTTGTTGGGGGCGCTGGTTCGGCTTCTCCGGACAATTGCATGCAATGTGGTCCGTTCAGCCGTATCCAAAGCATGCTCCATTCTTCAATCGACACTCGTTGGCCATGTGTCCCTTCTTGTGGCAGAAATTACAGACTTCCTTTGCCTAGTTATCGCCTCCGTTGCCGCAATTTTGATGCTTATGCACATTGTTGCCTCCCACATTACTATGGCATTTGTTATTACAGTGAACAACGCCAGTAGTACCAGAAGGATATTCGGACTCCAGATGGAGGGCATGGTTGAGTGCCTCGCCCATGATTTTGTATTCAGGCACCAAAACATGGGCACGAATAGAGGAACACAGGCCCACTTCGAATCGTCGTGCTCGACTTGCAGTATCTGGTAGATAGGCTCCAGCAAATTTAGCCAGTTTGTTGAATTCAGCCGCATACTGTCGTACTGTCATATTCCCTTACCTCAACTACATAAATTTGTTTTATTTTTCCTGTCGTATGGCTGTAGAAAGATATTCGATCTCGAACGCTGTTCTGAATGTGGCCTACGAGATCACCGTCGTCTCATCTTTACGTCGAATTGCCCGCTTTTGTACAGTCCACCAATAGTGCACGTTCATTCGAAGTATGAGTTGAGCGCATACGACTTTCTTTGCGTCTTTGACACCCAAAAGTTCGAACTTGTCTTCCAGCTCCTCCAACCAGTCGATCGCCACGGAGGGATCTTCTGTGCCATTGAAGAAAGTACGACAGCTTTTTGTGAATTTTGACACGTTGAAGTTAGAACTTCTCGGTATCGCAGGTGAGAGCACGGGCGCCTCCGGTTCAGCTTCGTTGGATCGAACTGCAGGCTCGGTCACGGCAGTCATCATCGTTGAATTGTTGTTGGCTATGACCGATTGTACTTATTGTTGGAGTGTATTCAGCTGTTGCTGCTTGAATTGAGCCTCGAACCGATTCTCGACCTGGGTCTGACGAGCCTCCTCCTACTGACGATTGAGCTTATTTTGGCGTTGCTGCATTTCAAGCATCTGCAGCATCCGTTGTATCGGGTCGCCGGAAGGTCCGGCTATGGTAGGCGTCATTCCCATTGGATTGACGGAATGCTCGGGTCTAGAAGTACACGAGCCGCTGGAAGCGCTCGTCTCATCCTCTGCCCGAGCTCCCGCAACTGCAGGAAAAAGAAAGGCAACTCTCGTTAGTTTCAAAAAATATCCCGAGTTCAGCGTATGGAACAACTCATCTCATAGACACGAGGTCAACGGTTTGAGACTAGAAACTTGACACTGGAGGCCGAGGACGTAAAGTCATGCTCTGATACCATTATGTCATGCCCTGATTCCGTCGAATCGATAGTCGTCTCCCGGGCGTGATATTGTGCGAACCTAATTTACAATCGCACATGGCATAGTCATAAGGTAATCTAAAACACGAGAATCTAAGAGAGCAAGCAGACAAATTGAATCACACCTTAAGTAAAGAGAACTTTGATCTTTATTGAAAATTGACATCATTTACAGACTCCAGAATAGGATTCATGTCGTACGGGCTACAAGATGACTCAATTACAAAAGAATGCCGATGAGATAGCCGTTCCACACATTGCACACATCCCTTAATATACAATAAAGTATTCCAATGACCTAGAATGGAGGGACACTGAGCCATCCTTTTTGGACATTTGAGAGTCTTCAAAAGTGGAGTTACAGGACAAGTCTTTGATGCATGGCCGAAGGTTCAAAATCATAAACGTTGCCGAGTTAGTTGGCACGTCCTTCTCGATTCATGGGACCTACAAAGAGGGAGGATCAGTACGATCACATGTACTAACGAATGGCTAATTAAAATTCAAGCTCTGCATTTGATTCAAGCTGTTTTATAAACATGTTAGCTAGCTATTTCTGTGATCTTTCTAACCATCCTGATCGCTTTGCATGTTAACATGTTTTGAGGCAAGCATATGATATTGTATACATTAAGTAGCTATCATATTCATCCCGTGTCACGTGCATTAGTTAAGCAGTGAAAGGGTGTGAAGGTCACTGGCAATGTCAAGCCATTATGGACTATAGCAGGGTTAGACGACGACCCTTTCGCGGCGGGTAGCGAGCCCTGTGGAAAAGTTCCCGAATAACTTATGCCGATATGAGGCTGGCGCTTGCTATACTCGTTCCTCCCGGGCCGAATCTGTTCCTTGGCCTAGGCAACCGTTCAAGGAAACTATACCTTGTCGACAAGTTGTCAAATGACCATTTTACAGATTCTTAAAAAATACTCTCTCTTTTCTAGAACCTTATCCTTTCTCTTTTAGTTACAAAACTTAGCCTTTCTTTTGAACTTAGTCGATTTAGTCACTTAGTCATATCGTTGCGATAAATGTTAAGTGATTCATTCATTGTTTTGCATAGGCTAAGTGGAATTGCATAAGAAATCATATTTTTCATTTTCAATATCGAAAGTTTGATAGCAAGTATTTCGTGAAGAATTGTGCCATGATTTCCTTGATTCTACACTATAATGATAAGCATTTCATTTAACTTTATATTGCTTTTGAAATAGAGGGATGAGGTGAAGGAGGTCAGCCACTCGCCTTAGACTCGCTTCAGGCGAGGGACTGGTTGACAGCGCTGACGTCACCTACGTGTTCACCTGCAATCGCATAAGCAACTGATTAGAACACTGTATAATTCAAAAAATTTTGATATGAATGTGAAGCTCAAAAACGTAAGTCACAAAAACCTATCGAAAACATTCACGAAAAATGCATTCACTAAAACCAAAGCCAAAGCCAAATAAAGTACGACATGAAAGCCAGAGCACTACCAAAATAAGTCATATCAGCGACGTATTTAGCGACTCCAAGATAAAATGTCCCTAATTTTTGGGTGTTTAGCGACGTATAACAAAGGCGTCGCTGTTGGTCGCCAACAGCAACTACTAGCGACGTCCAGTGACTACAATTTGTTAAATAGGAACCTGCGTCGCAAGTTCGTCGGTACACGTCGCTGATATAGCGACGCGTAGCGACACAATTTAAGCTGCATCGTCGTTTATTAAATATCAATGACGTTTAGCGACGTCCTTTTCGGACATCGCTACACGTTTCATATAGGCTGCGAGGGTTTTCTTTTCGACCATTCACAAATTTTCCCCCCAATTTCTTGCGCGCACCTCCTCCATGGCGCTCCTCCAGCAATTTCCCTCCTCCGGCCTCCTCCTTCGCGGCACTCCTCCGATGATCTCCCTCCTCCGGCCTCCTCCACCTCCTCCTCCTCCTTCTCAGGTAGCTCCCCCATCTCTCTTTCTCTCTCTCTCTCACACACACACACACTCTCCTGTCCCCACTTTCTAGTTTAGAATTCGAATTTGATGTGTTTGTTCTCGTGAAGTTGGACACTTTGTGTCCACTTGTGTGGACACAAATCAACCCCCTGACACGTACACATGTGGGGGGTAACACTTCTGTACAACTGATTTAGGTTTTTATTGCTTTTCCAGTTCAGATTTGGGGTTTTCTAATTCTTTTCACTGATACATTAAAATCAGTCCTGACACTGTAAATTCAAACTGATATTTCGATTTTGGGTTTAAATTTGATTATGAGATTCAATGTTTAAAAGTATTTTTGAATTCGAATATTAATATACAAACTGTGATTAAATGGAATATGGAGAACTGAGAACTGGGTTTTCATTTTAGAATTTAAACTGAGATATGGGTTGAAGGGTTAGTGAGTGAATGTACTAGGTAGTAATTGGATATGGCACTTGGCCTATGTTTTGGTTCAGAGTTCGAGTTTTTGGGTTGTTATATCTGATTATATATAATTCAATATGTATGCACTTATCTAAGTGTGTTCATATAGGTTTCAAGATGTCAGTGGTTAAGATTTTAGTATTAGTTATCAACATTGGCAACAGTATCATGTTACCCTAGGTATGATGGCTTGGCAAGTTCATGTTACCCAAAGAAAATTTGTCTATTGATATGGACTTAGATAAATTCCTATTGGAAAATGATATTGGAATAAAGATTAACCTGAGCATAGGCTTAACTGGACAATGATATCAGTTAGCAACTATTTTCTGAGTTTGAATATCAGGCATTTTGGAAAAAATGGTGAGATACACCAAGTCAGACACTGTCCCTACAACAATTCGACTGGCGAGGTAGAAATCTATGTACGATATTTTCTATAAGGACTTTACATTAATCTACGGTACGACATCGTGATCAGGACATAGTCCCTGCAGCCATTCGACTGGCGAGGCAGAAACTATGTAGCCGTAGATAAAGTTGACTGTCCTCCGACCCCCATTATTCGACAATGATGATATGACAACCTATCACTACATCTTTTAGTAGTAGATAATGTCTTAGTATTACATTTTGTGTGTTCATCTTATTGATTCTGTTACATCCTTCAGATACTATATTCGATAAGAATATATTCTACACCATATGTACAGAACATAGATGATTCACACTAATGTATGCTAGAATGAATTTTGGGTTGTGTTCTGAGCCATCCGTTCTCACACTTGACAAAAAATCGAAAATAACCTTTTTATCTGTCATTTGACTGGCGAGACAGAAATCTATGTACGACATTTGCCATAAGGAATTTGCATTAATTTACGGTACGACATCGTGATCAGGACATAGTCCCTGCAGCCATTCGACTGGCGAGGAAGAAACTATATAGCCGTAGATAAAGTTGACTGTCCTCCGACCCCCATCACTCGGCAATGATGATACGACAACCTATCACTACATCTTTTAGTAGTAGATAATGTCTTAGTATTACATTATGTAGGTTCATCTTGATTCTGTTACATCCTTCAAATACTAGTTCGATAAGAACATATACTACACCATATGTACAGAACATAGATGATTCAAAGTAATGTATGCTAGAAAGAATTTTGGGTTGTGTTCTGAGCCATTCGTCCCCACACTTGGCAATTATGTATGTGAAATATATCGTTGAAGAACATAAAACTTGTGGTTGTACAATCGTCACTTTCGTGCGTCAGTTCATATCGGTCTTCACTTTCTGCAGTAATTATCCTAAAATGGATATGAATTACTATCTGCGAAACCGTTTGTGGATGTACAATTGTCATCCTGATGAATTATTATCTGTGTCAATCTTTGCAGAATTATCTTAAAATGGATATGAATTACTATCTGTGGAACCATTTGTGGATGTACAATCGTCATCCTGATGACATGTGTGGTGTGCGGGATGAATTTATACAGGGTGTGCAACAGTTCCTGCAGTTTGCTAAGGCATTCCCTCAGTACATAGATCGTACAAAAATTAAGTGTCCATGTATGATTTTGATGTATTCATATTTCTGTAATCTTAAATTATGCACTATGATCATTTCTATTAGAATTCAGATTTTTTAAAACTTAAATTATGAACTCCAATATATGCAGATATTTCTAAACTGTCATTGTATTTATTTATATTTTCAATCATATGTTATTATCAGCATGGCAGGACGACGCGGAGGTACCTCAGGACGACGCGGAGATAGGTCAGGACGAGCCGTGTCCTTAGGTGGACAGAGAGCTCCGTTACCAGAGGATGGCTCCAGACAATCGTCTGACCTGAGCACTCCATTGTACCATACGGTCGCAGGTCCGGGTGGCAGTACACCTGCAACGAGCAGTTCCAGGCTTGCTGATCATACTCCTTCCCCTAGCCTTCCTACCGCTGACAGCAGCATGACGGATGGGGAGCAGGTGGAGGAGGTAGTCCCTACTCCCGATCGGGCGGATCCATACCAGAGCGACCCTCCATGCGCACCTCAGGACGAGAAGAGGATGGAGATTTGGGCCAACGGTCCTACGAATTAAGTTAAATGAATATATATATATATATTTAAAATGAATATATATATATATATATATATATATATATATATATATATATATATATATATTTTGATTTTATGCATGTCTGTATATCTATATATATTCATTAATACATCGGTTATCGTTGTATAAAGATATCGTCCCTCGTCGGTAAATAGAGTGTTGGGCTCCTTTCTAAGGTCCAACTATGGGGGTCCGTGGATCAACTACTCGGATGCCTCGGAAGAGAGGAAGGCATTCTGGCTTGCCCACTTCAAGGTAACTAAAGATAGTTAATTTAGTATAATTAATATAATTTTAAGCATTTTTAGAACTTATTATTTTAATTTGTAATTCTTGTAGAGGACTTATTTTTATCCACCACACCGGGCCGAGCAGATTGAGAGACAGTTTTCTGCCATCGCCGCCAAGTTGATCCGTGATGCAATTGACGATCAAAAAGCTCGTCAGCGCTCCGGAAAGCCGATTGCTGGTTGGATCACACCTGACCAGTGGACCACAATGAGGGCTCCTTTTGAGGAGCCCCGGTACAAAGAGCGGTCGAAGAAGGCGAAGGCGGCTAGGACGAGGGCTAGAAAGTGGTGTGGTGGAACGATTCCTATGACGGAGCATTTCCGTCGTCTGGTATGTAATTTATTGCAATATATAAGATTTTATTGATAGTAGGAGTATATAATTTTCTATTTTACTAAAGAATAAAATATAACAAACACGCAGGTACAGAGGGGTGAGGACGCAAACAAAGTGACCATCTTTCTGGCCATCCATCGGAAGGACGGGAAGCTCATCGACGACCGGACTACTCAGAGCTATATAAGTACTAATTTAGATTTCGTTAATTTTTAACACAACTTGAAGAATATACTGATAACCATATAGTTAATAATAATTAAATACTTTAGACGTTTATTAGGCTAATTTAGGTAAATACTGATATATAGAGATGCACAATGATTTCTAGGACGAGTTTGTTAGGCTACGTGAGCGTACGAGTGCTAGTGCACCGGCAGAGGGAATACATCGCAGCCCTCTCCGCCTCAGTCGGAGGACGAGCTCGGGAAGACCGTTATTGGTGGTCTTCAGAGGGGTACATACTATGGTACGGGATCCTACGATGCATTTGTTGTGATGCAGGCATCCAGGGCTCCCTCTACCAGTGCACATTCACAGCCGTCAAAGGCCGAGTCATCCCGAGTCAAAGGTACCATTGTCCACCAGATTGCTGAGCTGTACGACGATATGCTGAGGAGAAATTCTGAGCAGCCAGGGTCTCAGGCGTAAGGGGACACTGCGTCGGTCACCGCACGCTTTGACGAGCTCAAGCGCACCGTGAGGCACGTACAGGGGATGCAGGAGTCCATTCATGACACCATTACTAGGATAGCGGCTTGCATAGAGCAATGCAGTGCCAGACTGCTAGCCCTAGAGGAGACGCGGACGCGTCCATCTCCAGCGGCTACACTGCCTCCTTCTCCAGCGGTTACACTGCCTCCTTCTCCAGCGGTTGCATTGCCTCCTCCATCGTCGTCGATGGTTCTTACACCGGAGCAGTATGCTTACCTTCTTTCCAGGAGCGGTGATGCTCCTCCTGATCAGCCGTAGTCGACATATATATATATATATATATATATATTGTTGTGTGATGGCCCATTGTTGGGTCTTTTATGTGGTTATACATACATTATTCTTATGTGGAGCATTATGTTTGACATTGTTGTTACAATTTTTTATATATCTGTGTTGATTGATGAGATTGTGTTTCAAACGTGTTCGTGATTGTGTGTATCTATGTTGTTTGATATGTGTTCGTGATACACATCGTCGCTGTTTGATACTTTGTGTTCGTGATACACACCGTTGCTGTTAGTGATTGTGTATCTGTGTTATTTGATACTTTGTGTATTTGCTGTAAATGTTGTAGGGGATGCTGCAAATGCTGTATTTTTTTATTTTTTTTAAACTTAGCGACGTTCAGCGACGTCCAGCGACGAAAGATAACGTCGCTAAGTAAGTATCGAAACGTCGCAAACTGTGATGAACACTGTCACTGATCGTCGCTACATACGACGTCGCTTAACGTCGCTACATATCATCATTTGCTCTCAAGCTAGGTCAGCATCGATATATGTAAAAGTCGCTCAACGTCGCTAGGTGACGTCGATAACTGCAGTCGTTTTATGTCGCTGGTAGTCGCTGAATAAGCGACGTGAATGCGTCGCTAAGTGTCATCGCAATAGCGACGTATTGCGACATTTTGTTATTTAGCAACTAGGTTAATCACGACAACTTCCAAACGTCGCTAAGTACGTCGCTAATTGAAATTAGCGACGTATTTTTCCTATTTAGCGACGTCCTGCGGCGTCGCTGATTTGACATATTTTAGTAGTAGAGAAACGGAAGGTCTCTTCCGACTCAGCCGCAGAGCCGATCCTTGAGGCGCAACCCGCTGAATATGGAACTTGGCTCCGAAGAAGCCATTCCATAACGGGAAATGGACCTTAATTAAACCGTTTCCGTTTGACCGATTCGGCCGATTCCGACCTATCGGTCCCGACCGAATCGATAGCGATATTATTCCTTTCTCGCACACTCCGTAGACGAAAATGGGGCACGATATAGGGATGGGCACTACACTACTAATTAATTATTAACTAATTACTTATTACTTTTGAGACAAGTTAATATAATTAACTAAAAATAAAATGGCACGAGCCATACAGATTTGGCAGCTTCAACCCACATCCTTTTCGAAAGAGAGGGTGTGGAAACTGAATTTGGAGGTGGTATAAGGGGACATGATCCACAGAGTTCCAAATTCGGTCCCCTCATTCCTGCGAACCAAACATGTTAGAAGGTTGTTTAGGCTCCACTTTCAACTGAATATGAATAAACCGTCCTTTACTGGTTATTAAACTGTTGGATTGTATCTTATTTCCAGTTTGGTGCTCTAAAAGGGGTGACAATGGTGTTGGTAATTTAGTTCCACATCGGGTAGGGTGTGGGATTATGAGGTGTAGATAATTAAAATTGGTTTAGGCCTTGCATGAGAATTCTCTTTTAAGGTTTATGGACCCAATTCAATATCGTACCTTACTAGCCAACTCTGGTATGGGTGTACACTGCTTCTTAACATGTTGTATCAGAGCCCAATGTTACGGGACTTGTTTAGGGACTTTCATTAATTCAAAATAGATGGTGCTGAACATTCATGTGTATACATTGATATATGGTCTCTCTTCTCAATGTGGAGTTAGGAGCATATGCAACTACATTTATTGACTTCAAATGTGGGTTTGACGTGCCCAAGATGGAGCAAGTTGTTGTGGTTGGAACATAATGGTGGTGTTGATGAACGTGTGTATCAGTTTGGTTCTATGGTCGTGCTCGGTTGGCGGAGGCGAATAAAGGTAGCATTAGTGCTAAGGTTGTTCGACTGGCAAAAATGAACAAAAGGTAGCATGGGTCCTAAGGTTGTTCGGCTAGCGGAAGCAGACAAATGTAGCAAGGGCCGGTGCTATGGTTACTCCTCTAGCGAAAACGAGATGAGGTGGAGATTGTTGGATTGTATCTCGTTTTTGGTTGAGTTCTCAAAAAAGGGGGTGACAATATTGTTGGTAATTTAGTCCCACATCAGGTAAGAGGTGGGATCATGAGGTTTAGATAATTGGAATTGGTTGAGGCCTTACATGAGAATTCTCTTCTAAGGCATATGGGCCCAATTCAATAGCAAACCTCATGGGCCAACTCTGATTCGGGTCATACCGTGTTTCCAACATAAACACCTCCTAAGGCGACTTTTGGAGTCAGGTAGGGTCTTATAAATCAATTTGGGTGGGGGTGGGGGTTCATTAGAATGTATACATCAATAAATTACTTCTCACTAAATTTTGCATTGATATCGGGACAAGATTCACATTATGTAGTGCAGACCTACTAATAGATCCATGATTTGCAACAAGGGTGGCCCAAATTAGCCTGTAAATTTTTAACATGTATATAAAAACAAGGTTGAAACTGAAATGCAAATTTTTTGTATTATAATAGTTTAATTTGGAACACAATTCTAGAAGTATTTCCATACAAACAAACAATGACAAAAAATAAACTATAATAACATTCTACGTGGTTTTATGTCTTGAAAGTATTGTAAGACATCTTCCTTGACAAACAATGACAAAAAATAAACTATAACAACATTATCGAGAATATCTTATTTTTAGTTGATGCTTTGTTTTTAGCCTCATATCGTATTTTATTTTTCTTCTCATATGTAGTTGTGAATTAATAATTTTGTCACTCAATTCATATTCCTTGGCTATAGTGAGAAAAAAGTGTCATGGTCTTTAAACAAAACTAATAATTATTGGAGCTAGTTCATGTTATTCCCGAAACAGACCTTGATGGAAGAACGACTAAAAAATAAAGATTTTCAGCTAATAAATTAGCTCTCTAATTTTTTTTAAGTGACTGTTAGCACTTTGGAGATTCTTGCAAACAAATTTGCTCTCTTACCTGTCAGATAGAGCAACCTCTGCAAGTTGCTCATAGGTACTGTTAGATATTGATATTTAATGCAAACAAGTTGCTACTCTGTATCTAAAATTTATGACTTCGTAGATTTGGCAAACAAGTTTGCTCTCCAAAGAACTTGAAGCCACTCTACGAAGAAGAAGAGAGAATGAACATGTCTGCTACGCGATAAAAATCACAGTTGCTCAAAGCAAGACCATATCGCGATCTGCTTCCAAGAACTAGAAAGTTCTGTAGGAACTTCTGGAACGTCAAAGTTAACTTTTTGTGACTCGAATGGGCTCCCTGGACTCAAAGGGATCCCTTTGCTTTCTTATTTGGTACGTCTTACAAAGGAGGCCAGTGAGCTCTATATATAGAGTGGAGTGAGAGTTTACTTTTTCTCCTATCCGATGTGTGACTAAAATACCAATACTAAAAAATAGAGTTTGATATTTTAGATCATCCCACAATCAGCGTAGTCATGTGCCAGTCCACGCTTACCCCCTCACACGCTCCCGTGCATACACGAAGCATCCTTGAGCCTGTGTCCGAGTCCGAGTCCGAACAACAAAAAATAACATGCTTCTTTGTTGGAGTTAATCATTTTTTCTTCTAGGAAAATACTCCCACATGGCACCCACTTGTGCCCTACCACATCTCATGCGCATACCTCAACACAAGTAAAGCATTATATTGAGATATCCACCATTTGGTGTAGCCGATGTAGGACTATCTTTCCTAGTCTAAATACAAAAATACCAACAATCCCCTACATATCTCGATATATAGGTTGAGCGTTCCCCACAGTTACTTTCCATCATACAATAGGCGAGATGTTGCTATGACTTGAATCTTCCCGTATGGGTTAAATAGCAATAGGAGAATTGCTGTACAATCCTTTTCGATACAAGTTTTAACAAACTTGAGAAGATTGACGGGCAACACTTCTAATATTTGGAGGAGAAAAACTTCTTTGTCAAATGGTTGGATGAGTGTTGGGCCTAACTATCCAAGAAGGATAATGCACATTACATGGTAGATCGATTATGTCGATAGTGCATGGAGATTACAAACTTGTACTAGAGTAGATAAGAAGTCTCTCAAGGAGCATCTCAAGACAAGTAAGAAGAAGACCAATGTATTTGTGCGCATAAGATCTGTTCAGATTATGCGTATGTATGCGCTTGTGTCTGCTCAGATGATACACATAGGTTTTGTTCAAATCATGCATATGACTCGATAACCTCAAATAACACGTACGTGTTGGTCGATTTACCTGAAGGAGCAAAACCAATCGAATGTAAATGGATCTTCAAAAATAAGATGAAGGCCGATGGAATTGTTGACAAGTTCAAGGCAAGGTTGGTTGTCAAGGGGTTTTCTCAGAAGCAGGGGATCGATTATTTTGACACATATGCTCCAATAGCGCTGATGATGACCATCAGGATGTTGATTGCTCTAAGTGCAATTCACAAGCTGGTTATTCATCAAATAGATGTTAAAATTGCATTCCTGAACAGTGAGTTGACCGAAGAGATTCACATATAACAGCCAGATAGATTTGTCATTTAGGATCTTAAAGACAAAGTCTACAAGTTGGTAAAATAATTATATGGTCTAAAGCAAGCTCCCAAGACGTTCCCCATATCCAGATTCAGAATGAAGGACATGAGAGATACAGATGTCATCCTGGGGTTTTAAATAATCCTGACGGAAGTTGAGTTTGCTTTGCCACAAGCCCACTACGTGGAAAGTTGCTCACACGCTATAAATATCAAGATTTTTTAGGGATCGATACTCCTTAAAGGTATGATGAAAAGCTGAAGCCAGATTCTAGAAAAGCGTGTGGCAGTTGGTGTACTCAAGCATCATCTGGAGTTTGATGTAGGCTACAAGTACTATCAGGCCTGACATAGCTTTTGTTATAGGCATGCCGAGTCGGTTCACGAGCAATCTAACTATTGATCTTTAGAAATCTGTGAAGAGAGTAATAAGATATCTCTCGGGAACTCAGACGGATGCACTACAGCGGTTATCCTATATGGGTAAAAGGTTTTAGTGATGCTAGTTGGTGCTAAGAAGGAGAGAAAGAAGATGTTGTATCTTCTACATAGGTAGTGCTGCTATATCGAAGAAGCATATCCTTGGGTAGTGCTGCTATATGGAGAAAGTCGAAGAAATAGATATTTCTTTTACTATGGAATCTGAGTTCTGTCAGCAGTAGCGGATGAAGCAAAATTGTTTTGGCTATGAAGCAGATTGGCTTCGGGAGCTTAGAAACGATCTTTTTATGGTTGGTGCGTAAATCTAGGTGATGTCGATATATTGTGACAACCAGATACGATCTTCCTGTGGTTGATGCACAAATTTGGGTGATACCAATATATTGCGACAACCAGGTGGCTGTAGGAGTGACATCAGATGATCTCTTCAATAATAAGGAAAGGACTGTGCAACTAGGGCACATGGCACTGAATGAGCGCATCAAGCGTGAATCATTATAGTGGTTGGTGTTCAGAGTCAAGAGAATCAGACGAATCCGTTTATCAAGGCCTCAAGTGCCAGCTAGTCGAGGACTCAACAAGAAAATGTGCTTAATGGACCTTTGATATTAATTCTCTACAATCCTACCATAAAGTTTTATGCTATTGGTTCAAAGAAAAATCTACCATGCATGTAGCTTTTGGTTCAAGGGAGGACCATTGACTAGAAGAATATCAGAAATAGTGGACAATTCTTTCGGACATTGCGGGGTTACAGATCCAGAACCATTGTTACCTCTGATATTGTGTCATTGTAATCCTACCATAAAGTTTTATGTTATTGGTTCAAAAAGAAATCTATCAGGCATCTAGCTTTTGGTTCAAGGGAGGACCATTGACTGAAATAATATCAGGAATAGTAGGCAATCCTTTGGAACATTACGGGGTTACGGACCCAAAACCATTCTTGTCTACTTTTTGTTCTTTGTATAGAACAAAATCCTGTGAGAGAATGGCTTGGAAGCCTTAATGAGTTCTTGGGCATTTGGGATGTCTGACGTGCTTTACAGGAAGTACGAGTAGCAGTACACTACAAAGGAGCGTAGTACTCTATACTACAGTGGGGTGACACCATATGAGGTAAAGAGTGGTAGACTGCACTACAAAGAGGCTGGGCCTCATGTTATAGTGGTGTGATACCACATGAGGCATTGCCTCGACTTCGCAAGCCATGTCACGACGACATAATACCGCAAGAAAGCGAAAGGCTTCATGCTGGATAGTTTGGCATTAAAAAGATGTTGGGCCTCATGCTAAAGTGGTATGAAACCACATATGGCATTGCCTCAACTTTGGGCCTTGTCATAGCGGTATAGTATCATAAGGAAGCGAAAGGCTTTATGCCGAGACTCTTTAAAAGAATTTACCTAGACTGCATGGAAAGAGATATAGGCCATCTCTTGAGGGAAACTTTATAGACACCTGTCACGACCCGCACCCGCTTTTCGAACGCGAGCTCGTGAGCAAGCCAGATACGTATCGAGCGGATTCCAGTCCATCTCGAATGCGTAAACGCTGTCAAAAGCATGGTAAACTGCGAAATCATGGCAAAACAAATCTATATCTCAATCTATAATAAGAATATGAAACATGAATGAACTCTATGGGTCGTGGTCTGCAGCCTACTAGCATATATGTCCAATTAGACACCAAGAAGTAATACGAGTCTATAAAGTAAGCTAACATGCAGAGTATATCATGATAAGGAATAAAAGCACGAACGGATAATAAATGTAATATCAATACCTGGATCCTGCATGTGTATCACAAACATCTATCATCCTGCTCTGCTCACTAACTCCATGCAATCGTTAAACCTGAAGAGATCATCAGGTCCTCAGGGGACATAGCAAGATACATAAAAACATATATATCTAATAGTTCTATCATGCATAAGAATATAAACAAGATATAAACAAGGAGCGAGACATATACATGGCAAGAGACTACGACCAAAATTGCTAACAAATGACTATCGACAAGTGGCTGCTGACAGGTGACTATGAACTGGAATACAAAAACAACTACACGTAACTGAACTGCTGGATGAACAAGTGAACACAAGATCAATAGAATACCAAATCCTCGTCCCGATTGTGTACTCACGGGTTTGAACTAATCACTAACCCTCGTCCCGAGTGTGGACTCTCTGGTTAGTTCAAGGCAAGGCACCCTCGTCCCGAGTGTGGACTCTCTGGTGCAAATAAACAAGACAACATCCTCGTCCCAAGTGTGGACTCACGGATGTAAACAGATCAAGACAAACACTGTCACGACCCGATCCCAAATTGTTGGGTCGAATCGGATCATGCCCAGCCTGCACCGCTGTGAGACGACAACAATAAGCTGTATCCAAATACAGGTAATCACAACAACACAATATATTTGTCACAAATTCTAAATTACGAGTATTAAAAATAAACTTTAATTTGTTCAATACGGAAAGATACAACTGATACTGAAATAATAGTTCAACTCCAACATAAAGAAACTAAAAACTATCTAGATAGTCAACGCATCAGCCTCAGGATCAACATCTTCCAAGTGGAAATCTGGAAGCACTGCAGGGTAGAGCACCGGATCATAATAGCTATTATATAGTAGCTCAGCTTCATCAATATTACCTATTGGGGGTGGAGAATCCAGTCAGGAAAGGAGCAAAGTACAATTATGAAAATCCAATAATTCAACTAATAATTAGAAATTTACAATTTAAACAGTTTGAAATACTTGAACAATATTTTTCAGCAATTTTCCACAATTGAAAATAATGTGATTTGAGTATGTAATGCTTATGACCGGCTTGGGTTGTACAATAGTATCCTAATGATACGATACGGCTTATCCCCGTGTGTAACAGGGGTAAGCTCGCAGAATCAATATGCAATATGAGGGGTATTGGTCAAATACACTACACTACTCCCCCCAATCCCACAATCAATAACAATCAATACTCTAGGAGAGAGTTCCGTATAGCAATGTGGTTTAATCTTACAATATTATAATTAATAATTAAATTGAAAAATAAACATAACCGTACTTGCTTTTGTTTATGACTGGGTTTGAAGAGTCGGTTCCGGGAAAGAAAATCAGACTCATCCACGAAATCCTATATTGAGAATCCCGACTTAGCATAAATGAGGAAACCATATCTAGGTGTGCTAGTTACAATTTCTAAAATTTGATCCTAGTCGAATTTTATGTTGTTATAAATAAAACATGTTTATCGATGTGATTCAAAGTTATTAATTTAACGAGGTAAAAGTCAAGTTAACATTTTTATTGGGAAACTTCGTATTTTTCAATTATTTGGCAAAACTTTGTATTTTGTAATATATATATATATATATATATATATATATATATATATATATATATAAAAATTAGTTATTTTTCTTTTAATGAAAAAACATGAAATTGTCTAAGTTACAAACTTAAAATCTTATTATTTTATTTAATGTGAGAAAACTCTTATTAATTTTCTATAAAAGATAAATATTCAGTTTACTATTTATGCGTTTACCTACAAAACAACAAGCCAGAAAAGAAAAAGAAAAACTAAACTACTTATTACAGGTCCACAGGAAAATAGAAAAGAAAACTTGGACTTATGTCCTTAAATTTTTTTTTACATAAATTAATTTAATTTAAAGGCGAGCTCTGAATACCGCGAACGGTCCAACAGTAGGCCGAAGCCCAGCACCAAAATACTAACAGCAGTAACCCATTCTAATAATAATAATAATAATAAATTAAAGATAATTATAAAATGCGTCTCAGACTTGGTCATTCAAAAACTCATGTTTTAACTAATGCCTCAACGTCCGGGTTGGCCGGTTTCGTTTGTATTTTGTTAGGGCCCATTAACCAATATGGTCGTCGCTCGAAAAGATACAAAATTCATTTTAAAACCAACACTCCAAGATGTAATTTGTTTTTCAAAGATCGGGTTTTGAAGATAGTTTTAAAATATATATTTTCGAAAATTTGGGCAGCACTTCCTCTATAATTGGGACAACCCAATCCTGGGAAAATGCCAACACCCACAATATTCCAAACCACAAAACGTTCCCAACCAGAAATTCTAATTTATCCAACCCAAGAGTAGTTTTATATTCCAAAAAATCATAATCACAGGAAAAACTTCCCGAAATATAGAATTCGGAAAACCAAAAAAACCACAGAACCAATCTAAGAAGAATGGTCACAGAACCAGTTTCTGAAACTTATCTCAAAAATTTCGAGAAACCAAAGATAAAACAACAACATCCAAGCTACAAAAATCATTCCGAAACTAAGTTCGAAAAATCTGAAACCAACATCGTAATTATCAATGTTGAATCCCATGACGGGATTGGGGACCGCGTCATTATCGACACTAAGAGAGGGACACGAATATACAAAAATATACCTCGGGTGCTCGGCTAGAGCTCTCAGATGAAAATATGAGAAAATAAAAAACTTGCGAATCTCGAAAAAATCTAAAACACGCGGACGGCGGAAAGTGCCACGGAAAGCACGGATTTGGACAGCAAACCGGGGCACGGGGACAGCAATGCACAGAGGGAGGTGCGCATGGGGCAGCACGCACAGGTGCTGACTAGGCTCGAGGCGGCCGCGCGGGATCGAGGTCGACGGAGGGATGGCTCGGGGCGGACGCTGCTGCGTCGAGCGGGGCACACGTCGAGGGAAGCTCAGGATCGAGTGGCTAGGGCTCAGATTTTGGAGAAAATTTGAGGTGAGAGAAAGGGATAGAGATGGTGATGGATGAAAAGTGGGAAGGAAGCTTTATATATAGGAGGAGATTGGGGTTTACGGAAGCCGAGGGGGTCTCGGGAAGGAGAGGAGACGGTCGTTGGCCGTTCGGGAAGGAGAATAGGGAGGGGTCGGCTATGGAATGGAAAGGAAATGAATGAGAAGAAAGTGTTCTAGTGAGGGAATAAAGGAATTTCTTTAAAAGAAATATAATAATATATATAAATATTAATAACTAAATAATTTAAAGATGAAACCGAGTTTGGGTTCGGGACAAAAACTGGGTACGGACTCGGGATCAGACCCCGGACACAGGATCGTGTCAGGCCAAAAAAATCCATTAATTAGTTAAAATAATATTTTTACTGATCTGGCAATTATAATGATAAAATAAAATGATATTAATAATAATAGCAATAATTAAACTAAATTGCAAACAAAAATCGAGAATCTGAATTTGCGGGTTTCACAACCTTCCCTCTTTAGAAAATTTTGACCTCGAAATTAAAGGATAGGGTTAGGAATTACCTCAGGTCTCAAATAGATACGGATACTGCTCCCGTATCTCATCTTCTCGCTCCCAGGTAGACTCGCCTGGGAAATTGTGTCGCCACATAACTCTGACTATGGGCGTCACAGAGTTCCTTGTTTTTTTCTCACCTCTGTCTAAAATTGCCACTGGCTTCTCTGGTACTGTGAGGCTGGGTCCAATCTCCAGCTCTGAATGGTCCAAGATGTGACTCGGATCCGGGATGTAGCGTCTGAGATCTGAGATATAGAAGGCGTTGTGCACGTCTTCAAGATTAGCTGGTGGAGCTAATCGGTACGCTACTTCTCCAACTCGGCTCAAAACTTCGAATAGGCCGATGTACCTGGGGCTCAGCCTTCCTGCTCTGCCAAATCTGATAGTTCCTTGGGTAGGGGAAATCTTGACAAAAATACTATCTCCTGCTTCGAACTCTAGGGGTCGACGACTGCTATCAGCCCAATGCTTCTGCCTGTCCTGAGCTATCATGAGCTTCTCTCTAATCACCTCTACCTTCTCTGCTGCATCGGTCATCATCTCAGGTCCAAGCAATACTCTTTCTCCTACGTCGTCCCAAGCAAGTGGAGTGCGGCAACGACGTCCATAGAGTGCCTCGAACGGAGTCATACCGATGCTAGCTTGGTAGCTGTTGTTGTAGGAGAACTCTACCAAATGTAAGTGGTCTTCCCAAGACCCTCTAAATTCGAAGACGTAAGATCTCGGCATGTCTTCTAGCGTCTGGATGGTTCTCTCCGATTGTCTATCATTTTAGGGATTGTAGGCGGTGCTGAATTTCAATTGTGTTCCTAAACTGTCGTGCAAGCTCTTCCAGAAATGAGAGGTGAATCTAGTATCTCTGTCAGATACAATACTTACCGGAACTCTATGAATCCGGTAGATATGCTGCATGTACAGTTCTGCCAACTTCTCGGTGGATAGACCAACCTTGAAGGGGATAATGTGAGAGAACTTTGTTAGTCGGTCCACAATAACCCAAATGGCATCCTTTCCTCCTTGGGATCGAGGCAATCCTGACACAAAGTCCATCGTTATGTATTTCTATTTCCACTCCGGAATGTCTAGCGGTTGCAACAGTCCTGCTGGTTCTGTCTGCTGGCTTTCACTTATTGACAAATCAAGCATCTAGCCACAAATCTGGATACGTCCTTCTTCATTCCGTACCACCATACTACAGTACGCATATCCCGATACATTTTATTAGCTCCTGGATGTATGGAATACTACGACTGGTGCACTTCTTGTATCAGCTCATTCCTCAGTTCGCCAGTTGGTACGCAAAGCCTCATACCATGCCTCAGTGCTCCATCGCTGGCGATTGAGAATCCTTTAACTGTTCCTACCAGCACTTGATCTCTGAGTTTGCAAAGCGTCTCATCTTAAAATTGTGTCTCCTTGACTTTGTCCATCAGACTTGGACGTACTTGCAACTGCATCATTGATGATTCAACTCCTAGTACAATAGCTTCTCTTCCTAGCTTCTTTATTTTCTCTTCAGGCAGTACAATCTCCAGTCCAAGCTTCTTTATATCTTCCAGCAAATATCGCTCCTTGGTCAAAAACATCGCCATCGGGTATCGACTAAGCGCATCTGCAACCACATTAGCCTTACCCGGTTGGTACTGCAGGTCGATGTCGAAATCTTTCATCAGCTCCAGCCATCGTCTCTGTCGCATGTTCAGCTCTTTCTGAGTGAAAACATATTTAAGACTTTTGTGGTCAGTAAATATTTGCACTCTCCCTCCATAGAGATAATGCTTCCACAGCTTCAGCACAAAAATAATTGCTGCAAGCTCCAAATCATGCGTGGGATAGTTTTTCTCATGAGTCCGTAATTGTCTAGATGCGTAAGCAATTACTTCTCCGTATTGTTGAAGAACACAACCCAATCCTTTACTGGAAGCATCACTGTCGATTGAGAAACCGCCGATACCTGCGGGTAGCACAAGTATCGGTGCCGTTGTAAGTCTCTTCTTCAGTTCCTCAAATACTGCCTGGCAAGCTTCAGTCCACACAAATTCTTCATTCTTCCTTGTGAGCTTCGTCATCAGCTCAGCAATCTTGGCGAAGTCCTTCATAAATTTCCGGTAGTAGCCAGCAAAGCCTAAGAAACTTCTGATTTCAGCAATTGGACTTGGTGTACTCCACTTCTCAATAGCAGCTATCTTCTTTGGATCCACCAAATTACTTCTCCTGTGACAACATGGCCCAGAAAATCTACCTTGTCTAAGAAGAATTCACATTTAGATAGCTTACCGTAGAGTTTCTCCTTCCTTAAAGTTTCCAGAATTTTTCTCAGGTGCTCTTCATGCTCTTCTTTGGTCTTCGAGTAGACCAGGATGTCATCGTTGAAGACAACAACAAACTGATCCAGATATTCATGGAAGACCTTGTTCACAAGGTTCATAAATACTGTAGGGGCATTCGTCAATCCAAACGGCATGACCAAAAATTCATACTGACCATATTTGGTGTTGAATTTCGTCTTTGGGATATCTTTCTTTCTGACCTTGATCTGATGGTAGCCAGATCTGAGGTATATCTTCGATAACACCTTAGCTCTACTTAGTTGATCAAACAAGTCATCGATCAAGGACAGAGGGTACTTGTTCTTGATGATGATGTTGTTTAGCGCCCAGTAGTCGATGCACATTCGCACAATCCCGTCCTTCTTGGGTACGAACAAGACAGGTGTTCCCCAGGGTGAGGCTCCATCTCTGATAAATCCAAGGGCCTTCAATTCATTGATCTGGTCCTTTATTTCCTTGGCCTCCTTAGGGTTGACTCTGTAGCATCCCCGAAAAATAGGGGCAGAGCCGGGAACTAGGTCGATGGTGAATTCTACATCTCGATCTGGGGGTAGTCCTGGAAGACTATCAGGGAAGACATCCATAAATTTTGCTAGGATAGAGTGAGGAGGTCCAGATTCTTTGGTGATAGTGGAGTAAGTAATACCCTCCATATCTTCCGGAGCTCGAGAGATTTCAAACTCCGGCTCTCCAGGTGGGCTGAAGACTACACATCCTCTGTGATAATCTATCAGCGTATGCTGCTTACTTAACCAGTCCATTCCTAGGACTACATCATAGTTAGGTAAGGGCATCACAAGTAAGGGTGCTAAGAAATTGTGTCCTGAGATAGTTATAGGGCAGTTACAGGTCTCAGTGATGGGTATGGGTCCACCACCGGTCATAACTCTATATATCTTCTTGCTAAATCCCGTAACTAGTTGGTGTGCAGAGATGAATTTTGTTGCTATAAAACTGTGTGAAGCACCCGAATCAAATAATGCTAAAGCAGGTTGTGAATGCACATAAATGAAACCTGCGATGACATCAGCGGTAGGTTCCTGCTCTGGGTCTTGCTCATCTGCTGTTAGGGCAAAAGCTCGCCCAGTCTTCTGTTGGTATTACCCAAACTGTTGCTGCTGAGTGGGTAGGGGAGCCTTCTGCTATGTTGTTCTAGTCTGGTTAAATTGCGTGGGGCATTCCTTTACTTGGTGGGTGGCAGACCCACAAACTAGGCAGTGTCCTAGTCTCTTCCTGCAGATGTTCGCCTGATGCCCTGGTCTCTTGCAAAAATTACAGACAAGAATCTGCCTCTGAGGCGCTCTGTCATTGGTCCTCGCCTGATGGTGGTGGTGGTGGTGGTAAGAAGGCATGTTTTTATTGTTGTGGTCGGGCCTCTTCTGGTTATTCTTAAAGTTGTTGGTTCCAGAATACTCCCTCTTTGAATGAGCAGGCTGACTCTTCTCTATATCCTGAGCTCGTATTAAGATCCTCTCATACGTCTTGGCACCGCCTACGATCACAGGAGTGCGAATCTCTTTCCTCAGTCCATACCTGAATCTTTCAGCACGATCGACGGGGTCGGCAACCAAGTTCTTTACAAAGCGAATAAGTTGACCAAACTCTGTCACATATTCCCCAACAGTCATGTTCCCTTGCTTCAGATTCTAGAACTGTCTTTCCATCTCCCGCAATTCGAATGTTGGAAAGAACTTCTTGCAGAACAATCTCTTGAAAGTGTTCCAGTCAAGCTGCCTGTCCTGGAGTCGAGATTCATTCTGATACTAGGTGCTGGCTACATCTAGCAGTTGGAGTCCTACACCTTTAACTTGGAGGTCATCAGGAAGTTGAGCAACGCTGAGGAGACGCTCCATTCTGTCGAGCCATTCGTCAACATAAATGATTCCCTCGGTTCCTTTGAAAGGTCGAGGGCCCAGCTTCTTGAATTTCTCAATATTGTCGACTTTAGCAGGCCTTGGTTCAGATTGGGCTGCTTCTCCTCTCTCCAGTGTAGCCAAAGCCACATTATGGGCATTCTCCATGCCTTCTCTCATAATCGCCGTCTGTTCGCGATGAGCTTCAGCTTGAGTTCTCTGTGCCTCAAGCAATCCTCGTAGCAGGCCTACGAGGTCGGTAGGATACACGGGCACTGGTGGGGCAGCTGGATCGGGCACCACTGCAGGGGCTTGCTGTTCAGTCTGGAAAGATGTAGGATCTAACACTTGAGTTGTAGTATAGAATCCACGTGGTGCTGGTGCATTATAGGGACGATCGGCCAGCTGTCGATGTGTAGGATCCAGACTCGATTGAGGAGGTGGGGTGTGATCGGGTGATGACAACCCATCGCCAGCAGGATTGGTCTTGTCTATGGCCATACTCTGAATGGTATGGGATTGCAAAACATAAGCAAGGTAGCCTACCAGTCTATAACAAACAAAAATATTTATTTATAATATATTTCGGTCCTATGTTGTGACAAATTAATGTTCTAGTGTTCTAAATGTTTCTAGATATGTTTACCTAAGTTGTTGATCTGATCTGCATGGGCCTCCACTAAAAACATGTCACGACCCGGTCCCAAATTGTTGGGTCGAATTGGATCATGCCCAGCCTGTACCGTTGTGAGGCGGCGGCAGTAAGCTGTTTCCAAATGAAGGTAATCACAACAACACAATATATTTATCACAACTTCTAAATTACAAATATTAAAAATAAAACTTTAATTTGTTCAATACAGAAAGATACAACTGATACTGAAATAATAGTTCAACTCCAACACAAAGAAATTAGAAACTATCTAGATAGTCGACTCATCAGCCTCAGGATCAACATCTTCCAAGTGGAAATCTGGAAGCACTGTAGCTGCCCTTCCAAGAAAACTTGAAATATTTTCTATTATTATTTATTTTATTGAAATGGTGATTTTTAGATTTTATAGATAATTATTACGGTAGATGACTTCAGCTCTGGTGGATTTTTGAAGTACATGACGGCTAGGAATCATGGCACATATAGTGCAGTGGCGTGCTTTGATTAGTGTATTAGCCCTGGTAGGGAAGGCCGAGCCATAGTAATGTCCTAACTAGGAAAACCAGGCCAAGTTGTGAGTTAATCCCTATAAATAGTTTAATTAGTTATTTATTATTATTTGGACTTTTAGGAAATTTGGTTACACCAAACTAGTCCGGACTGGGCCCGAACTGAGCCCAAGCCTATGTAGTCATGCGACACCTCCAATCACATTCGTGTTGATGGAATGTGACATGAAGGTGTTGTATTTCGTTTTAATGATTTAATTAATATTTTCTAAGTATTCTTAATTCAATATTATAAATATTATTATTAGTTGATATTCTATGATATTGCTATAAAATAGGTCATTGTATATTTTAGGATTATTAGACTGCATGTAATGGTATATATACACCATTATTGATTTATTAAATTATTATTATTATTATTATTATTATTATTATTATTATTGTTATTATCATTATTATTAAGGATATTCGTATATAATATTATTTTTATTGTTATTGGTTATATTATTTTTAAATTAATGTTATGTGTATATATTCATATTTATAGGCCCTATTCTAAGAATAAATAATATCAGATTTACAGTTATATTAAAAAATATTTATTTTGATTTAATGGGTTTTATTCTATAAGTTAATATATGAGTGTATATAAATATATATATGAGTATATATATATGTGTGTGTGTGTGTATATATATAAAAGAAAAAGAAAAGAAAAAAAATACAAAACCAAAGAAAGGTAAACAACAGATAAACCCTCCCAAACAACCCATGTGAACCCAGAGCTAATCCAGCCCATGGGTCAGGTCTCACCAAAATTGGGCGACCCTTCTTCCCAGTAAACCCACAAGCACTCGACCCAGCTCTCCACATAACAGAGAAGTCCCCACAAGCCCCATTCGAGCATAATATATGCATAGCATATATATTAAAAAAACTGAGTACTAATATATATATAGATAGTGTGATATACGCGATCGAGAGCAGTTCCAATCCCAAACCCTAACCCCGTTGCTGACAGCGCCGCCTTGGACTGCGCGCCCCTCCCCCACGCACGCACGTGCCACTGCGGACCAACGCTGGTTAGCCGGAGCGGGCCGATACACGCGCGCGGAGCAAAATAGGACAGTGGCAGTACTGCAAAGAGGCTGCTTTCGCAGCGACTTTTCGTCGCGAGCAATGGGTCGTTTCACGAATCGTTCGATCTGGTATGTTCACAACATGATCCTCTCCTAATCACTTCAATTACTTCGATTTAAGTTCCACCGTACGCGTCGTAAATCGAACCCAAAGTTGTCAAAAAATCTGTCAAAAATAGGACAGTGAGACTGCCCCAAACCCCGAGTTTGAAGGAAGATTTAGAACCAACCATTAAGAATTTGAGAAATATATTTAAAGATAGGCCTAGATAACCTATAGGGCTTGGAATCCCTTTTTGTAGAATCGGATTTCGTCGACTGTGCGTCGAGAAATCGGATTCCCAAATTGGCGAAAAACAATTTTCGAAATATTAAAAATATTAAAAAATTCTTCGATACGATGTGCATCTTGCCAATCCGGACGACGTGGTCGCGAACCGAAAGCATCGAAAGGTGCGTAACGGCTTCGTGGTCGTGTGGGCTTTGATGGAATTCAAATTGGTCGCGTGTGCGCAACGAATTTGATACGTATCCGTCAAAATTCACCGTATCGGACTCTGTGCAAATTTTCTAATTACTTTGTGCACGTTCGTCAGATCGAGATGAAACTTGCGCCAAATATCGTTTTTCTTGTCCAGTATGCCAAGTTTGGTCCGATTCTGAGATAGTGGATCGGATCGCCATTTCGTGGGCCCCACGGTCCGACTCAATGGGTGACTTTGTGCACGACCTGCCGGAATCTAACTTTGGACATACGGTTGGGTTCGTATCTGAAAACTGGATCATCAAAAATATAGTTTGGCGACTTTAGAGACCATTGACTCTGGTACACTTTTTGGTGCAAAGCGGGTCCAATGGCGGATACCGTTTTGGCCCGAAATTTCTGTTTTGCCCCTGTGTCCTGAATTGGACTTAAGGACAGGCGATCCTAGCTAATTTGACTATTCTAAAAATGTTGGTAATATTTATTTCAGCATCCGAAGACTTCTTCATGTGTTGACTGATTGTGGCTCTTTGAGTGGTATAGTATTATCGGTTTCACCTGCACAGGACCTCAGGCGAGTACAGTTTATTGTCTGCATTTCGATATTGATCTTCACTATATTTCATTGATTGGCCATTTGTTATGGGATTTTTTATTCTATTATAAATTATTGAGTCAGAAATGAGAAGTACCAAGGATGTGTGATCCGACCGTAGACATTGTTTATTTTCATGCAGTAGACCTCGTAGACATTGTCTATTTTTATACAATAGACCTCGTAGACAATATTTATTTTCATGCAGTAGACTTCGTAGACAGAGTTTATTTTCATGCAGTAGACCTCGTAGACATTGTTTATTTTCTGCAAGTAGACCTCGTAGACATTGTTTAATTTCTGCAAGTAGACCTCGTAGACATTGTTTATTTTCATGTAGTAGACCTCGTAGACATTATTTATTTTCTGCAAGTAGACCTCGTAGACCTCGTGGTGTAGTATCCCAGACTGATCACATATCAAAGGTACTTCTAACGGTGGGGAAAGTATATTTGTCTATTTATTTACTATTGATTTTTTGTCTTTTCTTACGGCTTTACCGTTTATTTTCAAAACTCATGATTGATGTCTAACCTTTGTTTTATAGTCATTTTCATTTATTGAAATTGCATTCAGTGTATTGTGCTCATTCCATTCCTGACTGGAAACCAATATTTTTCAGGTTAGCCGTGGATTTACTTAGCATGGGAGATACGGGGGTACTTGCAGACAAAAATCCTAGAGACTAGCTAGATAGCTGAGTTGTAGTCATTCAAATATTCGTACAAGTTTATATTTTTCTGCAAATATAAAACTTGTGATCATTGTAAATTAAATTAATTATGTGAATGAGAATTATTTATGATTTTGATCTTATGGCCATGACAGCGTTCTACCGCCGACACTGCGGCGTAGGCTGGCTTAGACACGTCTAGTATCCGTTTAAAAAAATGTGTGAGGGTCATGACAAGTTTTTGTGGTGGCTCATGCAGGTCAGTTTTTGCAAATCATGCGATCTCGTGATAGTACTTAAGTTAGACGTACTATTGCGAGCCTGCGACTAGGAATTGCTCATTCACGAGATAGGAATTAATTTAATTTAAAAAAATGACTAGTACTAGGAGTCCCCTATACCAGTTTACCGATGGGTAGTCTAGGCCATGCAACTTAGATGAGGAGTTAGTAATTTTGATAGTTTGTTAGATCTCCATAGGTACACTATTACCTCTTGATATGACGATATGATCCAATGTGGATAGATTATTCACTTGGTGAGGCAGAGCTTCTTAAAATTAATAATCTAACCTAGATGAATTGTTCAATTCCTTTTTTTTGCCTCTTTAGATATCATCCTCATATCTAGTCTGAATTGCCTATTTAGTTTCCATTTTGCCTAAGAATTATTATTTTATTATTTCTGATTTTGTTATCCATATATGAACCTCGAGTTAGTTTCAATTCAAGTTTTTCCTCAAAGGCTTGAGTACACATGGAATATTTGGAATGTTTGTATTTCTTTGCCTTCAGTTATTTTCTCCATGTTCATCTTTTATTTTAAGGATTGTGACTGACAGATACTTACCTATTTCATAGTCAACATGTTTGAATCTCTAGGAGCTCATGAAATTTTTACGGATATAGTTAAAGGAATGTTAGTTAACGCATAATGGCAGGACAGCAGCGCACTGTCGCCATTTATTTGAATTATGGAGACTATGGACTCACTGCAGCTAGTAGCGCACTGGAAAGACACGACCCCTAGAGTTAAAATTATTTTAGGAAAATATAGGTTATAGAATATTTCTAAAACTATGGCTAGTGGTCCTCTTTGACCGTAGTCACCCTCGTGTCAATATAAGGTAGAGTATCTGATAGCATATCATATCTAAATCATGAAACCAAAGGTTTACCACAGCCAAGTATACGGGCGGGGCATAATCCTCGGTGAAATGACTTCAGACGTGATTAAAAGTTGAGAATACTACGGAGGATAGGACAATGCCATGTATGTCCCATAAGATCCAATGCCAATATTAGTGGAAGTTTCGTGAGTTGGGTAGCGTGTTCCCCAACCTAGTATTCTGTAGTCCTTGTGATCTATTGGCGAGGTAATTGACTGACACTAATAGGTTTACCTGGAATATGGAATTTAGAAGACCATAACCCATTGGTTGACCAAGGCCCTTATGAATAAGAAGATAGCAGGATGACCGTATAAGCAAGAACACCTGGTAAATTTTTGATGTTCACAAAACTCGAACTACTTGTGCCTTCTTCCAAAAATCTCGGATACTTGTACTTGGCTACCTTAACCAATACTGCTATTTTAGCCTAGTTTTTGCAAGCTCACTCTGTTCTCGAGCTTGATTCAAGATATATATTTAGTGGGGACGCCTGCTAACATATTGTCTAATCAGAATCGATGTATTACGGTCTGATCAACCGTAGTGCACTCGATACGCTCTCCTTCTGATTAACTTACGTGGATTGAGATGTAGATGCCTCTAGGATCTCATCCGCGACTGTATTGATAATTCCTCTTGAATTATACATTCACCTTTGAATCACGTAATTGTGTTCAGTGACATCTCCCTTGAACGCTTTATTGTTTTTGTCTTTCACTAATTTGGAAAGACGAAAGCTCGTAATTGGTAGAGAGATATCCCCCATAACTATGGTAGTTGTATACACAAGTGTAGCTACCAACAGCCAGTCATGTGATTGAGTTACTTGTTCTTCTCTCGACCCTCAAACTACTATTGGGACTTTCAAGCCATCTGAATTTGAGAATGATTAGGGTTTTACCCTTAGTCATAATGCCAAATTAGGAGACTATCTATTCGCAAGAAACCAATTTATTGTGAGTCTCTAATTGATTACTTGAAGCTTGCTTTAACTAGCAACCCCTAAGCCCATACCCCTAGAACTCTTATGACAATACTCTGGCAGGCTTAACAAAAATAGAGATTCACGACTCAGTTGTTAGAAATCTTTTCAAATGATGTGCCTTAGAGTTGGTTACCCCGTCGATAACACTTGAATACTGGGGACGAGTAGGTCATTCTATTTTGTCGATCAGGTGTCATTGTACACACTTATTTTCTATTTATTGAGGAACGATCCTTGACTTGACTTAAATCTACCGTATTCCGTTACGACGTGCCTTATCCTTTATTAACCAGAGTCGACGTACAATATTCGGACTTTGGAATTCTTCTAACCTTATTATTCCTAAAACTATGTCCTGGTTCCTAAGGTGAGTAGACTGTAAGCCTTCTAAAATTTTGGGAGATACGAGGATTACCGATTGATTAGAATAATTTTCATTGGGATGATAATTAGTGTCTCATGGACTCCCACTTTCCATTTAGATGATTTGTGTCCCCGACCGTGTCATTAATATTCAGAGCACGAGACCAGCTGTTACCTTCCAACAAAATTCATATACAAGATCTTGACGAGCCCACCTTCATCTAGGTATATCATGTCCCACTCAAACACGTCCCCTTGTACTCTATTTTTATGGTACGACTTTCAGGTCAAAAGGACTAGCTATAACCCTTACCATAATACCCGTATACTTTCCAACTTCCATTAGAGCCTCAACATTGACTCATTTCATTCGATCAAATATATAGTTGTAATCTACTCGAAGCCCACTACGCACTTGTCACTAGTGTGCCACTTAATTGTGTCTTCTCGTACTACTTAAACACAAAAGACACTGAAGGCGCACTTTTGGGCTTTAGGAACCTAGCTAACCAACACGACTGGCAACTAGCTCAACCACTTGGATCGAAATCTATTCTAGGTTACCCTAACCTAGTGGAAATAGTTTTATCATAGGGATCTTGTCCAGTCCATATAGATTGAAGTCCAAGGTTCATCCAACCGACGATTGATGCCCAATTAGGGAACCCATTAAGACCCAGTAAAACCCATCCATGCATACCACCATGTTTGGACTTTTAAAATCGGACTACTTGAAATAGGCCCCTATACCTATTATATAGTCTCCACCTCTTAGAATGTGTAGTCATTCGTAACCCTTATTCCATCTACCTGGGAGTCACGATACGACCTTGTATTGCGTTTATACCCCTTGCTTGTGTGTTTAAATAACCACGAAAAAAAACACAATCTTGATTTCCAAATTCTGTTCTATTATAGAAAATGTTTAGAATTTCGAGAATGGAACTTCTGTATTGTCGGATTGCAAGCTCCTATAAGAATGAAGGGTTCTTCGAGTTAGCAAGTGACTGGACTAGAGTAGCCCAACCTAGCGAATAAGTCAATGGTTCATAAACTTTCCTTCTGTCTGCATCATTGAATACTCTCTGCCGCGCTGGAAACTTCATATTGCTCTCGATTGTCTTCCTTATCTTCCTGTCCTTCCTATTGTAGAGTGACGAATGGTTATGCTTATTAGAATTTACCAACATTTTGCTACTTGTGTAAATTTTGTTGCATGTTAAATTTTAGATTGCTTGGTGGATAAGAGAGGATTATAAATGCAGTATACAGTTGGTATCTATTGGTAGCAATTTTAGAAGATTATAAAGTTGTAGGGACTTACATTTGAGAGAGTAGTGTGACCAAAGGTGGATAGAAGTCCTCGAGATTTTTTTGTAGTTGCCAAAATGGCCAATGAGAATGATATAAACTATTTTTGAGGAATTAAATTTAAGGAGATTAAGGTAATAGTAGATCTCCTTTTTGAATTTAAGGAATAGTTATGAATTAGAATTTTGAGGACAAAATTATTTAAGGTGGGTTACTTTGTAGCTGCCCTTCCCAGAAAACTTGAAATATTTTCTATTATTATTTATTTTATTGGAATGGTGATTTTTTAGATTTTATAGATAATTATTTAGTTAATTATTACGGTAGATGACTTAAACCCTGGTGGAGTTTTGAAGTACATGACGGCTAGGAATCATGGCACGTATAGTGCAATGGCATGCTTTGATTAGTGTATTAGCACTGGTAGGAAAGGCCGAGCCATAGTGATGTCCTAACTAGGAAAACCAGGCCAAGTTGCGAGTTAATCCCTATAAATAGTTTAATTAGTTATTTATTATTATTTGGACTTTTAGGAAATTTGGTTATACCAAACTAGTCCGGACTGGGCCCGAACTGAGCCCAAGCCCATGTAGTCATGCGGCACCTCCAATGACATTCGTGTTGATGGAATGTGACATGAAGGTGTTGTATTTCATTTTAATGATTTAATGAATATTTTCTAAGTATTCTTAATTCAATATTATAAATATTATTATAGTTGATATTTTATGATATTGGTATAAAATAGGTCATTGTACATTTTGGGATTATTAGACTGCATATAATGGTATATATACACCATTATGATTTATTAAATTTTATTATTATTATTATTATCATTATTATTATTGTTATTATCATTATTATTGAGGATATTCGTATATAATATTATTTTTATTGTTATTGGTTACATTATTTTTTAAATTAATGTTATGTGTATATATTCATATTTATAGGCCCTATTCTATGAATAATAATATCAGATTTGCATTTCAATTAAAAAAATATTTATTTAGATTTAATGGGATTTATTCTATAAGTTAATATATGAGTGTATATATAATATATATTGAGTTATATATTTATATATGTGTATATATATATATATATATATATTATATTTTTTATATATATATTTTATAAAAAAAAATATATATATATAATATTTATATATATATATATATTATATATATATATATATATAATAATATATAAGAAAAGAAAAGAAAAAATATAACAAAACAAAGAAAGGTAACAGCAGCAAACAAACCAGCTCCCTCCAACAACCCATGTGAACCCAGAGCTAATTCAGCCCATGGGTCGGGTCTCACCAAAATCGGGCGACCCTTCTTTCCATAAACCCCAGACACCCGACCCAGCTCTCCACATAACTGAAAAGTCCCCACAAGCCCCACCCGAGCAATATATGCATAGCATATATATTAAAAAAACCGAGTATGATATATATATAGCGTTATATACGCGATCGAGAGCAGATCCATCCCAAACCCTAATCTCGTGGCTGACAGTGGCCACCCTGGACTGCACGCCTCTCCCCCATGCACGCGCGCGCCGTTGCGGACCACCGCCGGTTGGTCGGACGGGCCGATACACGCGCACGAAGCAAACAGGACACGCAGTACTGCGAAGAGGCTGCTTTCGTAGCGAGTTTTCGTCGCGGGCAATGGTCGTTTCAATGAACCGTTCGATCTGTATGTTCATAACATGACCCTCTCCTAATCACTTCAATTACTTCGATTAAAGTTCTATCTACTACGTACGCATCGAAATCGAACCCAATGTTGTCAAAAATATGTCAAAAAGGACAGTGAGACTGCCCCAAGCCCCGATTTGAAGGAAGATTTAGAACCCAACCTTAAGAATTTATGAAATATATTTGAAGACAGTCCTGGACAACCTATAGGGCTTGGAATCCTTTTTTGTAGAATTGGATTTTGTCGAATGTGCCTCAGGAATCAATTCCCAATTGGCAAAAAACTGTTTTTGAATATTAACATAATAAAAAAATTCTTCGATACACGTGCGTCCCCACCAATCCGGGGGACGTGGTCACGAACCAAAAGCATTGAAAGGTGTGTAATGTTCGTGGTCGTGTGGGCTTTGACGAATTCAAATTGTCGTGTGTGCCGCGACGAATTTTGATGCGTATCCGTCGAAATTTATCGTATCGGCCTCTGTACAAATTTCCTAATTACTTTGTACACGTTTTGTCATATCGAGACAAAACCTGCGCCAACAGGACCGTATCGTTTTTCTGGTCCTGTATGCCAAGTTTTGGTCCGATTCGAGACAGTTGATCGTCATCGCCGTTTCGTGGGCCCCATGGATCGACTCAACGGGTGACTTTGTGCACGGCCCCCGAATCCAACGTTTGGACATACGGTTTTGGATCCGTAGACATGTAGTTTGATGACTTTAGAACCATTGACTTTGGCATACTTTTTGGTACAAAGCGGGTCCAACGGCGGACACCATTTTGGCCCGCAATTACCGTTTGCCCCTGTGTCCATAATAGGACTTAGGACATGCGATCCTAGCTATTTGACTATTCTAAAAATGTTGGTAATATTTATTTCAGCATCCGGAGACTTCTGCATGGTTGACTGATTGTGGCTCTTTGAGTGGTATAGTATTATCGTTTTTACCAGTACAGGACCTCAGGCGAGTACAGTTTTATTGTCTGTATTTCGATATTGATCTTCACTATATTTTATTGATTGGCCATTGGTTTATGGATTTTATATTCTATTATAATTGTTTGAGTCGGGAATGAGAATACCAAGATGTGTGATCCGACCGTAGATATTGTTTATTTTCATGTAGTAGACCTCGTAGACATTGTTTTTTCATGCAGTAGATCTCGTAGACAATATTTATTTTCATGCAGTAGACCTCGTAGACAGTGCTTATTTTTATGCAGTAGACATCGTAGACATTATTTAATTTCTGCAAGTAGACCTCGTAGACATTGTTTATTTCATGCAGTAGACCTCGTAAATATTGTTTTATTTTATGCAAGTAGACCTCGTAGACCTCGCGGTGTTGTGTTCCAGACTGATCACATATCAAAGGTACTTCTAACAACGAGAAGTATATTTGTCTATTTATTTACTATTGATTTTATGTTTTTCCTCACTGCTTTACTGTTTATTTTCAAACTCATGATTGATGTCTAACCTTTGTTTTATAGTCATTTTCATTTATTGAAATTGCATTCAGTAAATTTGCTCGTTCTATTACTGACTGGAAACCAATATTTTCAGGTTAGCCGTAGATTCACTTAGCATGGAGATACGGGGGTACTTGCATACGAAAAGCCTAGAGACTAGCTAGATAGCTGAGTTGTAGTCTTCCAATATTCGTACAAGTTTTATATTTTTCTCTGCAAATCTAAAACTTGTGATCATTGTAAATTAAATACTTATGTGAATAAGCATTATTTGTGATTTGATCTTATGCCGTGACAGCGTTCTACTACCGTCGACACAGCGGCGTAGCTGCTTGGACACCTAGTATCCGTTTAGAAAAAAAGGGTACGGGTCGTGACAAGCACTGCAGGGTAGAGCCCCGGATCATAATAGCTATTATATAATAGCTCAGCTTCATCAATGTTACCTATTGGGGGTGGAGAATTCAGTCAGGAAGGAACAAAGTACAATTATAAAAATCCAACAATTCAACTAATAATTAGAAATTTGCAATTTAAACAGTTTGAAATACTTGAACATATTTTCCAGCAAATTTCCACAATTGAAAACAATGTGATTTGAGTATGTAATGCTTATGACCGGCTTGGGTTGTACAATAGTATCCTAATGATACGATACGTCTTATCCCCGTGTGTAAGAGGGGTAAGCTCGCACAATCAATATGCAATATGAGGGGTATTGGTCATAATACACTACATACTCCCCAAATCCCATAATCAATAACAATCAATACTCGGAGAGAGTTCAGTGTAGCAATGTGGTTTAATCTTGCAATATTACAATTATTAATTAAATTGAAAAATAAACATAATCGTACTTGCCTTTGTTTATGACAGGGTTTGAAGAGTCGGTTCCGGGAAAGAAAATCAGACTCGTCCTCGAAATCCTACATTGAGAATCCCGACTTAGCATAAATGAGGAAACCATATCTAGGTGTGCTAGTTACAATCTCTAAAATTTGATCCTAGTCGAATTTTATATTGTTATAAACAAAACACGTTTATCGATGCGATTCAAAGTTATTAATTTAACGAGGTAAAAGTCAAGTTAACATTTTTATTGGAAAACTTCACATTTTTCAATTATTTGGCAAAACTTTGTATTTTGTAATATATATATATATATATATATATATAAATAATAAATAATAAATATATATATATATTTTTATATATATATATATATATATAAATATATATAAAATATATATATATATATATTATATATAGATATATATATATATATATATATATATATTATATATATATTATATATAATACCGTCCGGCGCTCGTAGCGCGAGTGGCACGAGGGGGGGCTCTCGCGGGGAGACCCGGGATCGAGCCCCCCCTCCCGCATCAACCCGGCTGGGTGGCAGTGGCCACGGGTTGATGGGGATGCACAGACAACCAAAAAAAAAAAAAAAAAAAAAAAAATATATATATAAATATATATATATATATATATATATATATATATATATATTATATATATATATAATTATTTTCTTTTAATAGAAACATGAAATTGTCTAAGTTACAAACTTGAAATCTTATTATTTTATTTAATGTGAGAAAACACTTATTAATTTTCTATAAAAGATAAATATTCAGTTTTCTATTTATGCGTTTACCTACAAAACAACAATCCAGAAAAGAAAAGAAAAAACTAAATTACTTATTACAGGTCCACAAGAAAATAGAAAAGAAAACTTGGACTTATGTCCTTACAAATTTTTTTACATAAATTAATTTAATTTAAAGTCGAGCTCTGAATACCGCGAACGGTCCAACAGTAGGCCGAAGTCCTGCACCAAAATACTAACAGCAGTAACCCATTTTAAAAATAATAATAAATTAAAGATAATTATAAAATGCGTCTCAGACTTGGTCATTCAAAAACTCATGTTTTAACTAATGCCTCAACGTCCGGGTTGGTCGGTTTCGTTTGCATTTAGTTAGGGCCCATGGACCAATATGGTCGTCGTCCGAAAAGATACAAAATCCATTTTAAAACCAACACTCCAAGATGTAATTTGTTTTGCAAAGATCGGATTTTAAAGTTAGTTTTATATATATATTTTTGAAAATTTGGGCAGCACTTCCTCTATAATTGGGACAACCCAATCCTGGAAAAATGCCAACACCTACAATATTCCAAACCACAAAACATTTCCAACCAGAAATTCTAATTTATCCAACCCAAGAGTAGTTTTATATTCCAAAAATCATAATCACAGGAAAAACTTCCCGAAATATAGAATTCGAAAATCGAAAAACCACAGAACCAATCTAAGAAGAATGGTCACAGAACCATTTTCCGAACTTATTCGGAAATTTCGAGAAACCGCAGAACCATAAAACAACAACATCCAAGATACAAAAATCATTCCCAAACTAAGTTCGAAAAATTCGAAACCAACATCGTAATTATCAATGTTGAATCCCATGATGGGATCGGGGACTGCGTCATCATCGACACTAAGAGAGGGACACGAAGATACGAAAATGTACCTCGGGTGCTTGGCTAGAGCTCTCAGATGAAAATAGGAGAAAACGAAAAACCCACGAATCTCGAAAAAATCCAAAACATACGGACAACGGAAAGTGCCACGGAAAGCACGGATCTGGACAGCAAACCGGGGCACGGGGACAACAACGCACACAGAGAGGTGCGCACGGGGCAGCGCGCACAGGCGTCGCGAGGCTCGGGGCGGCCTCGCAGGATCGGGGTCGACGGCGGGATGGCTCGGGCGGACGCTGCTGCGTCGAATGGGGCGCGTACCGAGGGAAGCTCGGGATCGAACTGCTAGGGCTCAGATTTTGGGGAAAATTTGAGGTGAGAGAGAGGGATAGAGATGGTGATGGATGAAAAGAGGGAATGGAGCTTTATATATAGAAGGAGATTGGGGTTTACGGGAGCCGGGGGTCTGGAAAGGAGGGGAGACGGTCGTTGCCGTTCGGAAAGGGGAAGAGAGAGGGGTTGGCTATGGAATGGAAAGGAAATGAATGAGAAGAAAGTGTTCTGGTGAGGGAATAAAGGAATTTCTTTAAAAGAAATATAATAATATATAAATATTAATAACTAAATAACTTAAAGATTAAACCGAGTTTGGGGTTGGGACGAAACTGGGTACGGACTCGGGGTCAGACCTCGGACACAGGATCGGGTCAGGCCAAAAAAATCTATTAATTAGTTAAAATAATATTTTCACTGATCTGACAATTATAATGATAAAATAAAATAATATTAATAATAATAGGAATAATTAAACTAAATTGCAAACAAAAATCGAGAATCTGAATTTGCGGGTTTCACAAACACCCTCATTCCGAGTGTGGACTCTCTGGTGCAACAGGTCAACCCTCGTCCTGAGTGTGGACTCTCTGGTTGAGGAACGATAAAAGGAATTTGTAGTTCTATTACACGCACACATTCCAAGACACGACTCAGTTGAGGCACAGGTGAGACAAGGTAAAACTCATATCAAGACACGGTAAGGACAACTCTAGCATGAACTATAAAGTGAACAAGCCTGGTACTACACTATCTAATTATGAAGCTGATATACAAGCAAGACGATAATCTAGTAAAACATGGAACGCAGGAAACATATAGATAAACTCACATCAACTAGAGAATAAGATGATAACATATAAAAATAGAAAAAAACTATAAGCATGAAAATAAACTGTAGGGAGGCAAGGTATCTTGCCTGGTGTTTGCATGTAGATCCAAATACATCTCATCAAATTGATAAACCACAGGAGTCAAATCTCGCAATAGTCTTCCGGGACTAAAATAAACATTTCCAATGTGTTTATATTAGTAAAATTAGCTAGGATAACCTGTCTAAAAGTCCAATTCTAGACACAAGGGCAAAATGGTCATTTCGGACCAAAATAATGTCCGTCGTTGGACCCACTTTACACCAAAATGCGTGCCAGAGTCTACGGTCTCTAAAGTTATCAAACTATATGTCTAAGGATTCGTTTGATGAGACGAAATCAACAGTATGTCCAATTTTAGATTTCGGTAGGCCGTGCACAAATTCGTCCATTGAGTCGGATCGTAGGGCCCGCAAAATGGCGATCGATCAACTATCTCGAATAGGCTAAACTTGGCATACAGACCAGAAAAATAATACGGTCTTATTGGCGTAAGTTTATTTCGATCGACGAACGTGCACAAAGTAATTGAGAAATTTACAAAGAGGCTGATACGGTGAATTTTGACGGATACGTAACCAATTTGAATTCCGTCAAAGTCCACACGTCCACGAAGCCGATACGCACCTTTCGATGCTTTCGTTTCGCGACCACGTCGCCCAGTTTGGCGGGTCGCACGTCGTATCGAAGGTTTTCTTGTTTTCGAAAAATAGTTTTTGATAGTTTTTTCTGATTTTCAACTTGGTTTAACTTACTGTATAAGTAATTAGAAAAGAAAGTATCAATGTGGTTTACATGGTGTTCAGGATGACTAAATTGTTGTTTGAGTAGATTTCTAATTTGTCGAGGAATCGGCGATTACGTGCTTTCCAAAACAGCCTCTGGTCAGTTTATTCTTGTTCTGCTTTTATAGGTTTTTGACCGACTTCGGGTCGATCTTGTGGACTGGTCGTGCAACCTATAAAAATCTAATTACTGAGGTTTCGAGACGGTTATATTGGCTTTCAAAAACAATTTACGGATCGTGAATCGATCTAGTATCAAAAGCAAAAACTTATTGCAAAGTTGGGTCGCTGCTACTGCATCCTGCTGCTGCTCGCCCGTGCCTGTGCGCGCGCGGCCTTCTGTCGCCGGTCGATGGCCATGCAGGGTGGCGCATGGTGGCTCTGCGTCTAGGCAACGCTGAGATGGGGAAGGGTTTGGTTGTGGTAGGGTTTCAACGAAAATCTCCCTCCCTCTGTCTCTCGATTTCCTTGTACGCGCATACTATCGGGTTGAATACATTGGCTCAGTTGAGGGGGCATTGTTGTGTGGCTCGGCTAGAATATTTGGCTGGGTGGGGATGTTGTGTGGGCTGTTGTACTCAGTCCTTAAAGGAACTGAGTTGGTGGACTTGGGTTTTCTTTATCCCATGTGTGTATATATTTTTTTTTGTGTATATATTTGTGTATATATATATATATATATATATATATATATATATATATTATATATATATATATAAAGAATAGGCAATAAAACCAAGATCTTTTATTAGCATTGTCTAGTATATGGTTACAAACAAAGTGTGTCCAACCATTACTATTTATTTACTAAAAATAGGTAACCAATAATAATTCTATATTTTTACAATTATAATGAAAATAATATTAATAATAATAAGGATAACCAAAAGTAAATCAATACTAGATGTACACATAATTGTAGGTATAGTTTGAATATCCCCAAAATGTACAAGGATAACTAAGGAAGGTATTTATCCTATTTTTAAGAAAAGTATCTGTTAATAACAATAAAATATTTAATAAATGCATAACAACCATTTATACAATCTCCTGCTAAAAACATTAAATAAAATATAACTATTATATACACAATACATATCTACACGGACGTCTCTGGATGCACCTACCCGACTACGTAGGCTTAGGCATGGTTCGGGTGCAGTCCGAACTAAATTGATACAACCGGGTCACCTAAAAGTCAAATAATATTAATAATAAATAATTAAATTATTTATATGGTCAAGTCGTAACTTGGTCTGTTTTCCTAGTTGGAACACACTTATGGCTCGGTCTTCATTACCATAGCTAATACACTAGTCGAAGCATGCCACAGTACCATTCGTGCCATGATCTCTAGTCACCTTGTGCTCCAAATCTCAACCATGACTAAGGCCATTTATCATAATAGTTAACTAATTAATTATTTATAAAATTCTGAAAATCATTTAAATCAATTAAATAATAAAAAAAATATTCAAAATTATTCGGGAAGAGGAGTTACAACACCCAAGATACATACACGAAACCAGTTGATGTCATTATTGTGAATAACCGTATTCAAGTTATATTTTGAGTGATAAATCTATTTTTACAAAATTGATTTATTTTTGGATTATTATTTATAATGTTTAATATAGTGCATATGCTAATATGAACATGATTAGTGGTTAGCCATTAGTTAGAATAGTTGTCATGACCATGTAGACTTAATTAGTAAGATTAGACTATCCTCAAACCCATTTTAGTAAGTCTAGTTAGTCTCTAGTTTGACTAGCAAGCTTAGTTAGAAATTAGACTAAACACCTAATTATAAGAAAAGACCTTCTTCCTAAACTTGTCATGACAAGACAAAGGGGCTCCTTGGACGTTCACATGGGCCCAAAACCCTACTTGGTCGGCCACTCTAGTCCCTCCTAAACTATAAGAAGAACAAGTTCTTCTTCTTCCTCCTTTCTTTCAAAAACCTAACCCTAGTGCAGAGGTGTTTCTTCCCCAAATTATTTTACACTCAAATCTCATCTAAATTCTTCCAAATTAGTCTCATTCTCCCCTTTGGAGAGTAGAAGGCTATAGAAGCAAACTTGGAAGGATTGGAGCACTTGGAGCTTGAGGGCTTCTAGATCTTAGGACTTTTTTTATTGGGAATCCATCTCCCAATAGGTATATGCATTCTAAACCCTTTTAATTCATAGTAAAAAGTGAGAGACATTAAATTGGGACCCCGATGCATTAGGGTTGCCACTAGTGAAGAGTTTAGAATCTCCTCTTCCTATTTGAGAAATTTCCCTTTTTTATTTGACTCAAATTGGAGGAAAATTCGAGAATACACAATTCTAGGATTTGTGAATAGGTTCTTTAGGTCATGCTAGTGATTAGAACATGTGGGTGTGCTTTGAGTCAAGTTTGGATCCATTTGGAGTGCGTATCATGGACGTATCCGATACGCACGCCAAGTTTTGACAAAATGGCCAAGAGAGCGCCAATGCTCTAATTTAGTTCTAACCTTTGTATTAGGAGTGCTTGCTATAGATTAAGCATTGGTAGGATTATTTATAATTAGGAATAAATTTGAGGTGTTTGGGTGCCCATAGGGCTGTAGTCATATGGGGACTGTTTATATGTATGGGCTGTTATGTGAAGGGGAAACTAATTTCAGGGGCGAATGTTCATTTATAAGCATTAGAGTTTGCCTCTTTATTAGTAATATATAAAGTAATGGAAGGAATGTTGAGAGGGCTATTTGTATGTTCTCAATCAACTGATATGTTGGTAAGGGCTCGGGCAGGTAGGTAATGGCAGTGGTTAGGCTTTGAGCATCAGTCCTATATATAAATGCTCTAAAGTATTAGTTAGCTTTTATGACTCAGTCCTATATAACTTGTATACATCAGTTATATATGACATGATAGTATCAGCATACCACCCTATGATGTCAGTCCTATAGATATCATAGTACCAGTCCTATATGATAGCATGTTCAATCATATTCTCCTATTAGTAGTAGTGTACAAGATTACATTATTGGTATTAGTCAAATGGTGAGAGGAGGTGAGGCATTATAAAGTATCAGTTAATGAAATTGAAAGGGGGCTCTAATATTCATTTTTATATCTATCCTAAGTGAACAAATGTGTCAGTTATTCAATAGTGAGGAGGTCTTGTGTCTAGCTAACTGTGTTTTTAGGCAACATGTATGAAGGTGGAATGTTAAGTTTAAAAGCTTACTTTTGCATCACTTGGTGTTCAATTCCATACTTGAATGTTTCAGTCCTCTGTGATTCTTGTATCAGTCATATGATACATTATGTCATTCCTATATGCTATCATATATCAGTATAAAGGATTGATGCATCGGTGGTTTGTAGGAAGGGGGCTCGGGCTTAGGCGATTGTTAAAGAAGCTATATCATATAGCAATATTTGTTTGGGACTCGAAAGTGAGGGTTGATGAACCTTAGCACTATGTGCTCTCAGTGTCAGTGATAGGTAATGAAAGGGATTTAGCCTAGAAGCTATAACATGTAGCAGTAGCCTTGTTTCACTTGCAAGAGCAGTAGAAATAGGTTGAAGGGGTACTTGGCTATGTAGAGATAGTGTATCAGTCACTACTTGAGTGTGTCAGTCATATATTTAGCCATCTTTGTGTAGCAGCCATATGATGTATTTGTATGAGTCCTGTATATTTTGAATTTATCTATTAATGTATCAGTTGTGAGAGACATTGTTTCAATCCCACATTACTAATTTGTATCAGTCCTTGTTATTACTTATGTATTAGTCTTGTAGGATCATTTTTCAATCCCTGTTCTAATGGTTTCAGTCCTCAAATTACTTTTGGTTGCAGTCCCAAAGGAGCCTGATACTTAGTATTAGCCCTCTATTTTACTTTGGTATCAGTCTTGGTGAATGAGAGGAAGGGAGGGGTTACCTTAGTCTTGTTTAGTTCAGTCCTTGTTTGAATTTATATATCAGTCATTGACTATACTAAATCTTATAGTTACATATCAGTTAAGATGTTATGAAGAGATGGGCTCGGGTATGGGACTATTTGGCATCAGTCATAGATGATGTTATGATGTATCAGTTGGTAATATACATGAGGGATAGTTATGGGATAAGGTATCGGTAAACTAGTAGTTAAGATAAGAGAGGAGACTTGGGCATCAGGATAGGGTATGGAGTTCAATCCTACACTGACCAGGTATCACTCCTATTTGATATTTTGATCAGTAATGGAAGCGAATATGAGGGAAGAAAGCTTGTGTTTAGCCAATGATATAGTAGTTGCACTAAGAGAGTAATAAGGAGGGGATGTTCATTTGTAGCAACAGCTCCCTACTGCATATGATTTAAGCAACAACGGTAGCAAGGGTTAGGCTACATGCAAAGTGCCAATAGCAGTAGAGAGGGTGAAGGGGCTCAATGTGTTATCTATTATAAAGGTAAGGCATATATATAGGTATCAGTCCTGCATGTGTGAAGGGAAAATATATATGTACCAGATCAGTGAAGGGGAGGTTTGAGTATCAGTCCTATTAGAACCATATCAGTATAGAAGACGAGCTTGGGATAGGCCAAGGATAGGGGTGAATGGATTGCGTATATGTGGGTATCAGTTACATATATCAGTATCAGTTAGTGTTATGAGAGGGGAAATCATATATTAGTTATATAGAAACCTATATACAGTTTATATAGGAAAAGTGGTATCTAATGATATGGATAGGATAAGTTAGTATCCTAATGAGTAATAGGTAAGGGATTTGGGGACCTAATGCATAGGAAATTTAGGTTATGTTAGGGTATTTGAAATATCCCTACATGATAGAAACTTTAGACAAGTCTATATACACTATCAAAATATGTCAGTCTAGTGACGCGAGATGACGTCACTAAACAGAGAAAAAATGTCGCTAATACATTTTTGCGACAAAATTAGCTACGTATTGTCCATGTCGCATAATTCCTGGTCGCTAACGAAGCTTACGTTGCTGTTCGTCACTGTAGCGAAGAAAATTTGCGACGCGCTTTGTCGCTAGCATTTTATGCAACTAGTAACGGTCAACGACATTGCATTGCTAATTAGCGACGTTGTATTACGTTGCTAACTGTCGCTGGAAGATTAAATTTTACCGACGCAACCCGTAAAGTTTAGCGACATTTAGCGACTTAGGTTCTGTAAATTTGTGTTTGATTATCACCTTTTTAGAGACGTTTTGCGACAATCCGCGACGTTACGATACTTATATAGTGACATCATGATAGAGCATAGCAACGAAATTAGCGACGTTGTCTATTAAAATTGTTGACCTATATAATTTGCCATGTCAACACGTGTGCGACGTTCTTTTTCCAAGTAGCGACATTACGATACAGCTTAGCGACGTAATCATGTGCCGCTAAGCATCGCTAATCGTCGCTAATTCCAAAAAGTAAAAAATAAATATAGTCTGCTTTTAATATAAATGATAGTTACATTATACAACATGTACTTGTATTTAGAATGATAGTTTACAAATAATAGACACGGAGCAACCATCCGTAGAATTCCCTGGGTTCGTCGACCCCTTCGGTGGAACACTCAACACTGGTAAACCAATAAGAGACAAATGATAAAAAAGAACTACCAATAATAAAATAAAAAGAATCGAACGATCGCTAGATAAGAAATAGTCTGGTGGATTCAAATCCACTACCAAACGGCTATAAAAAGTGTGTCTGATAATATTCAACATAACATAACACAAATTGTCAGTAAATGTATAAAACTAATACATAAACACCCAATAATGGGTCACCAACACAACAAATAAAAATAAGTCTAATAAAGGACTACGTCTGGTCAGGATGAGGAGGAGGAGGAGTAAGCAGTCCCGATATCTGGGACATCATGAACCTATACTGCGCGGGGTCAACATCACTGGTAACGATCATCAGTAGAAGAAAGAGGAGGCAGTAGTATAGAACGATACAGTCGGTGTGGATGACGACGTACGACCAGGAAGTGTTGCTCCATGGCTAGTAGTCATGAGTTGGTGGAATCTATAAGAGCCGCCAGCCTCGAAAGCTGATTGCCCATAGCCAGCTGCGACCCCTCTACCGCCTGAACGGCAAGATCCGTCCTCTCCTGTACCACCTAAACGGCACGCCGTCCTCTCGACTGTCTCCCTAATGGTGCGCTAAAGCATATCAAACCATGCAGTGAGGGCCTCATCGTTCGTTTGCGGCTGATACTTGGACTGCTCCGTAATCCTTCGTAATAGCTCGTTACGCAGCTCAGTAAGTTGGCGACGGAATTCCTTCACACGGACTGACTCCTGTAAGGGCTGTAGGGAATGTATACGCAGAGGGGGCCCTGGATGACTGCGTCGCCACAAAGGCATCGTAGGATCCCGTACCATAGTATGTACCCCTCTGAAGATCACCAATGGTGGTCATCCAGAGCTCATCCAACGTCCGAGCCAGTGGAGGCTGCGAGGAAGTACCAGCCCCCCCTCCGTAGATGCAATAGTAATCTCACGCTCTAGCTTAAGATACTCATCCTAGAAAAATGTGCATCTCGATAAGCATAATATTACTACCATCATAGTTCCACGTCTATGGATATATTGCATATTTCTTAAGTTACACTAAATTTAGTGACAGATAAAGTAATACTGACATAGCTCTACGTGGCCTGAACATTGATGAGCTTTCCATCCTTCCGATGGGTGGCCAGGAAGATGGTCACCATGTTGGAGTTCTCATCCCTCTTTATCTATTATAATAATATGTTTATCATTGAAATTAAATATTTTATTTCTACTTTTATTAAAATAATATATTATAATAAAATACATACCAGGCGACGGAAATGTTCCGTCATGGGAATCGAGCCACCACACCACTTTTCTACCCTCGTCCTAACCGCCTTCGCCCTCTATGATCGTTTCTTGTACCTAGGAGTGCCGAATCTAGCCTTCATGGCAGTCCACTGGTCGGGCGTGATCCAACCTTGGATTGATTTTCTGGAGCAGTCTCGAGCCTTCTGGTCGTCGATCGCATCCCGGATCAACTTGGAGGTAACGACAGGAAATTGCTTCTCGATCGTCTCAGCCCGGTGTGGTAGATAAAATATGTTTTCTACAAGAATTAAATTAGTTAGTTATTAATATGCATAAAAAATGAATTATACTAAAAGCAATATAATTTAGTCACCTTGAAGTGGGTAAACCAGAATGCCTTTCTCTCGTCCGAGGCATCCAAGTAGTTGATCCAAGGGCCCCCGTAGTTGGACCTCAGATATTGCTCCAATGCCCTCTGAACTGACCGCAGACGATATCAACACAACGTTAATTAAATTCATGAATATATAGATATAAGTATAAATAAATGTTAACTAATTAACTTACTTTGTAGGTCCGTCGGACTAAATCTCCATCCTCGTCTCGTTTGGAGGGGCACATGGGGGATCGCTTGGATCATATGGAGACGGCATAGGTGCGACCTCCCCCACCCGCTCCTCCGTCTCCATAGTACGTCCGCAGGAGAAATGCTGCTGGACGGGCTAGGAACAGGCCTGGAACTGTTCGTCCCAGGAGTACAGCCACGTACTGTCGATGCAGACGGTGATCTATGTGGCTAGTATACTGGAGTACTAGAAGACGAGGGACCGACACCGTTATCCACTAAAGGAGTACCACTCCGTCCATCGATGGAACCTCTACCTCCATAGGATACTCCTCTACCGCCACAGAGGTACAATCCTGTACATCATGCCATACCTGATAGAAATAGATATCTACAAGATAATAACCATGCGTTTAACATATTACAGTTTATAAAAATAGACCCTGAGCAACCCTCATTTGAATTAATAATCATGTATTTAACATATACAGTTTATAAATAGACCCGGAGCAACCCTCCATTGAATTTCTAGATAATAACTAAGTCTAGATAATAGCATCAAAAAACATCCAAGTCTAGATAATAACTATGTTTAGAAATAGAAAATATCAAGAGTGGTAAAAACATCCAAGTCTAACCCAGAAATAAGTCTATCGAAAAAAAATTCGGTCAAGAGACATATCATACTACTCTACCCTCTATGTAGGCGCAGAGAGATCTCCCTCCTCAGCCACTGTGCGAAAGTAGGATCCACGCCAGCAAGATCAATATCCATAGGAGCTGGATGACTGGAACTCCCGGTGCAACTGCCTTCCAGTGCCCTCCTCCTTCACGTCTATCTCGGCTTTAGAAATTACTTTCTCCTTAATATTAGGAGGAATTTCTTCCTTGACCTTCATCTCTGCTTTAGGTACCATTACCTCCTCAGCAGCAGGAGGAAGAACTATCTCCTTAGCAGCAGGAGCTACCACTACCTCCTCAACAGCCATCTGTGCCTCTCTCAAGCGACATGCTCGGGTCATAGGTGCCATCTGGTAAGATTGATAGAAACATAGAGATTAATTAGGGATTAAACAAAATAAAAATATTAGACGTGTAATATGGAAGATTTATTGTTGCATGGAGATTAATTTATGGTTGAACATATTTTATATTTTATTTTATTTTCAATCATCTTCTGAAAATTCATCTTCTTCATCCCCCACGTCCTCATCTTCCTCTTCCTCTTCCTCCTCAACTACGCTTTCATCTACTTCGTTTTCCTTTTTGGATACTTATACCTTTTTTACATGATTAGACGTGTAATATGGAACTTCTGTTGTGTCCAAGTCAACTGTATTTGTTACGAGAGGTAGCTCGTCCTTCTGATAAGCTATTTCGTTAACATTGTAGGTATTTCTGGCTTAGTCTTGCATACTGCCAACTAGTCCAACCTAGTTGTTCCCCGTTTAGGATAAGTAGTGAAGTAAACTAGTTGAGCCTGACTTGCTAGGACAAATGGTTTGTATCCTTGATATCGAAACTGGTAGTTAATATCCACAAGACCATACTTGTCAATTTTCCAACCTTGATCTTGGATCAGATCGAACCAATTACACCTGAACAACACGATCCTATCCGACTTTATGCGGTAGTTATATATCAACTCCACAATCTCCCGTAAGGCTCCATAGAAATTATTGCCCGAATCGACATCTTTATAGTTTGTAGATCGGATACACAAACAACTATTTTTGGTCGAATCAAGATCTGGAAAGTTCTCTCTGATCGGAGCATTTATTGACTTGAACCTAAACCCATTCACATAATAGCTTGGCTAGATTTTGACGAAATAAATGGATCCCTTGGCTAGAGTTCTAATAGACTCATTCTCTAGTATTGCATCCGGACGATCGACCTAAATACCACAATATAAGAAATTAAATTCAATATTCCGTTAATTGCTGTGCAAAGTACATATATGAAAATTAATTACTGAGCATCTTACATATGCACTCAACCATGAAGGAAAATGACGTCTCATTTTCTGTTCTAGTTCTTCATCAGTTATGTACTGTCTACTCGACATCACCTTATCATTAAATGTGCTAAAAAAAACTCATCGACTAATTAGTGTAATAATAATATTGGATACTATTACATTCATAGATGTCTTAAATGTGGACGTATTAGTTACTTATCCTTCGACCTTCTCCACTTCATCCTTGTCGCAGTTGAGTAATATATAACTGAGTAGCCCTTAGTTCCTCGTCATTCAGATATTTTTTCTTTATTTTCCCTGAAGGCTTTCCGAAAGCATTAAAGACTCTTAGTATTGCATCATTAGATTTAAGATATCCATCGTCGTTTCTCTGAGCTTTTGTTCTATTAGTAGCAATATGTGGCTTGAAATACATCGAACAGAAGTTTGTAATCTCCTCGAGAACATAGGCTTCACAAATAGAACCCTCGAACCGAGCCTTATTTTTAATGTTTCTCTTACGTGGTTCAAATGTCGCTCAAATGGATACATCCCCCGATAATCGACGGGCCCACCAACACGTACATCGTAGGAAAGATGAATTGGCAAATGCTCCATGGAGTCGAAGAACCCAGGAGAAAACACCCTCTCAAGCTTGCACAATGTTACTGCAATGTCCTTCTCCTGCTTTTCTTGACGATTAACAAGCAACCTAGTAGAATAAGGATCTCTGAAGAATATGCTCAGCTCTGTCAACGGATCCCAAACGACCGACTATAACAGTTCCTGAAATGCGATCAAAATTAACCTCTCCATAAATACGCAACAGTCATAGCTTTTCATACCCATCAGTTTGTTCTCCTTCGGGTCGACGCATCTTCTTAAATTCGATACGTACCCGTCAGAAAATTTTAGGCCCTGAATCCCCTACAAAGTCTCCCTTTATCGTCCATGTCTAGTAAGAAAATTGCCTTAGGCTGCTTATACTTCCCATTGCCTTCCTTTATCAAATGCAACATAGGACGTCTGCATATATCTTCCAATTCCAACCTGGCCTTGGGATTGTCTTTTGTCTTTTCCTTTACGTCATCATAGTATTAATTATGTTGTCAAACATATTTTTTCGATATGCATGACATCAAGGTTATGTCTGATCAGATTGGTGCTATAATATGGTAGGTCCTAGAATATACTTCTTTTTGTCCAATTATGAGTGCGGCCAAATTCATTACACTTGTATCCCTTTGTAGGCTCTTCGATAACACTTGGAAAATCCTTGACCTCCTTCCATATCGTATCTTCGGTCCACTTTGGCGGTGGATTGGCCTTCTCCACAACGCCACCACGAAAAGATTCATGTTCCTCTGGAAGGGATGGTCCTTCGACAGGAACTGTCGATGACAATCGAAGAAGCACGGTTTCTTCCGTGTTTCAAACGAAAAGCCTTCATGCGGTCCATGCAATACGGACATAAGCGATGACCATGAGTGCTCCATCCAGATAACATTTTATAGGCTGAAAAGTCGTTGATGATCCACATCAGTGCGGTCCTCATCTAAAAGTTCTGCTTTCTACAAACATCATGTGTGGGCACCTACTTCCCACAGATGATTCAATTCATCTATCAATGGCTGTAAGTACACATCGATAATCCTCTTCGGATTGTTCGGACCCGGAATGATAATGGTTACGAACATGTAAGGAGTCTTCATACACATCCATAATGATAGGTTGTATGGAGTGACAATCACTGTCCAACACGAATATTGGGAACCCAAAAGTTTGAACGGGATAAAACCGTCAAAGGATAGCTCCAATCTTACATTACGCGGATCAGAAGCAAAATCTGGATACTCTCGATCAAAGTGCTTCCATGCTTCTCAATTGAAGGGATGATCCAAAACTCCATCGATCTGTTCCTGCTTGTGCCAACTCATGTTCTCGACAGTTTCCTTCACTGTAAACAACCTCTGCAATCGCGGCATCAAAGGCAAGTAGTGCATCGAATCGGCCGACTTTCTTGCACCAGGAGTCTACTTGAACTTGTTGCCTTATAGCGATCAGCACCATAATATCTACAGACGTCTTCATTCTTGTCATCTTTGTACTACAATATGCACCGTTGTAACATGTATCAATTTTCTTGTATCCTATGCAGAGAGATCTCATGATCCTCTTAGACTGGTTGAAGCCTGTAGGTAACTTTGCACCCTCCGACAAGATCTCTATAATCAATATGATGATTCGGTTGTAGCATTCTTGAGACATATTGAAATTAGACTTGATGCTTAGTAGTCTTGTAACCACCTCCAACGGTAGATGATCCTCACAACCAGGATACAAAGGAGCCCTTGCATTCTCCAACAACTCCATGAACTTCACAGCATCGACATTCGGTACCTCCTCAGCCGCATCATGATTGTTCAGATCGAAGCTAGGCTCCGCAGCGTCAAAAACTATGTTCACCCACCCTTCGTCGTAACCAACGTGGTCATGAACATCCATATACGACAAATTAGGCTACAACTTTCGATTGGTGGTACTAACACTAATCGAAATCTTTTTACTTCTGATGTTTTGAATATGAAGCTCTGCTTCACGTTTAGTTTTATATTTTGCTCTGCTAGAGGAAGCCATGAGATTCATAATATCAACCGTAAATGATACCAATTCCGATATCGATACTGATACTGTGAACCTTGGTTAATATTAATATTTTCACACTTCTCTAGGATCAGGTTGAGGTAGATATCATATGATACGGAATAGTCGAATGAATGACCAGAATAAGAAGAAAAAAAGTAGGGAGGCTCACTCTATATATACACTCTAGGATACTTATTCTATACACTCTAGGTACTACGATATACTACTAGGATACTCACTCTATACACTCTTACTTATGCAAGCCTTTTGAGACAATCAGCGTTATACTAGATTTTCGAAAAAATCTACAACTCTAATAGGGCAAAAGGCTTGGCATAAGTAAATTTAATTTTCAGATAATATTCTATACCTTAGCTAATAGGTAATATCCTATAGATTAGGTAAACAGTCGCTATACGTCGCTGATAGGGACGTTCAGCGACGTTATTTTGATACGTCGATAAATGCACAAAATATAGTAACGTTTTTAACCAGAGTCGCTAACACAGACACTTAACATAAGAGATAATGATATCTCTATCGACATATGTTCCTGTGAGCCCACAAGAAAAACTTACCTAGCTAGCACTTACCTAGCTAGCACTTACCATGGGATACTTGGTGATACCTAGCTAACACTTATAACTGTATATTTTTATGCCCTTATATATGTATCAATCTATATAGATTATATATTAACCCTCATTAGCTCACTCTTTCAAGTAGTGGTCTAACGGTTTCTAGTCCAAGAGCTTTGATAATTGGTTATTAATAGGGTAATTTTTGGGAAATTTTAATGATAGTAGGAATCTAGACTTGCTTCTGACCCTAGGATTTTGTTTCTATCTAAATTCTCTAAAAATGTCAATTCTGAATTCCCTATAAATGAATTCATATACCTAATTTAAATTCTAAATTTCCAAATCAAAGTATTCACACATAGAAACACATAATACATAACATGTGTGTCATGTCAGTGTCTACGTCAGCATTTTGTGTGTCGTATCCGTGTCAGTGCTTGTGTCAGTGTGTGTGTGTCATGTCTGTGTCAGCGTATGTGTGTTTGTGTAAGCGTGTGTGTGTCGTGTCAGCATGTGTGCATGTCGTGTCTGTGTCAGCGTGTGTGTGTCTGTGTAAGCGTGTGTGTGTCGTATCATCGTGTGTGCGTGTCGTGTCTGTGTTAGCGTGTGTCTGTGTCAGCCTATGTATGTATGTATGTTTGTGTCAGTGTGTCGGTGTCGTGTTAGGAAAATAAAGATAGGGTTAGGATTTACCTGCCTTGGTCGGGGTCGTCGGGATTGGAGCAGCGGCGAAGGGGACTGGTCAGGTCGTCGTCCGAGGGGAGGGTGGTTGCCGGAGGAAGGGAGTCACCGAAGGAAGGGGGTCACCGCGGGCAGGGGGTTGCTACAGGCAGAGGATCGCCGGAGGGAAGGGGGTCGCCGGAGGGACGAGGTTGCCACGGGAAGGTGTCACCAGAGATGGGAGAGGGAGGGCAAGTGAAATTTGGGAGAGCGAGCGGAAGATGAAAATTTGGGGTGAAAAAAAAAAGTCGATCAGCCAGAACCCTATATGAAATATTTTAACGACGTCAGGAAAGAGGCATCGCTAAACATTGTTGGTTATTAGAAAACAGGCGACGTACCAAAGGAGGACTCACGAAACGTCACTGAATAAAAAAAGCGATGTTCTGTGACTAGACCGCAATATCTGCTTTCCAAAACATAAGGCTTGTCGCTAACTATAGCTAAACGTCGCTGATAGTGACGTTCAGTAACATCATTATGAAACATCGCTAAATACACAAAAATTAGTGATGTATTTATTCGGAGTCGCTAATCTCATCGCCAATATGACTTATTTTGGTGGTAATAGGTAATAGATAACCACAATACCCTAGAATTATACTCTTACATCCAAGTTAGACTAATTTAACCAAGTTGACCAGTTTTGACTAGCGTTGACCTAGTTTGATTTTTCTGACCTAGAAAAGGCCTAGCAGCATATAATTAAATATTTAAATATTTGTTTACTCTACAACACCTTATAACTCTGCAAATTCATAATAAGTCTTTGTGACGCCGATTCAGATATCGATACTCAGTCGTTGATGAGGATATCAGGTGAGTACCTACATCTGATTGTTTTCATCATGATAGTATCTATATTACCTACTCTAGGCTACTTTACTTGATACTGACATATTGTTATATGGATTAATACTAAATAGATCTTGTCAGGAGATGTTATCCCTTATTGGGTACATCAGGTATTTCATGTTCATGTAATTTATCATGTACATCGTATACTCCTTGTACTTGTATTTTCATGTACTCTCATGTGCTCTCATCTACTCTCATATGCTCACATGTGCTTTATGTAGAAACTAACAATCATGTACATAATGTGTCAAGATCAGATCTATGTGTATTGATTGGGGCGGAAGAGTAAAAGTAGTTATGTGATTAAATCCCTTAGTGTAATAATGTATATGTCGATTATACCTTCACGTATAATCGAGTTACAGTAGAATAATCATTCCAACCTAAACCAATCACATAACTGTCTTGTGCTCTAAATCACTGGGGTTCATTTCAAGTTAACATGTTCTCTATCTTATTCATATTCTCAGTTTTCTTATATCTTTATGATGTTATTTCTCTATTTCTCTGTCTTTCTTCCAGTATATCATGTATTTTATTCTATTACAAGTTATATATTTTCTACCATGCAATGGAACTGCTTTTAAAGATTAAGTACTTCGCTCTAATCCCGAATGGATATTTTTCAGAGGGTTTAGAAGATTTCTACACGACCTATTATGAGTAGGCATGGATGACGATTGTGACGATGTACTCCCGTTTCCGTTATACGTATTTTTGTATATGTATACGAGATTTCTGGTACTTATCAGGTGGACTGTAGTTAGACTTGTTTGGATTAGCCTAGTCTTGGTTTAATCTTGACTTGGATTATTTGATCGGTTTAATTTGACTTGGTTTGACTTGGCTTGGTTTTGTTTGAGATGGAGAGGGTTGATAATAACCCAACTATTTTTCTCTCTCCTTATTCACTTCTTCATTTACTTCTTCATCTTCTTCATTTACTCCTCCCACCTACCAAGTCCTAGGCAAGTGCAACTTGCTTCATGAGAGATCTCAAGTTTTATTGTTCCATTCTCTTTCATACTTGATTTTAAGCCACTTTAGAACTTGACATTTTTCATTTTGGTGGATGGATTCATGTAGATCTAAGTTTGTATTATTTTCGATTTTCTTGGGTTTTTGATCTATTAAACTTTATTATTTTCAAGTTTTGATTATTCGTTGTAGAGAATTCAATTTTACCCAAAATGGACCTTTGAAAAGTTAGATTTTGACTTGTTTTGAGGAAGTTATGGCCAAAATAAGATTTGAGCCTTTTCTAGTTCATCTGTACTGAATTTGGCATGGACGATGAATAGTGCCACATGAATAGTGCTGCAGCCGCAGGGAATGAATAGTGCTGCAGCCACAAGAATGAATAGTGCCACAGCCGCATGAATAGTGCCGCAGTCGCATGAATAGTACCACACCGCATGGAATGAATAGTGCCGCAGTCGCAGGAATGAATACTGTCACAGCTGCATGAATAGTGCCGCAGCCGCATGGAATAAATAGTGCCACAGCCGTAGGAATGAATAGTACCGCAGCCGTATGAATAGTGCCACAGTCGCATGGAATAAATAGTATCATAGCTGCATGGTTTGCATAGTGCCGCAGAATGTCGCATATGGCCTATTTTGGCTTTTTTTGGATGTTTTAAGTCCTATTTGGCTGAATTATGGCCAAAATTTTTCCCAACTCCCAACAAAAGTTGTAGATCTTTTCCTTAGCTTCAAGAATATGATACTAGCTATTTATGCAAGTTTCATTCATTCATGATAATGTAAGGATAGAACACGATATTGGCCTGTTAAGGCGCACTCTTAACCAGTAACAAGTAACATGACATGATAGTGGCCCATCGTGGCGCACTCTTGATAAGTAAACCCAACATGATAATCTTGATATGTTTTTGTGACTGCTATCTTAACTTGCTAAGTAACTTTTGTCTTGACACCATGGGTGTTTGTGCTTGTATAAGCTACATGCCTCGTCTTGCATCATGTCTTGGACATAAATTTCTGGTTACCACGGTCAGGGATTCATATTGAATGACTAGGATAAAGACTAGATTAATCAAGTAGTTATGAAGAGATTTTCCAGCTACAGCAGTCCCGTTATCTCGGCACTCTAATTGGACTTGTAGCCTGCCGTCGAGTAGGGCACATTTCTAGCACACTGTCATGTGTTGCACCCCCAAGTCACCTAATCCAACTCTCTCAACTTGTGATCGGATAACCTGGATTAAGTCTGCAGGACTTGTGGCTGTTGGAACATCTCATTACATCTTGTTAGTAATTAGACTTGTGATAACCCTAGTTAGTTAAAGTATCAAGTCGTACTTATTGCTTGGCCGTGATTGATGGATGGGGTCCAGTCTAGTCTTGCCTAGGCAAGACTACTACATGGTTATTTCTGTACATTACTGTTATGCTTTACTTATCGATAATTGGTTGGAAACTAAGCTCTGTTCAGGTGAAGAATTACAATTTCGTCCTTGTTTGGTTTACGGGTTGTAACTTGGCTACCGAAATAGTCCCTTAGTTGTCGTATCATTTATCATCCTGATTTCTTTAACTCATGTCTTTTATTATCCTTTACCTCTCATGTGTAATATGCTGGTTTTTAGTTCTTAAGTGAAGCCTCCTTTGTGGCACTTGCTCTTTCTGGGTCTGATCCAGCTGGTTTTGTATGGCCAAATTTTAGAGCAGCTCCGAGGATCTCCAGCCTTCCTGCCAGATGGTGACCACTAGAAGAAACCCTGGAAACGAGTGGGTTTTATTTTGCTCTCCTACTCTAGTGTAAATTATACTTTTGAGGCGTTTAGCCGCCGAGCAAGTGTTAGCTGGTGTTGAATACTTAAATTTCTTGTCTGCCTATGGGCTGTAACATGATTAGCAAATCCTAGGGCTGATCATGTAAGGCTGAAACTCTTGTTAGTCCTCGCATTTTGTACGACTAGCTTCATGATCATCTGTATATGAAATGTATGGGACACCTTACTATTGAATATCTGATGGTCTAACATCTTGTGACTATTATTACTTGCTTGAGATTGAGACACTAGCCTTGTTCTCGACCATAAGAGACTGTTGGCTTTTAGAAAAACTCTCATGCATCTAGACAGTCGTGACCGTATATGGAGGTGGAATAAACTTCTATATACGTAGCTGGCTGTGTCTGCCCCCTCTTCCAGTATTCTGGTTCTGGGGCGTGACAGACCCGGATTATCAGGAGGATCCTGCTAGCTTAGAGGAGACAGCAGTAGTGCCTAGTTAGATAGCTAGGACATTTGTCTGGATTTATTTCCGGTTATGTTTCTTGAGTTTATATATATATATATATATATAATATATATATATATATATATATATATATATATATATATATATATATATATATATATATAACTTCTACTTTTTGGGATGTGATGATAACTCTTAGGATTATTTCTGTTTGGGTTGTATTGCACTTTGACATCTATCTATTTCCATATCTTGTTGTTATTCCTCCTTAGCTATTTGTGATTGAGTTGTATCATTCTGTGATTGTCCTCGAATAGAGAGTATTATTGACAAGAAAATTATAATATGTTAGAGTTGGTTGTGTGACCTGGGACAGAGTTCTACCACCAACACTGCGGCATAGGCTGGACGTACCTACGGTCTCGTACCCTTTCACCGGGTATGGGTCGTGACACTCTATATAGAGTGGAGTGAGCCTTCACTTTTTCTCCTATCCGATGTGGAACTAAAATACCAATACTCAAAAATAAAGTTCGATATTTTAGATCATCCCATAATCAGCGTAGTCGTGTGCCAGTCCACACCTACCCCCTCACGCTCCCGTGCGTGCATGAAGCATCATTGAGCCCATGTCCGAGTCCAAGTCCGAACAACAAAAACCAACATACTTCTTTGTTAGATTTAATCATTTTTTCTTCTAAAAATACTCCCACATGGCACCCACTTGTGCCCTACTACACCTCATGTGCATACCTCAACACAAGCAAATCATTATATTGAGATACTCACTATTTAGTGTAGCCGATGTGGGACTATCTTTCCTAGTCTAAATGCAAAAACACTAACAGTTCATAAATATTGGAGAGTAATATATAGTAAAAGTTAAAATGTAGTGTATTTGCATATTTTGAAAATTTAAGGGTGACTCATGACACACCATCGTTCTACTCTAAGCCCACCCATGTGTAGACATGTATCTACTTGTTTTGATTATTGAGTCTAATTTTGATAGCTGAAACGGGACCTTACCTACCCAGAGTTTTATTTGGATAAGATTCAATTTGATTGAAGACCAAACTATGGTCTTAGATCCAAGTGACAACCCTATTGTATATAGTAAATATATAGTACACTATAAGGCTACATTAGTAGGTTAATTAGTCTGATTATAACTTTGACAATATTCTTATTTACTTAGGTCATGTTTGGTATCATTTTTTTTATTGTATAAAAAACACAAAAATCTATTTTTAATAAAAACATGTTTGGTAAGTGTATTTATGTTTTTTTAAACTAACAATAATTCTTTTAAATAGTGGGGGAAAATGTGATTTAACATGTTTTCATTAACAAAAAAATAAGGAAAGAAAACCACCAACTTTTCAGAATCCGGGCAAGAGATCCGCCACAAAATTTTGCTCCTCTCTTCTAGTTCTAAAACCTAACATCCCTATATAGAATAATCCGTAAAGCATATGCCTTCATAGAGTTTGTGTACATAATGTTATATTGTCATAGCGTGTTATGTTGTTCATATTTTATTAGGATGCAACCAAGAAGAGATCCACTTATTGATGAGTACATGCACAATGATATTGAAGAAGTGACTACGTACCCACATATGGAGGTTTAGAATGTCGTGGAGATAAATGTCACATCATGTTATTGTGTTTCATGGGTCATGTTCGCAATAGAATTGCTCAACAAATGTGGCGGCGTGCCAAGCATGATTAATTTGGAATTTATTATATTTTGGCCCATATTAATCGTGGTTGTTTGGCGATATTAATGATATTTTGAACTACACATTCCTTTATATTTTGGAAATTCAAGTTGAACATATCATAGGTTTTTTAGATTATGGCATGAACTATCTTGATATATTTAAGGATATTGGATTATTATCTGTCACGTTCCAATCCCACAAACATAGGACCAAGCCACGTGACTAGGCAAGCTAATATGACTATTTGGATGATCCACCCCTGTTGGTCAGATAAAAGCATACTCTGTTGTATACAAGTGAACTCCAGTTCATGAATCATAACTACATAGCATGTAAACTAATCATATCCATAAATAAAACAAGAAAAATATCACATAAAAATATAAGATTGAATGTAAATGTTGAATAAAAGACATAATGAAAATCGATCCAATATACAAGTCTAACCGAGCTTGATGGGAACAAATCTACTACACATACTGAAATGGAAGCAAATATTGGAAGATAACGAGATCCGAATATCGTCTAGGTAGAAAAAATAGACGGATCCCAAGTGGAAGTCCTACACAACACAGGGATAGTCCTCAGGGACTACCTCGTCATCCTCAGCTAGTATAGTGCGTGTGTAGTCTCAAGATTCTTATACTTGTGGATATAGATCACCTCACCTATGCCTAGAAACAATAAGGCCCTCATAGGTCTAATGTCGTCTCCCAGCAGTTTCATTATATTGCTATAGATGTCAGTTTGCTGGCTTAAGTAAGAGAAACTTTTAGAAAGTGTTTCCTTATTGGGACATGAAGACATTTTATCATATATTAGTGAGTAAGACTTCACTTTCTAATTCTTTCATGATAAATAATGAACCAAAAAGAATATTTTCATAGACCATATTAATGATGTACTGTTGCTACACTCGCTAAATAAAGTGTCACGCCCAAATCCCAAAGATCGCAAAGTCGTCACTAGATATTATATTATACAAGCTTAGGTTGCACTTATACAAGACATGAACCTACACAATAATAAAATGGACTGAATCGATAGTGAAGCAATGGAACTTTAGTGCAGAAAACCAAATAACAACAATAGAACAAGAATACAATCTCATTTATTCATAAGTTGTAGCAGTTGCAAAGGCTTTTAATAGCCGCCTGAATATGCCAACTTGGCTTACAACTTTTGGACTGAAAAGAATTAACAATGACTTCATTCCATATGTAAAATTCCTAAATACAGTAAAAGCCATACGCCATACGCCTTCAGATATCCAACTACCAAAGGATGAAGATCTTCTATCATCCAAAAAGTTCAACAGAAAACCCAACACCTATAGAGGTGGGAATCAGTACATTAGAGAATGCACTTGTTACGTCCAGTCCCAACATAGGACTAGAAAACAAACATGCCAGTTACTATAATCTAGAATAAGTTTCCAATTTAATGGACTTACACCAGATGTACTATGTTGTAAAATATGCGACTAAACAATATCTCAACTGTCTCAATCCACAAAAATAAACAAAATCAAGAACAAATGATATATGACATAGTCTGTAACCCATTAACATATATGTTTGAAATAGACCCAAAGAATAATTAGGTACATAAAACTAGGCTATAGCAGCAAAGATAGAAATAAATAATACAAATGAATGAATAAGACACGAACGTGATAATAAATAATACTACAAATAGTACATGAATCTTGCATAACACATCACGATGACTTCATGCTGGAAGTCCAACTAACACCTAGAGAGATCCCCAGGTCCTCAGAGAGACCTAACAAGATACAAAAAATATGTTAATATAAAACTGAATAAATATAAGAAAATAATCTTAAATCACAACATGGTCCAATATCACATCATCGAAACAGTGAACCACACCTACAACTAGATAAGGACAAGGGTGGCACACTATTCTGTGATAAGCCAATGTTCCATGGTTATGTGAATGCATATTGAAGACAACTTTAGACATATAGAATACTAAGGATATAGCACCGAATCATAGACCGACATTAGATCACGAGTCGATAAATATAATATACTAGCATACCTCCCGTCCGTACCGAGCGCACAGCTAGGGGCCACTACCGGATATATCCTCTCGTATATGTGTCTATAATCGGGTAACTAGGAACTATGAGCCAAACATGCAACTATGAACTATAAGGCTCATGACCCCGCAATCTCATCCGAAGATTACAAAGTCTATTAAGGTAATCTCATACGTATTTTGGTAGTCTTTTTCGCCCATAGGCTAGCAAAAGTCATATACAAGACTCGGACAATCAATATCTCAAATGCAAGCCATCCTACCTAGATACGATCTAACTATCCAATGAGTCAACGCACCAATGGCTAGTCAATGAGCAACTCATGCATATGAAATCTCACTCATGTGTCATGGAATGAAACGTGTCAAGCCATGGAAGTTATACGAATAACTTCATCACTAACGGTAAGTCCACTAACTCTAAGTCAACACACACACCCAAGTCATCGATGACTACATCGATGGCACCAAGTCAAACTTAGAAACACACAACTATAACTGTAACCAACGGAAGCACAGAAACATGAAACATAATTTAAACAGAGAAACAAAGGCAATGAATCTTGTCTGGAACCTCAAAAAGAGTATAAAATATAGGTCCAGCTCCTACTTTTGCAGTCAAATTGCTTACAAACTCCTAGAAATATAAATAAACTAAATAAATAACAACTCAATGACATACCATATTTATATATATATATATATATATATATATATATATATATATATATATATATATATATATATATATATATATATATATATATATATATATATATATATATATATATATATATATATATATATATATATATACCCGATCCAGTCATAAACTACCAATAGATTTTAATAATATATGTAACCGAATCTACTATACATGACACTATATTAGCATATAAAAAATAATATTTTATATCATAAAATATATCATTATATTTTTGGAAAATTAAATAATTTTTTTGGACATTTTACATATATATTTTTACTATTAATAGGTAACTTACATATGATTCAAAAGAGGCGTAAGTGAGGATATAGTTTAGTAGCTAATTTCCATATGATTCTTCGACACTGTAACTTAAGTATTCAACAATGTTGTTGAGTTCTGGATGATAACATGTATGGAAGATTATGGAAGAGGAGGTATGATGGCTAATCCTACCCACCAACCATATTATTCTACAAATATGAGCAATCGGTATCAGAAAACTCTCTAAACTCAAAAAATGAGATGTACATAGAATATTGTAAAAATTAATCAAACTTAAGGTTTGACAAAAAAAAATTAACTGATCTAACCTGTAGCATGTTTATTTCATGCTTGAGTGAAGTTTATGTTCTTTTTGTGTTATGACGTGAAGAAATATAATTTATTTATGGTATGTGATTTCTATGGAATTGATTAATTGTTTCCTCTTAATTTGCTCATTGACACACATTTTTTCTTCTATTTATGGTTATTCTGTTAAACCAAGTAAATACCAAGTTTGCGGAGGTACCATTTCAGTTAACTGTTGTCTTAGGTAAGCTCATTTCAGTTTCTTATATTTTAAATTGCATGTAATTGTTGCTTATCTATACAATACGCTAACTTTCCTAAGATCCTCTCAAAACTTAGAGAACAAACTACCCAAAGAAGTTTTTGTTGTGAATTTGCTACAAGTAGTATTGTCTGCATATACTCCTACATGCTATTCTTTTTTGGAAAAAAGAAGAAGAAGAAGCCGCTCTAACTTGATGCTTGGTTCAGAGTAAAGTACAATAGTTCATGTTATTTTGGTTATTGGTTTATTCTGCTAGTTTGGAAGGTCATAAGTAAAATATAATTGGCTAAACTTGGCCTTTTAATATATTGTTTTAGTGTTTTATATTAAGATCTTATAGTTTGAAAGCCCAAACATTAATTTTGATATTTTGTTTTTGTGTCGAGCTAATAATGAGTGTGGATTAGGTTCGAATTTGATGCTGAAAAAAGTTGGGCGCTAAATAATAATGACACCATGCGGGCCTACGGAGAAACCGTCGACTTGCAATGAATCACTCATAAGAAAATGGGCAACTCTACGCATCAAGAAGATTGTGATGTGTCTATTTGTGAAATCATGTTGGTACGAATTGCCCTCCCTAAAATAGAAGTTGGAAAGAAGGAAAATCTCAATAAGATCGCTTGCACTTATTATCTTAAATAAAGTGACATTTGCTTTTTTTCCCAGTAGACTTTCTACAATTGAGAAGTTTGTGAATAAAAGGTGTTGTATTTACTCTTTCCCTGATTATTTCTTTCCCATAAGTTTATACGAAATAAAGGCAAAATTGTCACAAGTTTAGCAAACTAAACTATCTAAGAGGACACATTCGGAAGGAAATATATTTTTTCAAATGCTAATGATCTTCATCCTACTTAAAAAACTACACCCTTCTTAATCTAGCATATGGGGTCTGATACTAACTCCGGAGTTAGTAAAGGATACCAGTATAACTCAAAAAAAAAATCCACAACGTATTATGGTTCATAACTGTATTAAATTTAATATAGTTAACCTACCACGAACAGGAAAAACTACAATAACATAATATGAATCAATTAACACGTGGATTATCATCAACTCTATGTATCAAGAAATTGAGGGCTTGGATTTCAAGAAAGCATGGTGGAATAAAAATGCATACTAAAAAAGAAATAATATGCCAATGACAAATTCACAAACACTTCATGAGCAAGCAACTAAAGAAGTAAAAGAATGACTTTATCTATTGATTACAAACAAGGTCTTCCACTGAATAGTAATCATAGTTATCCCTTCTTCTTACGAGATTCGGTCCACCATCTCAAATCCCGCTAATAACAAGGAATAAAAAATATTAAAGAAGGTAGAAATGTCGAAGAAACCCCAACTTTGATAAGAAGATGAGAGAGGACTCACGTTATGTTTGCAACACATTCTAGCTTACTAAATAAGTTCTGGGCGACCACATTATTGTGTCGGGTTGCTCTGTTTATGGCTTACCATCTTGAAACCTCTCTAAAGGACATGATTTGACAACTTGGTGTTGTTCGTGTCACGTCTTGTCAGACACGTATTGGACATGACATAGACAGTTAACAATAAGCAATGCTAAAATCAATGTGGTGTCTATGTACTCACGTGCCTCAGTATATTTGCATGCTCCCCGAATAGTCCAATTACTTACTAGTTGGTCAAAAACAATCCATATCATGAACGAAGTCCATAAGTGAGGCGATAAAATAGCAAAAGAGGATCAAAATGATAAGTTTACAATACGAATAATACCAACTATCATTATATCACTAACTCAAGGGCTCTCCATGCATTTTTTGAAGCCCGCATGCTAAATTTGTACAAACATACAGTAAAAAAACAAAATCTTGTACATAACCAACAAAAAATGTCAAACCTTTCTAGTTTCCATGACTTAATCGTGATCAAAATCGACACTTTATACCATAAAAACAAAAATTCGACCAAATTGCACAAACTCTTCATAAAGCCTAAAAACGAAAGAAAAGGAAATGAATCCCTACCTGTCTCTCGATGCTTCAGAGCTCCTCGTTGAGCTTCTCTTTCTTGCTCAGAAGAGTCGTAAGCATGACCGAGGGATTCGAACCCCCTCTTTTACCTAAATCGAAGAGCATGAGTAGTGAAAAAACATTTGGGTAAAAAATTAGGGTTCTGAAATGGTTACCTTCAGAATCCATTTGCGAACTGATTCCTAATATATTATATGGATCTGAACCCAAATTTAGCTTAGAAACCCCAAATTGCATAGGTGTCGAGGCCGTTAGAGGTGTCACCTACATTCTACTTGATTGCGGTCGACAGTGTGTCATCCTCCGGGTACACCTACACCGACGACCTCACATCTTAAACCAACTTCGTGACACCCTCTCCACCATCAGAGGCGTCACAGTCTAGAGTTACGGTTTGGGATTCATTATCATGGTGGACGGAAGAGAAAGGATTGGGGGGTTATTTTTTAGATGTCGATTTGGAGGAGGAGAGCCAACATGAGAGAGAGAAAGGGGATTTTGATGGGGGCATGGGAGATTTTTCGATGAGGAGGAGAAGTAGAATAGTCAAGAGGAGAGAGAGGGATTTTGATTAGGGGAGGGAGGAATTTTAAATGAAACACAAAAAGATCGTTTCCCTTGTCTTCCTGTGAGATGTATCATTATGTCGTCGAACATATCGTGTCTTTCTACGATATGTACCATATGTCGCTGAACGTATAGTGTCTTTCTGCGACATGTGCTGTTCATGTCGCCAAATATAAAGTGTCTTTATGCGACATGTGTCACATATCGTAGAACATATAGTGTCTTTTGCAACATGGATATCGTGATATATAGAGATTTTTTAGCGGGACTGATATTTTATTTCCCTCAAGTGAAATTTATGTTGATTTTGCGATATAGTAGAACTCATGTCGCCAATACATGTAAAAAATATCTTTTAGAGACATATAAGACCCTATGTTACGAAAATATGCTGCTAAAAATACAATTTCTTGTAGTGATTATAAAACTATTTTTTACTTAACAAATTGTTTCTTAGGAAAAATTTATAATAACTATAGGAACATCACTTGTACAATAGTTGTTTCCCTTGCATGGTTTACTCTCTCTCTCTCTCTTTCTCTCTCTCTCTCTATATATATATATATATATATAGTTTCTTGTCTGTCTTTGTATATTTTTCCTAACATGCGACCTAACTACATGGTGGTTTAGGGGTGACTTTCTATAATTAGAAGTTGGGGCGTACAAGTCTATCTCTCTAATAGACATGACACTCCTTGATTGTGATGATGTACAAGTTTCATGGTGTCCAATTCTCCACTAGGTTGATATCATCCCGGTGCCCTGCAATCGATCGAGAGATTATACCTTGTGCACATGTTGTCCAAAAGAAATGCATGATATGTAATTTCTATAAAATAATACAAAGTTGTATCTAAATGCCAAGTAAAATATTCTTTCTTTCAAACAATAGAGTCGTAGCTCCGTTCTTCCTTTCTATCACTTGCGACGAAATCGTATTTTTTTCTTTCTTTTTGTTTCATATCATTTACTTATAAAAAATATAATATTTCTATACACTTCTTTTTCTTACAACATACGATAAGGAACATGAAATCATTCATTCTTTAACAAGTATGGCAGCAGTTCTTTCACTATATTCACAGTCTATAATTCTAACATACAATTATTATCTTTTAACAACATAATAATAAAGGGACTCTATTTTTATTTAACAAGCACGACAATATTCATTTCAATTGTATTCACCATCTCTAGCACAAGCATGCAGTTCCTTTATTAAAGGCATATGTATTTTATGTACTTAATATTCTAGTGGTTATGGATCTTAGCAGCAAAGCATACATTTTTCTCTATGGGTTCATTATTAATCAGGAATGAATCAAAAGGTTGTCTTGCCCATTCACCTATTATGAAACGTCTTTATGTTCTAATAAGAGTGCTATTACTAAATTTTATTCTTACTTGAGCCAACAAACTAATATTTAATAGCCATTGCTAGTATCAGGACATTAGATAAAAAAGTATGATTTAATAGACTATGTATCGTATGTTGCTAAAAAGAGGGGAAAAATACATGATAAAGTTAGAATGTAAATAAAATTGAAAGGGCGTTTTGCTTTACTTGTTAAAAGAAAGAAAGAATGATTGCTTAGGCTATGTATTGTTTGCTATTAAAAAAAATATAATTGCATGCTTGAGTTATCGTCGACTGTTGATAGAATTGAAAGAATTATATTTTCAGTTGCATAAAAAGAATGATTGTTTATTTCTTATCGTATGCTGTAAAGATAGAAGTATATAGAAAACATAGTTTTATTTGTAAGAAAAATGATAGGAAAGAAAGAAAAGAACACAACTTGGTCGTCAGAAATAAAGAAGGAAGAACAGAACTACGACTCTATGGTTCGAAAGAAAGATAGAAAATAATTGTTTTACTTGGCATTTAGATACTGCTTCGTATTATTTTTAATTGATAGAAGTAGCATATCATGCACTAGTCTTGGACAACTTATGTACAAGGTTTAGTCTCTCGAAAGATTTTTGGAGCATTGGTATCGTATTGACTTGATAGATGGGACAATCTAAGGCCTGTATATACTCGTGATCAGCATGTTTCATATCTATTAGAGAGATGAGCTTGTATGTCCCAACTTCTAAAGTAAAAAATCACACATGGACTAACATGTAGTTAGTTCGCATGCTAGAGATAACATCATTGTAATCCTAATAGTTTGATGCAGAGACGAACATGAAACTATATATTTGTAAATAATTTCAATCCTTATTATAGGGATGGATAGTTGACCACGAGAAAGAATCATTGTATAAGTTATGTTTCTATTATTTTATGTTTCTTCTTAGGAATATTTTAGCAAATGTCTCCATTCAAAATATAAAAACTAGCATATAACCCCACTTTTGAAAAATAACTAACAAATGCCCGCATTCCTTTGTAAACCGACCAAAATTTTGATTAAATAGTAGGGTATATCTTAAAATATTATTTGTTTCATACAAAGGAATGGGAACATTTGCTATTTTTTTCTTGAAAAGTGAGGGTATATGCTAGTTTCAATATTTTGAATAAGGAATATTTGCTAAAATATCCCTTCTTATTATGAATTGTTCCTAAGAAAGATATTATATTAAGTATAATGCTGCTATCATGTTAATAAGAAATAATTTTTATTAAGTAAAATGTTGTTATCATGTCCCTAATTATAATGAATATGGCTTAGGATAAATGTTGCATTTGATAATAGTAGAAAATAATTGATATTGTTCATAAAATAATTATAATGCATGAATAAATGAAAGGAATTTTTTTACAACTTTTGATTAAGTTTTCAAAATAAAATATGGCTTTGATTAGTATTGACATCAAATGGAAGTAGGTAAAAGATAAAAATACCACCGTTAAAAAATATATTTTTCACATGGTTACTTAGTGTCTTCTTTCAGTTGAATGTAGTTTTGGCTGATCACCATTGCATTTTCCAGTGTACTGACCCCCACCTCCATAGGTGTTGGATTTCTGTTGGACTTTCTGATAAGATAGAAGATCGATCATCATTCTTTGAAAGATGGAGATTTGAAGACGTACGATTTAATTATAATGTATGTAATGTGTCACCACCAGATTCTAGAACAAGGGTATTTTGGTAATTGGTAAATTTTTGACTTATTCAATATTACTTTTATTAATGTATTGTGTTAGTATCATTAGTTAGTGAAACCTTAGAACCACCTTGACTAGAGGTTAGCCATGACCATAGAAACTTGGTTAGAGAGATTAGACAACTTAAGTTAGACTCTAATCTAGCTAGAGTGTCATTTTAAATCTATTTAGTGACTTAGAACAAAAGCCACATTGGGCCTTTTCCTTAAGGGGCCTTAAAATGACAAATAGGAAGCCTTTTAGGCATTTTCACCCAAACCAAAACCTAGGGAAGCACATGGACGGCCACTATAGCCCCTCCCCTTTGCTATTAATAGCTAACAAGTCTCCTTCTACTCTCATTCATTACAAACCCTAACCCCAATTTGTGTTCTTCCCCAAATTGCCTCCAAAATCTAGATTGAGTCCAAATTCCCTCAAAGGAATTTCAAACTCTTTCTCTTGGAGAGAGGGAGCCTTTATTGCCTAGCTTTGGATCATTTGGAGCAATTTGACCATTGGAACTTGGTAGAGATCTAGATCTAGAAGTTTTTATTAAGAATCCATCTCTCAATTGGTTAGAGCCCCTAAACCCTTCAAATTTTCATTCCCTTGATATAGATGCATTCATTTAGGGTCCCTCTTGCATTAGGAAGAAGTTGGGTCAATTTTATATTTGTTTGATGTGCGTATCACGAGAGTATCGGATACGCACACCAAGTGTTCGATGAAATGACTCTTAGGGATCTTTATGTTTAAATTCTAGTCGTATGTGTTGCTATAGGTTTGTTTTGCCGTGATATATGTGTACTTTGGTTGTTTAGTGATATAGAAAAGATTTGGTAGGTTAACATCAACATGGGGACCTTGGTTTTGTTATTCTACACTGCGCAGACCATGGTGTTCTGTCCTGCTCATTAGGACAGTCCTTGTTTACTGTTTGTATCAGTCAGTCCAACCTTTCAACTGTTCAGACCTTGTATCAACCTTATTTTACTGTGTGGACCAATGATGATTAGGTATCTTGTCATCTTGGGTGTTCACAGGTTGATTTCATATGTTCAAATTTTTTATCAGCCTCCATTCATCCTTGCATGACCCTTGCTCTGGGAGTATCCATTAGACATTATTTGACCCAAGCAACTGTTCGGTCACCCCCCTCGATTCAGTCATGCACACACATATGTCTATCCATTTGAGATCAGTCCTCTATGATCTTATGTCAACCTCCCTATTGATAATTCATTTCATTAGTTGTAGCTCTTGCCAAACCATTTAATATGTTGTCCCATATTAATCTGTTCAGTCGTATACAAAATAACATCATGTTACCACTTTAGTCCACTGCTCACCAATTGTCCAAACGAGCACACCTTATTCTGATCTTGTTTCCTTAAATCTTAGTCCATGTTTGTAGTATCCTGCATTAGAGTATCAAGCACGTCCTAATTTTTTAAATCCCCATTCCTTTTAGTACAGTTCTTGCCTATACTTGGTTCAGTTTTTAATTTTTCCTCTTGAATGCCCAGCCATAGAGTCCTATCCAACTGGATTTGTTTAATGCATTTGTTATGATCTGTCCTTGCTCAGTCCCAAATGACAAGCATCTGTTCTGTTCTCTTTACTGAGTTAGGTTCAAGTATTAAATGTCCTCCTACCTGAACATTAATGCTCAGTCTTGTATACCCTTAGTATCAGACCTATATGAGATATCCTGTATCCTCAAAGGGATGCACATATAGTTATACAGGCTCAGTCTTGGAGAATCAGGTGTATTATTGTCCTGCTCATGCCCAATTCCCTTAACCTTGGTCCTAACCTGATACCTTAGGATAGTATCTGTCCATCTTGTTAGGTATTCATCCTATCTGTCCTCTTCCATTTGAGTTTTTAAAATATTAACTGTTAGAACCGGGGCACAATTTTTCAATGGAAAACTGAATGAAATAGTTGTAAGAATAATGTTCCAACACAATACATCAAGGAAGGTGCGTAACAGATATCCTTGAAGGATTCTGGAATACGAAAATCTAAGAAGATTTCGTAAACGTAGCAATCGATAGCAGTGCTTCTAAGAAGAAGAGGCTGGCCGAATTTCTAAAGGCAGTAGTGAAGGTGACAGGCAAAAGATGGAAGGTGGTGGCCTGCTGGGGTGTCAAAAACACTAGTGCTCAAAGCTAGATCCACCCACACGGTCAGCTTCCAGGAACCAGTAAGTTCGAATGAACTCTGGAACGCTCTGGAGAATTGCTCTAAGATGGACTACTCGGAACGATGACGGACTTTGGTTGCACGAGGAGGGAAACGGTACGGAACAGCTCTCTCTTCCTGAATTTTTGAAGTCTTAGAAGTATATTGAGAGAGAAGAGAGGCTCTGAATATATAGCTACTGATGTAACTATCCAGATCCGAAATGTGTGACATGACATAATATCAGATCCACAAATCCAGGATCAGTTACGAATCAGTCAGAACGTGGAAGGCCACGAACTGCGCGAGTTGTGCCAATTTTAAGAGCTGTACGCGTGTCTTCAGCGCATGCTGCATGTACTGCGCACACTGTGCGTACTGCACACTCGGCGCATGCGATACAAGTTGGCGTAACCCGCACAACCTGGCGTACCTGCGCAACTCGTGCAACCGGGCACAACCGGGCGCAACCTGGCACACCTGCGCAACTCGCGTAACCGGGCGCAACCTGGCGCAACCTGGCGCACCTGCGTAACTCGTGCAACCTGGCGCACCTGCACAACTCGCGCAATCGGGCACAACCTGGCACAACTGCACAACTCGTGCAACCGGGCGTAACCCAGCGCAACCGTGCACGCGCACACCCTGCACAACAGAGAAACCTGGGTGCGTAACATAGCCACGCAAGTGGCTCGCGCAACGAGCGTACTATGCGCCTAGCGATGAGCTGACATGCGAAGTGCAAAGTGCGCCAACTAAATGCAACATTACGCCTCATGAGCCCGTGAGCCCGAGTCCGTGTCCGAGTCCGAGTCCGAGTCGCTAAGCCCCTACGGGGCTTAGCCCCAATAGAAATTAATTTCCTAGGAGCAAAAAGCATGAATGCTTTCCTTGGAGCCTTATCCTTACCTCATAGTAAAATTATCCACATGATTCCCTCCTTAGGGTCACCACCCTATGTGCATATCTCAACAACACATATAAGTATATATGTTGAGATAACTCATGGTGCTTTTCCAATATGGGACTAAACTTTGCTAGGCATGTTGAGAGCAAACTCTCTTCATGTCAAGGAGCAAGAGCACCAACAATCCCCCACATATCTCAACATATATATGTGTCTAGGATTGAACGTTCACTACAGTAACTGTCCATTTTGTATTAGGATAGAAGTCGCTGAGGACTTGAATCTTCCCGCATGGGTTAAATAACAGTATGATACAAGAATGGACTATGCCTTGAATTTTGTACCACAATTGTAATTCTTTCCACTCACAAAGTGTAGTTACATGTGCTTCTGGCTGCACATTAAAGGCCTTGTGCCATCCTGATTTCAGTGTTTAATTTTGGGCATCTACAAGTTTACCCTCAAGAGACGGCCTGATATCTCTTTCCATACACTATAGGTAAGTTCTTTATTAAAGAGACATGGCATGAAGCCTTGCACTTCCTTGCGGCGCTACGCCGCTATGACATGGCCTAAAGCCGAGGCATTACCCCTATCTGGGAACCTCATCGTAGTGTCATACTACTGCAGCATAAGGCCACAGCTCTTTGTAGTGCCATTCTACCCAGCATAAAGCCTAAGGCTTCCTTGCGGTGTTACACCGCAATCGACATGGCTTGCAAGGTCGAGGTTTTACCCCTTCCCGGGTACCTCATCGTGGTATCGTACCACTATAACATGGAGTCATCCTCCCCTTTGTAGTGCTGTCTATAACTCTTTAATTTTATTATACAGTATTAGGCTACATGTCTATTTGCGGTGCTACGCCGCTATGACTTGGCTTGCAAAGCTGAGGCATTACCCCTACCTGGGAACCTCATAGTGGAGTCATCCCACTGTAGCATGAAGTTTTACTCCTTGTAGTGCTACGCTACCGTGCTTCCTGTAAAGCACACCAGGCATTCACTCTGCCTGAGAACTTATTAAGGCATTTAAGCCACCCTCAACACAGGATCCATTTTTTGCAGAAAACATATAGTAGACAACAGTGGTTATGGGTCCGTAACTCTTCCATGTTCCCAAGAACAAGTACCCATTGTTACCTGATAGTTTTCCAGTCAGTGGTCCTTCCTTGACCCAAAAGTTAGATGTCTAGTAGATTTCTCTGTGAACTAATAACATAAAAATTTATGGTAGGATTACAAAAATATACTATCAAAATGCCTTCAAGCCCATCTTCCCTGCTGTGTCTTCAACCAGCTGACGCTTGAGGCCCTTCGTGAACGGATCCGCTAGGTTCTCCTGACTCCGAACATCAATTACTGCAATAACACCTCTCTTGATGAGATCGTTCACTGCCCTGTGCTTTAACCACACAGTTTTCTTCTTTCCGTTGAAGAGATCATTTGATGCCATCGCCGCAGTCGCCTGGTTGTTGTAGTATATCAGAATTGTCGGTATCTGTGCTCCAACCACTGGAAGATCATACATGAGCTTCCAAATCCATTTTGCTTCATCTGCTATGGTATCAAGTACAAAGAACTCATATTCCATAGAAGACCGCAAGAGCATAGTCTGCTTCTTCGACTTCCACGATATAGCAGCTCCTCCCATTGTGAAAATGAATCCACCAGTGGATCTCTCACTCTCCAACTCTGAGCACCAGCTGGCATCACTGAGGCCTTCTACTACTGGCGGCTCTCCGTTGAAGTGCAGTGCATATGTCTGAGTCTTCTTGAGATATCTCATAACACGCTTCACAGCTTCCAGTGCTCAATGCCTGGATTACGTGTGAATCGACTCAGCATTCCCACAGCAAAAGCTATGTCAGGCCTAGTGGCAGTAGTATCGTACATCAAACTCCCGATGATGCTAGCGTACTCCAATTGCCAGACGCTTTCCTTCGAGTTTGGCTCCAACTTCTGATCACTTCGGTACGGCGTATCAACAATAGGAAGATCATGATACCCGTATCGAGTGAGCATCTTCTCAATGTAATAAGATTATGACAGTGCCAATCCAGTATTTGTTTGGATGATCTTGAGTCCCAAGATAACGTCAGCATCCCCAAAGTCCTTCATACTGAACTTTGTCGAGAGGAACTTCTTTGTCTCAGTGACACAGCTTATATCCGTACCTAGGATTAGCATGTCGTCCATGTACAGACAAACAATGACTCCTCTTCCGTCAGCAAATTTAGTATAGACACACTTGTCTGTTTTGTTGACCCTGTAGTCGTTTGACCTTAGAACTTTGTCAAACTTCTCATGCCATATTTTGGGAGCTTGCTTTAAGCCCTATAGAGATTTTACCAACTTGCAGATTTTGTCTTCTAGGCCTCTGACGACAAATCCTTCTGGTTGTTGCATATAAATCTCCTCAGTAAGCTCGCCATTCAGGAATGCTATTTTTACATCCATCTGGTGTATCACCAGTTTGTGTATTGCCGCAAGGGCAATTAACAATCTGATGGTTGTCATCCATGCTACTGGAGCATATATGTCAAAGTAGTCAATCCCCTGCTTTTGAGAAAACCCCTTGGCCGCTAGCTTGGCCTTGAACTTGTCAATGGTTCCATCAGCTTTCATCTTCTTCTTGAAGATCCACTTGCATCAGATTGGTTTTGCTCCTTTGGGTAAATTAACTAACACCCATGTGTTATTGGAGGTAATTTAGTCAATTTTATTATCTATTGCCTCCTTCTAGAAGATAGCATCTCTAATCTTCATCGCCTCGTCATAAGTAAGCGGATCTGCTTCCACATGATAGGTGACGAAGTTATCTCCGAAGCTCTTCGGCCTCCTTACTCGCTTCGTCGACGGCTCAGCGAGTTCTGGTTTAATTATTGTTTCTCCACCAACAAATTCATCTTGGACTACTGGCTCATATGATATCTCAGTCTCAATTGCACCTACATCATTCTTCGGAATAACTGGAAGAATAATATTTTTATGTCTTGCAAACTTGTCTTCAAAGTATTCAACATCGCAAGATTCGATGATATGATTTGACTCAATATCAAGAAATCTTCGAGCATCACTCTTATTGGCATAACCCAAGAAGATCGCCATCGTAGTCCTTGTCCCCAGCTTCTAAATCTTCAGATATGGGAGCTTCATATAAGCCAGACACCCCCACACTCGAATGACATTCAATTTAGGTCTGACTTTGAACAAGAGTTCATGAGGAGTTATGTCAGAAGTTGTAAAAGGCACTCTATTCAGAATGAAAGTGGCCGTTAATGCAGCTTCTTCTCGGTAGCATTTTGGAAGACCTGCAGTTAGCAGCATTGAGTTCATCATTTTTGTCAACGTTCGGTTCTTTCTCTCTGCTACTCCGTTAGATTGAGGAGAATACGGAGCAGTAGTCTCGCAGATGATTCCATATTCTTTGCAGAATGATGCGAATTCATAAGACCGATATTCTCCGCCTCGATTACTTCTTAACCTCTTGAGTTGTTGTCCAGTTTGTCATTCAGCTTCGGCCCTGAACTCCTTGAACTTCTCGAACGCTTCGTCTTTGGACTTGAGCAAGTAGAAGAACGCGTTCTTAGAGAGTGCTTCGATTTACCCGATAAAAGGATTTTCTAGTGATCTTTGTCTGAGCACATACTTCACACTTCTCTACCTTACCCCCACATTTGGAGATAAGTCCTAGACTAGACATTTTGTTTATTCGTTTACAATGAACATGTCCTAGCCTATTATGCTACAACTCAAGAGAATAATCAAAAATAGCAATTGCCTTGATTCATTAGACTGGTTTACAAGCTGAAGTTTAAACATCCCTTCGGTTTGATAAGCCTTTCCAAAGTATGTTCTCTTCTTGGAAATCACCATCTAACCAGCATTAATGTCCATCCTCAAGCCTGCGTTGCTAAGCAGACTCCCGGAGATGAAGTTCTTGGCAATCACCAGAACTTGCTTTACTCCTTGGAGCGTCAGAGTGTTCCCAGAAGTGAGTTTCAGCTCCACAGTCCCGATCCCCAGAACTTTAGCTTGGGCCTGGTTCGCCATGTCAACCTTCTCAGAAGTTGGCTGGTACATGACGAACCATTCCCTTCTAGAACAGACATGGCAAGTCATACTGGTGTCTATCCACCAGTCAGAGTCAGCCCCCACAGTTTTGACCTGAGCGATCGTAGCAATGAGATTAGAGACCAAAGAAACCTTACTAGGCTCACCTTTCTCTGATTGTTTGGACTTGGATCTGTATTCACTCTTGTAGTGGTCTTTTTTGCCATAATTGAAGCAAGTCACGTGGGACTAGGACATCTGTTTCTTGAATGAAGGACCCTTCACTTTCAGATTAGTGGAATCCTTCTTTTTATGATGAGAAGCCACTTGCTTCCCCTTGGGCTCTCTCGTCTATACTAGATTGGCCTTGGCCAACTGTTTGGACAGAGTGTCCATCTTCTGTTGAGAACGCATCTCATCCTCAATATGGATCTCTTGAAGGAGATCTTCCAAGCTGATATCCAGCGTCTTCTGGTACATTCTTGCATAAAATGTACTCCATCCTGCAGGAAGTTTAGAGACAATCCCTCCAACGACAAATTTGTCGACGAAGGACATTTTCTCATCTTCTAGCTTCTGGCGCAGCTTCAAGGACTCTTTTACCTGAGACAACATTGTCTTCTCGTCTTCGAATAGCCACTTATGGTACTTCTCAACGACGAAGATTTTTGATCTATTATCGTCATCTTCATACAGCTTTCCCAAAGACTCCCAGATATCCCTGACAGAAGGATTCTTGGAGTATGACTCTGCCAGGGAGTCCTCCATTGCATTCAGAATCAATAGCATACAAAGACTATTGTCCCTTATCTATTTGTTCAATTTGACTTGTGTAGCAGCAATGACATCTGCTGTACCACCTTCTGGAGTCATAGGTCCTTCTGAAATCGTTGGTTCTGTCTCAATCAGCACATGATCAACGTCCACCAGTTGTAGATTGAGGGTGATTTTTCTCTTCCATATTTGAATGTGTTCTCTGTCGAATTTTTCCAGTTTGTTAAAGCTGGTAACGAGAATAGAGGCACGATTGTTTTCTATTGCGCTGGTCTAGATTTGAGATTGTTAGAACCGGGGCACAATAAAACTGAATGAAACATTTGTAAGAACAACGTTCCAACGCAACATTTCGAGGAAGGTGCATAACAGAGATCCTTGAATGATTCTAGAATACGAAAATCTAAGAAGATTTCTTAAACGTAGCAATCGATAGCAGTGCTTCTAAGAAGAAGATGCTGGCCGAATTGCTAAAGACAGTAGTGAAGGTGACAGGCGAAAGATGGAAGGTGGTGGCCTGCTGGGGTGTCAAAAACACCATTGCTCAAAGCTAGATCCGTCCACACGGTCAGCTTCCAGGAACCAGCAAGTTCGAATGAACTCTGGAACGCTCTGGAAAATTGCTCTAAGATGGACTGTTCGGAACGATGACAGACTTCGGTTGTACGAGAAGAGACACGGTACGCAACAACTCTTTCTTCTCTCTTCCTGAATTTCTGAACTCTTAGAAGTATATTGAGAGAGAAGAGAGGCTCTGAATATGTAGCTACTGATGTAACTGTCCAGATCCGAAATGTGTGCCATGACATAATGTCAGATCCACAACCCGCGCAACCTGGCACAACTACGCAACTCGCACAACCGGGCACAACCTGGCGCACCTGTGTAACTCGCGCAACCTGGCGCACCTGCGCAACTCGCACAACTGGGCACAACCTGGCGCAACTGCACAACTCGTGCAACCGGGCGCAACCCAGCCCAACGGCGCACCCTACGTAACCGTGCAACCTGGGTGCGCAACGTGGCTACGCAACGAGCGCATAGTGCAAAGTACGCTAACAAAATGCCATATTACATCTCATGAGCCCATGAGCCCGAGTTCGTGTCCGTGTCCGAGACCGAGTCGCTAAGCCCCTACGGGGCTTAGCCCCAATGGAAATTAATTTCCCAAGAGCAAAAAGCATGAAAGATTTCCTTGGAGCCTTATCCTTACCTCCTAGTAAAATCACCCAAATGATTCCCTCTTTAGGGTCACCATCCCATGTGCATATCTCAACAACACATACAAGTGTATATGTTGAGATAACTCATGTTGCTTTTCCAATGTGGGACAAAACTTTGCTAGGCATGTTGAGAGCAAACTCTCTTCATGTCAAGGAGCAAGAGCACCAACATTAACTAACCTTTCCACTTGATTTTCAACCACAAATATACTCCTGTTAGTCCTGATACTCCTTGAGTATCAGTGGTAGGGTTTTGTCCTACATCAAGTGAAGGCCCTTTGATAATGTGGACCTTCATCCTCAATAACATGCCTGCCTTGCAGTTGAGGTGTCAACCTATACAATTGCCATATCCAGCACTGTTCATTGCTTGTTTTCCGTTCTTTTGGTCAGATACATTGATATGTCATTGGTTCTGACCAACTTAATAATATGTACTGCATTCACTATATGGTTATCCATAGCTTGAGTTCACCTTCTTTAACATCTGCTCAGCCTAGATAGTGTTCTGTCCTCCTTCTTCTTGAATGCAGGTGGTGACCTGCATACACTAAGGATGGACAATCCTCATTGGATGTCCACTTCTCTGAACCTGGGTTCAATCACTCCACTTGACGTTTGCCTACATTCAAAGGACCCTTCTGTCTATACTCTCCTACTTTAGTTCCTGGATTTTGTCCAAATTCACTTATTATTCAGATTTCTGAACACCTTCATGCCCAGACTTAACCCTCTCTCATGAATGGTTCAGTCATCTATTCATATGCTAAGATGTACCTGCCCTTAACCTCAATTGATTAGTTGAGCCTATTTGGTATCTACCCTATTCTCTGATATGATTTTAGTTCAGATATGTAGTGAATGTCCTATTTTCCTGCTCACTTGGTGTCAATCCATACCACCCAGGTTCCCTTTGCATATGTCCTATAAATAGGATTAGTAAGTATCAGATAGTACTTGGGCTATGTATCAGTTGGATTAGATGATGGGGTGGGTAGGTTGTCCCTATATAAATAGGTATATATATCTAATTGTGAAAGGGCAAGAGAGAGAAGAGGTAAGGGGTATTACAATGTATGTGTGTGTGCATGTCTATTGAAGCACAGGTAATTAAGTGTCCTTGCAAGTTAGTATAGGTAGAAGAGATACCAGTGTAATGAAGAGTAGTTTTGAGCCACTATAGCATATAGAAAGGTGTCCTACACTAGTGAGCAGAGTTTAGTTGCAAGGGAAGTTGAGAGGACATGTAGAGGGGAAGTGATAACTAGGACTTGCTAGCAATTAGTTCCAAACTGATGAAGTTTATGTACTGAACAGTTGTATCTATATCCAGTCCTATATGGGAGGATAATATTATTCCTTCACCTTATATTAGCCTTTATGTCCCATTCCTTTGTTACCTATGATAGCAGGCCAGTTTACTTCTAATTTCAGACATGGCCCACACCATAACCTAGTATCAGTGGTTGCCATACCTGGACATTACTCCAGTCCTTGTCTTTATGGCTGAATCTCTTAAGTATATGTATATCAGTCCCAAATATCTGTGGTTATTTCCATTGGTCAAATCTTAAGATCTTTTGTAACTATCCTTGATAATCATTTTTATATGAGAGGGTGGGTAGGGAAACCACTACTAAAATACAACGTTTTAGCGACGGCCCTATCCGTCGCTAATTGACATTACCGACGGATTACCGACAAATACTGGCTGAAAAAATACGTCGGGAATAACCTCGTCGCTAAAACATATCCGTCGCTAATCCGTCGCTTAGCAACTACTTAGCGACGGATTACCGTTGGCTACATCAAAACAATTAGCGACGGCTAGCCGACGGTTTCCCGTCAACTCCGACAATTTAAAATTTTAATTTAGCAACGTTTAGCGATGGAAAGATCCGTCGCTAATTTGTCGTAAATATGTCGGTAAAAGAGTATCGGAGAGTTTCTGATATGTAATATCCGTCGCTAATCCGTCGTCATTCCTTCGCTATGTGTTTTTCCAGAACCAGGCCGATGGATAATCCGTCGGTAATCCGTCACTACCTCGTCGGATTAGCGGCGTTGTAGCGACGGATAATCCGTCGCCATGCTTCTGGATATCTTCCATGTTTCCAGAACCTGAGGGACGGTAAATTCGTCGCCATTCCGTCGCTCAGTATTTTTCCACAACAAGGCCGACGGATAATTCATCGGCAATCCGTCGCTATCTTGTAATTCATATAGTTAGCGACGGATTATCCGTCGCTATCCAGTCGCGAGTCCGTCGCTAACAGCAATATTTTTGAAATTTTTTGGCAGGAAAGAGACTATTCCCTGTACGTACAACATATCCAAAATCCACCATACACAAATATAACATATCCAACATCCACCATCCACCATACACAAATATAACATATCCGACCTCCAACATATCCAACAAATATCCATATTGGCAACACAATATCTCCGAACATCCAATATATCCCAACATACACAAAAAATATCCAACACAATAACCAATAAAATATCCAACACAATATCCCAACATACATACAACAAAATATCTAAACATAAACAAAATATCCAAAATATACACATATCCAAATGTCCAAAAACATAAGCAGAATCACTGAGAAGGAGGAGGTGGATCGTCTCGTGCTCTCTCCGCCGCTTCCGCTCTGCGTATATAATGCTCCACCATGTTTGTCGGCACTTGGGACAAGACATGGTCTGGAAGCGAGCGTAGCTGCTCTGACGACATTATGTCAAGGAGCGCCACGATAGCATCATCCGGTACCAGGCGGGCCTCGGAAGAGCGATAAAAAAAAAGCTGTCCGATGGAAGAAGGACCAGGTCATTCCAAAGCACCGACAACAACAGTAGATGGACCGACAGCAGACGGACCAGGAGCAGATGGATCGACAGTAGAAGAAGGATGCGGATAGTGCCCAGCACTATCGCCCATAAATTCGACACCGCCGTGACGAGAGTCGCAAGCTGCGTCCTCACATCATCTACGGGGGAGGGGGGGCGCGGAAGGAGGCTGAGGCAGTGGATATCTCGGAGTCGGCGCCTGCAACGACTCCGCCATGGAACCTAAGTCGTACAGGCGCCCTTTCCTAAAGCCGCCGACGGATTCTATGAACACGTCGTCGTAGCGAGCGGCCATAGAAGAGGGCGTCTGCGTGGGCGTCATTTCACCGACATCCTCGGCAGGGGGCTCAATCCGACGGAATACCTCACGATACGCAGCCTATCCAATGAATGTGTTTATACTATAAGTTTTTCTAAGTTATAATCTAAATCCTATGTTTCCCTAAGTTATAGTCTGAATCCTAAGTTTACCTAATTAAGTTAACACTAATTATATTTCTAACATAAATCTCATAAACGTAAGTACTTACATCAGTCTCCTGGGCCCTCGCATCGACGAAGCTTCCGTCCTTCCGCCTCTTGTGCGTATACACGAATACTTCGTGAGCAGTGACCGCCTCCGTCTCTCTCCCCTCCTTCACTGCCCGTTGGGCCTGTATACGTAGAATTTAATTAAATTCGTATATTAATAGTACCGAATTAAATAGCAAAATAAATTTATGGTATCTCACCAAATCTGCACGCGTCCATGTGTGGGGCCTTGATCCCCCCGTATGCAGATCCGCGGCCTGTCTATTCGTCTTGGCTTTCTCTGATTTCTTCTTGTATTGAGGAGTATCCATCTTCTCCAACATCTCCTCATAGTACTCTGCCCGGATCCTGTCCTTCTTCGTATGTGCCGTACGAAGGTCGTATACCGCATCCCATATCTTCTTTCGGTGGCGGCTGTATAGGTCCTACGGATTGCCTCCTCGCGATGGGAGGGCCACCAGAACGTCATCTGACATACAAATTCAGATATCACGTAATTAAAAAAATAATTAATTAAAGAATAATTAATAATTAACCAAAAGATATATATACCCACATCTCGTCGAGCCAGACGTACTGCCTGTCCTGAGACACCTCTGAAAAATTGAGGTAGAGGCCATGGTAGTTATCCCGAATAATGTGCCCTAGAATTCGGGCAACATCTCACGGAAAAAATCTATAAAGAAGCAACGACTGGATTATTGACTTGAATAAATGAAACAAATTTTATAAATTAACTTAAAATTTACTTACGATTCACCCGCGGGACATATCTCTCGTCGGAACTCGCCCATCGGCCTCTCTGGTGGCGTCGGAGGATCCGAGGGTCCGTGCATGTACTTCCCGGTAACAGGATGAAATTGAATCCGGGGGTACTCCGGGGCCCATCATGCAGTAACTGCTGGGTCCGCTGCTGCATCTGCTGATGCATCAGTTGGTGCATCCAGTGGCAGAACGGATCCGCTAGCGGATGGAGTCGCAGGCATCGACGAAGATGACGGTGGCACCGAGGTAGATTGACAGCGGAAAGAGTTTGTGCCCAGGCTCTCCAGGTCGAGATCGAAGGGCACATCCGGGGAATACGTATGGCGACCACGACCGCTACCACCACGCCCACGACCACCACCACCACCACCACGACCACGGCCAGCACCACCAGCACGAGTGCTCGCAACCATGCCCTGTAAATAGAACACATAAACATAATTAATAATATAGAAGTATAAATGAATATAAAACTAAAATAAAATATATATACCAGCAGCAGAGCGACGAGTGCCGGACAGACGAGTAGGACTAGGGGTGCCATCTGCAAAAAAATAATCATACAATAAGTAGATGATCGAACGACAAAAATATGAACTGCAATAAGAATACAGAAGTTTAATTTAAACTGAATCGTCCTCGGCCTCGACAAAAACATGAACTAAAATATACCGATATTTAATCATCATCATCATCCTCGTCCACGTCTTCATTCTCATCATCATCCTCATCCTTATCGTCGACTTCATCTGTATCCTCATCCTCATCCGTATCAAGTTCTTCTTCTTCTTCTTCGTCTTCTTCTTCTTCTTCAGTCTCAATACTTGGAACAAGACGCCTCTTTATCCCCTGGTTGACATCTAAGTCTTGTATATCAACCTCTTACTCCCTTCTATTTTCCTTAGCAGGAGGTATATCAACCTCTAATTCAACATCCATGGTATCCGACTGTTGTCCCAAGTATTAGAGCTTTTCGATCTCGTCCTCTTGGTATGCTGGGTCTCCAACGTTGAATGTATTTCTAGATTTAATCTTGCATACTGCCTACCAGTCAAATCGATCTCTATAATGCCTTAGGTAGATTGTATAGTAGACTTGAACAGCCTGACTTGTTATCGCAAACGTGGCGGACCCTCTATACCTCCTGCGATGATTTATATCGACGAATCTAAATTGCTTATCGATTCTCCAACCGATATTTGGTGTCGTATCGAACCACTCATATTTGAACATCATAATATGCATATCATATGGGGCACTATATTGTAAATCTACAATATCCCAAAGCACTCCATAATAGTCAAAGTTCGGCTCGTCGTCATAGATGGTGTCTCTTATGCAAACACCAGAATCCTTAGTACTGAAGTTGTTATTGACAAATTCGGCATTTATAGCATGCTGAGTTTCCTTAAACTTGAAGCCATTAACGACATAGCCTGGCCAAGTCTTTGCATGCTTCTTCGGTCCCAATTCCAAATAACGAATGCTCTCATTTATGAGTATTATTTCAGGCAATAAAATCTGTAAGCAAATAATAATAATTTAAATGTTTTACTTGCATATATTTTAATGGTAGCCGCATAACATATTATCTCAGTTACTTACGTATTTTTGAAACCAGGTCGAAAAGGTACAATCAACCTCTCTTTGAAGTCCCTCATCGGTAATATCGGGTGTCCTTATTTTGACTTCATCTCTAAATACACTATTAGAGAGAATAAAAATAAGTGTAGTCACTTACTTCACCAAATTAGAGATTATAACGAGGTGTAGTCACTTACTTCTCCAAATCTCTCACTTCTTGTATGTCACAATTTAACAAGACATATCGGTGCGCGGCATGATACTTATCGTCAGTCAACCACCGTTTCTTACTAGCCCCAATAGGCTTGCCCCTTAAATTGAATATACCTCCATCCTCAACGTCTTCGTCATTCCTTTGAGGTCTATTTCGATTTGTCTCGACATGAGTATCAAAAAAAATGGAGCAGAAGTTTGACACCTCCTCGATAAGATATGCTTGGCATATCGAAGCCTCTATATGAGCCTTATTGCCAACTTTTTTTTAGATGGTGTAGGTACCTAGAAAGATAAATTATCTTGAGAATTAACAATGAATTATAAAATTCCACTTAAATTATATCATTTTTTATTTACTTTTCAAAGGGGTACATCCATCGATAATGAACAGATGCACCGACACGGGCTTCGTATGGTAGATGAATCGGTAGATGCTCCATGCTGTTGAAAAAGCCCGATGAAAATATTTTCTCTAACTTACAAATTGTTAAGACAATCTTCTCCTCAAGGTTTACCATATGTTGCACCGTCAGCTTAGTTTAACAGATATCCCTAAAGAATGTAGACAGCTCGGCCAACGGAACCCATACAGCAGAAGACAATAACTCTCTCAAAGCAATGGGCAGTAATCTTTCCATAAACACGTGGCAGTCGTGACTCTTTATTTCCGTTAGCTTGCGTTCATTGAGATCAACGCATCTAGACAAATTCGACACATAGACGTCGGAAAATATTAAAATAGATATCCACTTGTAGATTATTAATCTATCTTCCTTGCTCAATGTATATGGCGCTATAGGGTTAGTTAATTGTCCACCAGCTCCCCTTTCTATCAAGTTTAGATCATGACGTTTGCATATCTCGACCATGTCTTGTCTTGCTTTTGGATTGTCCTTCGTCTTTCCTTTAATAACCATGACAGTATTGAAGACATTATCGAACACATTCTTTTCGCTATGCATAACATCAAGATTATGCCTTATAAGATTATTTTTCTAATAAGGCAAGTCCCAGAAAATAATCTGTTTGGTCCAGTTATGGCTTTGTCCGAACCCCTCGACACGATTGTTCGATAGATATTCTATTGCAGTGGGCAATTCCTTTACAACTTCCCAAATATCGTATCCCGACAATCTGGCAGGCGGATCAAGAAATTTTTGTTTTCCAAATCTGAACGCGTCCTTATTTTTTCTCCAATGATGGCTCATGGGCAGAAATTGACGGTGACAGTCAAAGAAAGAAGTTCTTCCTCCATGCCTAAGGCGGAACGCCTTACTATTTTCCATACATATCGAATAAGACATGTTGTCGTGCGTACTCCATCCCGACAGCATACCATATCCTGGAAAATCATTGATTGTCCACATGAGTGAAGCTCTCATCTGAAAGTTTTGTTTCCTGGAAATATCATACGTCGTGACGTCGATCTCCTACAGCTATTTCAGCTCATCCACCAACGGCTGTAAATATATATCGATGTTCTTCGTCAGATTTTTGGGACCGGGTATGATAGCTGTCAAGAACATATAAGGAGTCTTCATACACATCCATGGTGGCAGATTGTAAGGGGTAAGAATGACCGGCCAGCATGAGTATTGAGATCCCGACTGTCCGAAAGGGGACGAAGCCATCAGAACATAGCGCAAGCCATACATTTCTAGGCTCTGCAGCAAAATCTGGATGACACAAATTAAAATGTTTCCACGTCTCTCCATCCAAAGGATGTGACCATTCTCCTTTGTCCTTTATGCGTTCTTCGTTGTGCCAGGTCATGTGTTCCGCCATATTCAGAGACATATACATCCTTTGCAAGCGCTTCATGATCGACAAGTAATGCATATACTTGTAAGGACGTCATTTTCTAGTTGACTTTTCTTTTCCCTGTACTGGCTTGTAATGATCCGCATTACAGAAGCTGTAACTTTCTGATACGCAATTCTCTTTGTAGTACAACATGCATCCGTTGCGACAATAATCTATCTTCTTGTACCCCAGTCCCAGTTGTCGGACAATCATCTTTGACTTGTAGAAGTTTTTTGGAAGCTTGTCACGACCCGGTCCCAATTTCTTGGATCGAATCGGATCATGCCCAGCCTGCACCGTTGTTGAGACGACGACAGTAAGCTGTATCACTCATGCATGTAATCAACAACACAAATTCTAATTGCCACAACTTTTAATACTTTAATAATTAAAAACTTTTCCAACACAAAGTTTCAAATACAAACCACAACTGAAATAAAATATTTGTTTCCCACATAATTATAAACTGGAAATAAATCTAATTAGCAGTCTTCTCATCATCATCCTCTGGCAGAACAGCCGGGTACATCTCAGGATCATAATAGCTACTAATCAGTAGCTGTTTGCCATAAAATATAAAAGAACAGAACAATTATCGGAGGACCAAACTTTTACTTCACGTTACAAACTCGCTTGTACAAAAAAAGCCTAGGGATGAAAACCTAGGTACAACAGTCTAAGTATAATTATTTATTTTAGATTCTGGGGGATGACGGTAGAGGCTCGGAAAGGCGACGGCAGCCCTACCTTACTCCTTGGACGATCGGTATACGGCCTTGGCTCCTTGTGAAAAGATGGTTAGCGTTGGTGAAGAAATGCTCTTCTTGCTCTCCTCCTGTTGCTCTTCTGGCTTCTCTCTCTCTGTGTATTTTTCTCTCCGACCATTGGGGAGTCTCTCTATATATGCGTATTTCTCTCTGATATATTGTCTCTTTTACAAGGGAATGGCACCTTGCTATTTATAATAGTGGGATGTGATCATTAGAGTTGCCAATGATTAGCTCTTGGAGATGGCAGCGGCCCGTAGATTGGTCAATCCAGGCCGTTCAGTTTTGATTGTGACGAATCCGAGCCATCGAGTGTAGATTATACCAAATCCCATTAGCTATTAATACCGATTGGAATAAATCTTCCTCATAATGATCTTCTGATATCTGCGAATAAATTAAATTTATTCTCCTGCCACGTGTCCCAGATTATTAGGATTTTACCCAATCTTTGATGGCAGTAATTCTGAGAAATTAATCGGCTTAGGATACGTGTCCTAGGAGCCACTGGGAAATCTGAACCATATGACGAGTGAGCCGCATATGACTTTGGGCCGCATAGGGTTAAAGCCACGTGTCAGGGCTGTCTGGGTAGTGGCCCTCCCTTGAGCCTTTGAACCACAGGGAGGTAATCATTGTGAGCCGCATAGGGATACATCCACCTGAGCCGCATGGAGATGATCCTCTTGAACCGCATGAGAAGTTTTTACTTGAGCCACATGAGGCTTCCTCGGCCTGAGCCGCATAGGACGGATTCACTCTGAACCGCATGAGAAGTCTTTGCTCGAGCCGCATGAGGCTTTCTCGGCCTGAGCCGCATAGGACGGATTCATTCTGAACCGTATAAGAAGTTCTTTGCTCGAGCCGCATGAGGCTTTCTCGGCCTGAGCCGCATAGGACGGATTCAATCTGAATCACATGAGAAGTGCTTTGCTCGAGCCGTATGAGACTTTCTCGGCCTGAGCCGCATAGGACGGATTCACTCTGAACCGCATGAGAAGTGAGCCGCATACGAACGCCCACGTGGCAAGGCCACGTGGCATTTTTTATGGCTCTTGGGAGATTTGTGTCAGAGATCTCTTTTCTCTTCCCTAGAGATTCGTCATTATGACAGAGTCATAATTACTTCTTTCTGTGTCAGGGCTGTCACTTTTTCAGAGTTGTCAGCCGTCAAGCAATTAATGCGAGAGGGCAGAGGAGAGGGCCATCCTGCCACGTATCTTTCTGAGCCGTATGGGATGTCTTGGACCGCATAGCCCCTTATGCCGTATGACTCTCCGAGCCGCATGGGCTATCTGAGCCGCATGGGGTTTTCTGGCCGCATAGATTAGTTTCCATGCTTCTACAAGACCCCCTTCAAAGTTTTCAATTTGTAAAATTGAAATACTTTGAATAAGAAGCATGGCCGTATATTCTTCTGGCCGCATATAAAGTCCTGGCCGCATGGATATCTTGGCCGCATGGAAAGTTCTGCCGCAAGGGCGTCTCAGCTGCATGGATGGCCCAGCCGCATAGAAATTTCTGCCTCATGACCATCTGAGTCGCATAGTTGCTTTCAGCCGTATGGCCATTTGAACCGCATAGGCTCTTTGCCACGTCATTATGCCATGCGTGTAGATCTTTTTGGGACAGGATCCCAAGAGCTCAGTCTTTAAATGGCTTGTTTGGCTCGATAGCCGGAGAGTCGATCGCGTTTATACGAGACGTCGGTCCATAGTTCTCTGTCTATAAATAGGAGGGCATTTGGACGGTCTTCTCTCTTAGACTCTTCTTGACTCAGATTCTTGTCGTATTTTCTTCCTCTGATCATCAGACAACAATGGCACCCAGGGCTTCTAAGGCTGTGAAGAAGGCTATGGCGAGGAGTAAGAAATCGGTTTTACCCTCGACTGTCGTGCCCCCCATTCGTCTTGACGTTCATATTGCCATCGAAGGTAAGGATTAGGTAGTCGATTTGAAACCCTGACAGAGCCTACTTTACTGCATGCTTCATGTACAAGACTTTGACATAAACTTCTCAAACTACATGGTCCGTATACACGTCCCCTGACTGAGCCGCATGAGGGTATACCCCATGTCTGAGCCACATAAGAATTGTCTAAAACGAGCCGCATGAATATTTTTGACTATTTTCATTTTTTTTCGTCTTTGGTTCTCGCAGTATCTCCACCGAATGCTGAGACTGCAGCGTCAGAGGAGCCGCAGCCTCCTGTCATTAGCCAGGGGTCTCCCTCTGTTAAGGAGGAAGTGAAGAAAGAAGAACCTGCGCCTGAGGGGGACGGCAGCCCTCCAAATATCGAGACTGCTGCGGGTGGCAGTGCTGGAAACTCTATTTCTCCTATTCTGGATGAGGATGCTCTTCACTTGCATCCTTCATATGTGAGATGGTTGAGGGATTGGTATATGCGCTCCTGTAACTAGGATGTAGGGGATTCTTGTGGATATTTGTCTGTAGTCTTTGTTTTGTTTCGCCTTTCTTCTTGTCTTCATGAAGAACTCTCTTGACTTGCTTGCAATCGTGTGGATGTAACCGATTTCTGAAGGAATGGAATATATATTTGCTTCACTCTTTTGCTTTGTAATAATCCTCTTATTGGGACATTTTGCGTGGACCAATTGTTCCTAACGTACCCTGGTTTTGGATACGGACAACAAGTTTAAAAGAAAGGAACCAATCTTACTGACTTAGAGGTACTGAGGACATGGTAAGCATGAGGGTTTCTTTGACGGGGGGTATATAGAATAACTCAGAGGTAATGAGGACATGGAAATTCTATGTAGAGGGGTAATTTGTTTGTGGCGGAATTGAGATGACTCAGAAGTAGCATCGACATGGTCGTTTTGGAAGTTTGTGGACCCGTTACCCTTTTTTGTGCACTGGAAGTGTGGGTAGTGGATCATGAGGGAGGATCTCTTTCAGGAAGAAAGTTCAGAGGTACGGTTATACATGACTTTCTTTTAAAAGAGTGACCGGGATGTAAGTTCAGGGGTACCAGTAGGTACATGACTTAACAATCCATGAATGTTGGAATCAAAGTGTAAGTTTAGAGGTACCAGCAGGTACATGTCTTGGTAGTTTGGGATATGAAGGATGTGAGTTCAGCGGTACCAGCGGGTACGTGACTCAAAATTTAGGAAAATATGAAGATGAGTTCAGAGGTACCAGCGGGTACGTGACTTCGAAAATCTGGGAAACTATGAGGGTGAGTTCAGTGGTACAAACGGGTACATGACTCAATAATCTGGAAAACTATGAGGGTGAGTTCAGTGGTACCAGCGGGTACATGACTCAAAAATCTGGAATGTTGTGATGGTGAGTTCAGAGGTACCAGCGGGTACGTGACTCGATAATCTGGGATGTTGTTTAGACATAATATTTTTTCAGGAACTTGCCGTTGTCGGGCAACATGAGCAAGTCTCCGTTTTGCTTAGCGAGGCGGTAAGCACCGTTGGAGAACATGGCCTCGATGATAAATGGACCTTCCCATTTTGGCTGGAACTTGCCGGCGGCCTTGTGAGTCATGACCATCGGCCTCCGGACTGCCAGAACAAGATCGCCCACTTGGAATGTTCTGATTTTGACCTTCTTGTTGAAGGCTCCTGAGATGCGTGCTTGGTATAGCTCGATCCTTTACTGAGCTAGGAGGCGCTTTTCATCTAAGGCCTCCAACTCTTGTAGTCGACGTTGGTAGTTGTCATCCGTCGTCAATTGATAAGTGAGGGCGACACGGAGTGAGGGTATTTGAGTCTCTAATGGAAGAACTGCCTCACTCCCGTACACTAGAGAGAATGGCGTATTCCCGGTGGCTGTTCGAACTGTGGTGCGATAAGCCCATAAGCATTCGCCGAGCTTCTCATTCCAATCGCGTTTGTTGGAGGAGACAAACTTCTTGAGGACTTTGATGATTGTTTTGTTGAATGCCTCTGCTAACCCGTTTGCTGTCGGGTTGTACGGTGTCGAAGTGACATTCTGAATACGGTGCTTATCGCAAAACCGATAGAATGCGTGGCTTGCAAACTTTGGACCATTATCATGGATGATCCTTCGGGGCAGTCCAAAGCGATAGATGACGTGATGCTTAAGGAAGCTGATCACATTTAAAGTCTTAACTTCTGCGAGTGGGACAGCTTCCGCCCATTTGGAGAAGTAATTAGTGATCGCAAGTATGAAGCGATGTCCTCGGGAGGAAGGTGGGGTGATGGGACCAATGATATCCATTCCCCATGCTTCGAATGGCCAGGACGCCACTGTCGGATGTAGAAACTCGGATGGTTGGTGAATAAAGTCCACGTGGACATGGCAGGCTTTGCATTTTCTGGCATAATTTATCGTATCTGCCACCATTGTGGGCCAATAGTTGCCCATTCGGCGAAGGAGGTCTTGCAGTTTTGGGCCAGGCTGGTGGGCCCCGCAGATACCGTCATGAGATTCTCGTACGGCTTCTTTGGCTTCTACGTTCGACAAGCACCGGAGCAGTAATCCGTCGTAGGAGCGGTGATACAGCATCTTCGTCTCTGTATCGTAGAAGAATCTGAGAGAATGCCGTCTGATGGAAGTGGCTTCCTTTGGGTTCTCGGGCAGGATGTCGTAGACGACGAAGTCGATGAATGGTTGTCTCCAATCTGGGGCATCCTCGATCGTCTGTGCGGAATAACTCGCCACGAATTGTACATTGTTCTTGGGACAGACCAGTTCGTGGCCTATCACGTCAACCGAATGATGAGCGTGGTTCGGCACTGCTAAGGAAGCGGCAAGGCCTGCTAGGGCATCGGCTTCGATATTTTGGAGTCTGGGGACATGTTCGATGAAGAACCCTTCGAACGATGCGATGATGTCAATCGCTATTTGGTGATAAGGGATCATGTCTTCGTTGCGGACCTCGTATGAGCCCCGGATCTGATTGACGATTAGTTGGGAGTCGCCGTATGCTTCAAGGTATTCTACCCCCAGCTCTCTTGCAAGTTGGAGGCCAATGACCAGAGCGTTGTACTCGGCCACATTGTTAGAGCAGGGCTCTGTGAGGGAATAAGCGTGGTTGATCACCAATTCGGAAGGGGAGACCAGCACTATCCCGACCCCGACGACTATATTGCCTTTAGGTCCGGTCCTCGAAGCACCGTCGAAGAACATTCGCCATATAGCCTCATGAGAGGTTGCATGCGAGTCGGCGACCTCATCTGGGATTTCTTCATATATTCTGGAGGACTCCGAGCCTGGGTGGGCTGCTAAGAAGTCTGCCAGGGCTTGACCTTTGACTGCCTTTTGGGGGACGAAGATCATATGATAAGGAGACAGCAATATTGCCCATGTAGCGAGTCGAGAGCTGAGTGCCCCTGGTTTAGTCATGAGGACCTGAGAGGGTTGACTCGTGAGATCACATGTATCGTTTGTCCGGTGACATAATGTCGCGTTTTCTGAATGGCGAATACCAGGGCGAGGCATTCCTTCTCCACAGCGGTGTATCGGTGCTCTGGCCCAATCATCATTCGGCTGAGGTAGTATATGGCTAACTCATGGCCTGCGTCGTTGTTTTGTGCCAGCAGAGCCCCGAGGGAATGTTCCATTGCTCGTACATAGAGCAGAAATGGTTTTCCAGAAACCGGGGCCACCAGAACTGGAGGGTTTGACAAATATTTTTTGATGCTGCCAAAGGCGCGCTGACATTCCTCGTCCCATACGAATGAGACTCCTTTCTTCATAAGGTGAGTGAACGGTCGGCATCGCCCGGAGAGGTTAGAGATGAATCTTCTGATGTAAGCTAGCCTCCCTTGAAGGCCTCTGAGTTCACGAAGATTTTTCGGGGGACCCATCTCCATGATTGCTTTCATCTTCTCAGGGTCTACATGGATACCTTGTGCAGTGATGATGAAGCCCAAGGACTTCCCGCTGGATACACCCAGAAAGGACTTCATAGGGTTCATTTTCAAATTGTGCGCTCGTATTAGGTCAAATACCGTCCTTAGATCCTGCAGATGGTCTCCCTTACAGCGACTCTTGACGGCTGTATCGTCAACATAGCACTCCACTGTCTTGCGCAGGTGGTCTCTGAAAATGATACTCATGGCTCGTTGATATGTGGTGCCGGCATTCTTCAAACCGAAAGGTATGACCGTGTAACAGCACGTGCCAATTGGTGTTCGAAATGAGGTATGCTTTTCGTCCTCAGGAGACATCTTGATTTGGTTGTACCCCGAGAATTCATCCATGAATGACATACGTTCGAAGCCGCATGTGTTGTCAATCATGATGTCTGTGATAGGAAGGGGGAACTCATCTTTCGGGCACGCCTCGTTCAGGTTGCGGAAGTCGATGCAGATTCGAATCTTCCCATTCTTCTTGAGGACGGGTACTATATTGGCAACCTAGTCGGGATGTTGCTCCTCACGGATGAAGCCGCTGACTATCAGTTTGTTGACTTCGGCTTCAATTGCGTCCATGACGCCTGAGCGGAAGCGTCGTTGTTGCTGCTTGACTGGTTTTGCGTCCGGTCATATGTTGAGCTTGTGGAGGGCGATATCGGGGTCTAACCCCGGCATGTCTTCATAACTCCATGCGAACACATCATATATTCTCTGACAAGTTTCAGCAGCGATTCTCGCTCTTCGTCTGCTAGGCTTTTACTGACGAAGATTGGCTATGGAGAGGATTCATTGCCGAGGTCGACCTGTATAACCTCATCTTCGGTAGGAGGTTCTCTCTGCTCGAATCGCTTTTCCCATTGTGCATCCAGCTGTTGGGCCCACGGCTCTAGCTCGAAGATTTCGGCAATGTCTTCGTCTTCTTCGTAAGCGTCGGTGAGTGCCATATTGACTGACAGGACTTGTCTAAATATGTCTCCAATACTGGTGTCCGAGTCGGAGGTTGGTGACCCGGTTGAATGTGACTGCCAGTCGCATTCTTCATCTGAACTCTCAGGGGTTGTAGTAGGCGTTACATACCCTAACCCGCATCGAGTTTTGCTATAGTAGTCTCGTGGTTTGCCCGTCGGGACTGGTGGCTTCAAAGGTAATCGTCGCCCAGTGCCGTAGTTCAAACCTGGCGTCGTCTCCAGATCATACCCCTGTTTCTGCATGAGATATTTGGATTGGGGGCTATAAAGATATAGAGGTAATCTTCCGATGTCTGACCCGAGGTCGGCCTCCTTTATGGTGAAGGGATGAGGGTCGTCCTTCCGGCCGAAGATGATTGGATGGTCCCCTCCCTTGATTATGCGGTAAGCGTCTTCTGCTGGAATAAGCTGGATTGCGGTGTGCACATTTGTCACCTGTGTGTGTAGGTGAGTGCCTATACCATGTTTCATAACATACATTGTACATAGCTTATTGAGCTCGGTGTAGTTCAAAGATAACCCTTTATTGATGAAGTAAGGTATCTTTTCTAGGGGGATTATATCATCTACGGAGGGAACATCAGTGTGGGCGGCCACATACTTGGCTAGATCCGGTTCCTCTTCGACTACCCCCTGTGTGAACGAAGACTGAGAGGACGACCTGGGAAGTTTGATTGTAAGTGGTTCAGTTGATGGAGCAGAGCATGGAGTTGTTGGCAGACTAGCGACCCCCAGTTTGGCACTTGATATGGGGCAGGGAGTGGTTGGTTCGCTAGAAGTCCCGGGCCTTGCATCAGGGTGACGACCCTTCTTGGGAAGGCGTATCGTCAGCGGCTTGTCGGAGGGGTTGAGCTTCTCCGTTTGGGGTTGACTGACTCTCGGCAGTCTGATTGTCAGTGGCCCCATTGTGGGTCTCGGTACTTGGCCGGACCTTGGCAGCCGGATTATCATCTGCTCTTCTTGTGCTGAGAGGCTGATCGCTGAAGAACAGTTTGGCAACTCTAGAGGGGGGTGAATAGAGTTTATATAGAAAAATAGACAATTAAAAATAACTCTTTCACCAACAATAAAAAATCAAAGTAAGGTGCGGAAAATAAATGAAGAGCAGAAGAGCATACGCAAACACAACGATTTTAACCTGGTTTCCCTCGTGGAGGACTAGTCCAGGCCTGAGAACTCTAGCTCAGGATTAAATCCACTATTTGTGAAATAGTAGCTTACAACCCGTGCCTTTTCTTCAGAAGAGCACGTCAACTTCTAACAGAGGATCGCAGTGGCGATTTGCTTGGAATTGTCCAAGCGACTTCTTCACTCTTGCACAAGAATCCTAACTGAGAGATGCTGAGCACTCGAGACTTAGGAGGCTTGTGGCTAGTAGATAGGAAGGGTATGGCTTATTGAGCTTGTAGGAGAGAAGAGAAGAGAAGATTGAGTGAATTGAAATGAGAGAATTTATGCCCTATTTATAGTGTTTTTAGAGGCAAAATTCGGCCAGAATTCGGGTAGGAAAATTCAAAAATTTGGCCGTTGGACAGCTAGCAACCAGCTAACCCTAAAATTAGGGTTCCTGATTTCTAGGGGACAGAGTTCGGCCCGAACTCTGTGTGGAGGCAGAGTTCGGCCCGAACTCTGTCTCCAGAGCACAGAGTGGTCCTAAGTGGGACTTGTGGGCAATTTTTGTTTTGGTGGAGCTTGGGATTTTGGGTAGGCTTATAGACTAAGTTCCAAGAGCTCAGCATAACTCAGAGTACATACTTCTAGACTCAATAAAATGTAAAAGTACAGACTCGAAAATACACTGAGAGTCGGAAACTGAGCTGTTGTCTGTCCTGAACTGAATGCAGATGTCGTGTGTCGTATTGAATTTATACAGATATTATTTAGTCAATGTAGTCAATATTTGGTTGACTGTGACTTTGTGTCAACAATCTCCTCCATATTGATAATTGACAAAATAATAAATGTATATTTCAATATTCATACCTGGACACAGTTGGTTAAAACACAGCTCCCCCATAAACAATGCCGAGCTAAGATAGCTCCCCCGTAATCAGTGAACGGTGCCGAGCTAGAATCAATAGCTCTCCCCCGTAAATAATGCATAGAACCTGTGGCCTGATAAAAATATTTTCCCAAAAGCAAACACAAGCACACAAATATACATATTTCTCCCCCTTTTGGCAGTTAGCAATATAAAGGATCATATAGACTGCATAAGGAAAAGCATGGGAATACCAGTATAGACAATGAAAAGTAATCCAACCACACCAAGCAGAGAAGAAACAGTATAATACTAATAAAAACAAGTCACTGACATAAAATAGAACTACGAAAAATAGCATAAAATGTTATCCACCAACCAGCACATCATCAGGGTTTGAAGACATAAATCCAGTACATAAATCCATAACAAACTGAAATAACTAAAATCAAAAAGGCAACTAAGACCATCAGCAGTGTCAGCAGCATATCAAGCCAATCTCCATCATGGAGTACGAGAAGGTCCTGGAACATCGAAAAGGTCCTGGAACATCTGAAGATCCACAAAAGCATCATCCGGATCCATATACCTCATGACCCACGGATCGTCTATACGATGACCCGCGCGATCTGGATCCCGCTCAATAGGCACATGCAGATCAGGATGACGAGCGAGTGAATACCGCATATCATGCAGAGAGTTCCCAAGGGCACTGATCTGCAAGGTGGTACGGTAATCCTGCTGCTTCCAGCGATCATCCTTAATGGCAAAACGATCGCGAAGCAAGGTCTGAAGAGAATCCAGGTTGACAGGAGGAGGAGGTGCATCCTGTCCGAGTGGAGGGGCATCAGGCGCCTCATCAGCAGAATGCTCAGATGACTCAGAAGCAGCGACAGGCTGAAGGAGTCGTGCCTTGGATAGAAAGGTAGGTGCAGGCATGAACGGACAAGCATCAAGTGGTATTTGAAAAGTACGAAAGATCAAAGGAAGATACAGAGGATAAACCAAAGCTCGTGGTTTCCTCCTACAGTGAATCATCCAGTCCATCATGGTACGTGGAAGATTGAAAGAAATTCCAAAGTGAAGATGATAAAGAGCAGATATCTCAAGATAAGTGATGTCATCATGGGAACCTGTTTTGGGTAGAATGGTGTTAGAAATAATCCAATGAAGGTCAGAAAAATATGGGCTGAGATATTTAGCCGTGAGCTTGCGAGGACGTGTGTATGGAGTACACAAATCGTCCTTGAAGCTTTCAAGGGAAATTCCGTCGGGAAAACGGAACGAGCGAGCGTCAACTAGCTTTTCCCAAGAATTTGGCTCTAGAAGATCAAGATATTCGGCTAAGTCAAAGTCATCAAAAGATATATTGATACCTGTAACTCGTGAATAAATATGAAGGTCATCAAAGGTTAAGTTGCAGTAGAACATTTGAACGGCATGACGATAGATAGCAGAAGTTGTGGTAACTAGTTCATCAAGATAGAGATCATGGAATAAAGAATCATATTGAGAGAATATGGAAAAATTAATAGGATGTCCTGTGAATACCTGTCGATTCCGAAAGTCACTAAACCAGTTGTTTGATGCATCTAGTGAGACAAAAAGTCTGTTGTCATAGGTGGAAGGATTTTGAGGACGAGGAGGATTAAACAAAGGATGGGATGGTTGAAGTTGTTCAATGATTTGTTCAATTGATGGAGAAGAATCCGAAGAGGAAATGCTCTCAACTCGAATTCTCTTTCCACGATTGAACAAGCAAGGAGCCATTAAAAGATTTTAACTAGAAAATAGGAATGGTACCTCAAACAAGTAATAAACAATGGAAGAGAATGGAGAGAAACCCCTTTTTCTTGATTTTGAGAAGCACTGGAGCACTCTAGATCAAAAACTAGGGTTAAGGTTTCAAGGAAAGATTTTGTATAGGTGAGAAAAGTGGTAGTAGTGAAGGAGAGAGATGGAATCCAGACAAAGTAGGGTTTTGTCTTTGGTCGGGTGAAATATTGACCATTGGATTAAGATTGATCCAACGGCAGAGCCAGATCCCGACCCTGGAACCTAAGAACCGAACTCGGCCCGAACTCTGATAGGGGCAGAGTTCGGCCCGAGTTCTGGATCAATGGTCCAGAACTGAAAGCAGACAAAGAACATGAAGAAAAAGTTTAAGAGTTAAACAAAAGATAGTTGAGGACAACAAAGAGTAAAAAAAATAGATAGAGAGGTACTCAGAAAACAGAATGAACTTTAGAAAATCTCAATTAGGCAACATTAAATCGAAAACGAGCCATATAATAAATAAGGACATATACTGTGGTTCAATAGTCCAAATTTGCCATGGGTTAGCTGCAGGGGCCGGATCCCAGCTAGCGGTAGTCCTGAGGACTAGTGCACCGTGTCGCTTAGGCTTTTACGCCTTGTTGTCAGAAGGACCCTTTCGGCTTGTACCCATACCAAATTCTTCGAAAAAGAATCACAATATACTCGATATTTACGCAGGTGAGTTTCAATTTATAACTGCTTCATCTAAAATTCCAAGTTCACGACAAAGAAAATTGAAGCGCTCTTCGGATAGTGGCTTAGTAAAAAAATCTGCCAGCTGATGATCAGTGTCAATAAATTCTAAGTTAATCGTGCCATTTTGCTGATGATCACGCAAAAAGTGGTGTCTGATCTCAATGTGTTTAGTGCGTGAGTGGCAGACAGGGTTCTTAGTCAAATTAATTGCACTAGTATTGTCACAGAATATAGGAATATGTATGAAAGATAACTTATAGTCTTCAAGGGTTTGCTTCATCCACAGAATTTGTGCACAACAACGCCCAGCTGCTATGTATTCAGCTTCTGTTGTGGATAGTACGACAGAGTTCTGCTTCTTGCTAAACCATGAGACTAAAGCCTTTCCTAATAAATGATACGTGCCGCTCGTACTTTTACGGTCGACCTTGCATCCAGCAAAGTCAGCATCAGAGTAACCGATGAGGTCAAATGATGTTGACTTGGGATACCATAGGCCCACTGTAATCGTACCCTTAAGGTATCGAAAGATACGCTTAACCGCGGTCATGTGAGATTCCTTAGGATTTGCTTGATATCTAGCACATAGGCAAACACTAAACATGATATCGGGGCGACTAGCAGTTAAATAAAGTAAGCTGCCTATCATACCTCGATACTTACGTTGATCAACGGGTTTGCCGCTCTCATCTGGTTCGAGTTTGGTTGAAGTAGCCATTGGAGTGCTGATTGGTTTGATGTTGTCAAGATCGAACTTCTTCAGCATGTCCTTGGTATACTTCGATTGACAGATGAAAGTTCCATTAGCCAGTTGTTTTACTTGCAGACCAAGAAAGTAGTTGAGCTCTCCCATCATGCTCATCTCAAATTCCGTCTGCATACACTTGGCAAATTCTTGACAAAGAGTTTCATCAGTAGACCCAAAAATAATATCATCAACATAAATCTGAATTAATAGAATGGTGTCTTTGAAAGATTTGATAAACAGTGTGGTGTCAATTTTCCCTTTTGAAAAACCTTTCTCAAGAAAGAAACTGCTTAGCCTTTCATACCAAGCTCTGGGGGCTTGTTTAAGGCCATAAAGCGCTTTCTTCAGCTTGAACACGTGGTCGGGAAATTTGTGATTTTCAAAGCCAGGGGGTTGTTTGACATAAACTTCCTCCTTAATAAAGCCATTCAAGAAAGCACTTTTAACATCCATTTGAAATAATTTAAAGTTTTGAAAATTAGCAAAAGCACAAAGCATCCGAATGGATTCTAGTCTAGCAACAGGAGCATACGTCTCATCGTAGTCGATACCTTCCTCTTGGTTGTATCCTTGAGCTACTAGACGAGCTTTGTTACGTGTGACTGAACCATCTTCATTTACTTTGTTTCTAAACACCCATTTGGTACCAATTATTGAGTGATTAGCCGGTCTAGGAACTAGTTCCCATACTTGGCTCCTCTCAAATTGGTTGAGTTCTTCTTGTATAGCAGAAATCCAAAATTCATCATTAAAAGCTTCAGAAATGTTTTTAGGCTCTACTTGTGAAATGAAGACAGTGCTAGCAACGGAGTCGCTTAGTGATGATCTAGTAGTTACTCCACGTGAAACTTCTCCTATAACTAAATTTTATGGATGAGAAGGTTTGAAAGAGAATTTCTTAGGCAAACCCTCCAGAGAATTAGTTTCGGTTGAAGTATTCATTGGAGTAGAAGTTGATGGCTCAACGTCATCATCAAGAGTACTTGCTGCACTGTTATCTTCATCAAAAGTCACATTTGTTGACTCTTCCACAATAAGTGAGCGTTTATTGAAAACTCTATATCCGTTACTCTTGGCGGCATAACCAAGAAAGATACCATCGTCAGCTTTGGCATCAAATTTGCCTAAGTTGTCTTTGGTGTTAAGGATAAAACATCTACAGCCAAAAACTTTAAAATAAGAAACATTGGGGGTTCTCCCAAACCAAAGCTCATAGGGTGTTTTCTTCGTAATGGGACGAATAAGCACCCTATTCAAAATGTGGCATGCTGTACTTACAGCCTCTGCCCAAAAATATTTCGAAAGAGAAAATTTATTCAACATGACTCTAGCCATATCGCCAAGAGTCCTATTCTTCCGCTCCACAACACCATTTTGTTGAGGAGTTCTAGGACAAGAAAATTCATGATCAAAACCATTTGCATTACAAAAACTTTCAAAATCATAATTTACGAATTCGCCTCCATGATCACTTCGGATTCGAGTAATCATGTAGCCTTTTTCGTTTTAAATTTTTTTTACAAAAATTTTGAAAGCAGAAATAGCATCGCTCTTATTAGCGAGAAAGAAAACCCATGTAAATCTCAAAAAATCATCAACAATAACAAATACATAAAGTTTGCCTCCAAGGCTAGCTATTCTACTAGGACCAAATAAATCCATATGAAGTAGTTACAAGGGTCTAGTAGTACTTACAGAGTTGATAGAATGAAATGAGGATTTGGTTGCCTTGTTTAGTTCACATTCGGCACATACCGTGTCCTTTTTGAACGAGATTTCAGGCAATCCTCTTACTAGCTTCTTGGTGGAAAGCCTGGATATAGCATCCATGTTGGCATGACCAAGACGCTGGTGCCAAAGTAGTCGTTCGTCTTTGTGGCATATAGACATCTACCTGCATTGTTAGAATTTATAGAAAGATAGAAAATGTAGATGTTGTCCTCTCTTTTCCCTTCAAAAGCAATGTCTCCTGTTGACCTATCATAGATGTAGCAACTGTTTTGTCCAAAGTTAATATCATATCCATGATCAGCAAGATGACTAATGCTGAGCAGGTTATGCTTTAACTCGGTCACTAGGCAGACATCCTTTATTACAGGAGAAGGAGGATGACCAATGATACCATTACCTATAATGTGCCCTTTGAGATTGTTACCGAAGGATACGTATCCTTCTCTCTTCATCGATAGTGATGCAAAAAGATTTGCGTCTCCCGTCATATGTCGCGAGCATCCACTATTGAGAATCCACTTACTTTCAGTTGAGGAGGGAAGGTCCACCTACATCAAGAGTAGATGTGACCTTTGGTACCCGAGTTCTTGAGGGTCCTAAAAAGTTAGTCTTTGGAAACCAAGCATATATCCTTTTATCTACAAGTCTTCTAACTCTGCACTGTGGTGAGATGTGTCCATGTAATCCACAATAAGTACATATAGCATTCTTATTTATACTAGGAGCATAAGAATAATATCTATAAGCAACAGGATGAGGATGAACATGATGTGAAGAGTTAGCATGGTGAAGATGATTATGCATGGAATAAGTGGCATGTTGATGGTGTCTATGAGGCATAGAATGATGGTATTGTCTATGATGTGTGACATGCTGATATTGTCTAGATGGCATGGCATGATGATTTTGTCTATATGGTTTATGAGGACCTTGTCTATATGGCATTGCATGATGATTTTGTCTATATGGCATGCATGATGAATTTTATGTGTGGAGTGATGTTGATTGTGTCTTTGTGCATGATGAGTGTGTACTGAGTGAGAATTGTTCTTACGTGCACGTGGTTTATGAAAGTTTGTGTATATAAAAGCATGGTTATGTGCTGCATGAGATTGACGTGGTTGACTAGCATGAGTGGTATTGTGCCCATGTGATTGGGTTTGAGGTTAAACAACCTGTTTACCCAATTTGGTTTCTAATCTTTTAGAAACAGCTTGCAGTTCATCAACCTTAATATTTAAGCCATAAATCTTAGTCATGGAAATCTTGTGTCTACTCTTTTCTTCAGCAAGCAACGTGTTGAGAGTAGTGATTTCTTGAGTTTGTTGCTCAATACGTGCTTCAGCATCATGTAAGCTTAATTTAAGCTTGGATGCTTCATCAGTGTCATTTGTGGGTGATATGTTTCTAACATTATCAAGAAGTAAAGAAATTCTTTGTATCTCATCTTCTAGACTTTTGATTTTGTCCTTGGCATGTTTATATTTACCGATGACCTTTTTATGATCATCGAGTAAATCAGTGAAAGCATCGCCAAGTTCATCAAAAAAGAAGTCATCCAGAGTTTCGTTAGATACCTTGTTGGAAGTTGCCATCAGGCACACATTTGCTGTATCTTGAGGAGAGTCCTTTTCTTCCTCAGAGTCACTCGCTTCACTTTCATGCCAGATACCTGTGTTGGCATATTTCTTTGATGAGTTCTTTTTGTATGGCTTCTCATAGCGGTTGCTCTTCTTCAGGAATGGGCAGTCTTTTCGGACATGTCCAGTTTTCTTGCAACCATAACAAGTTGGTTCTTCTTCATCGTCTTCTTGAGATTCCTTCTTCCTTCGATTGAAGCGAAGGAATTTCCTGAAGTTGCGAACCATGAGAGCTTGGTCTTCATCATCCGAATTATCTTCTTCGGTCTCATCATGATTAGCTCTTCGTTGATAAGCTTTGAGTGTGATCTCCCTGGTCTTCGGAGCAGGCTCTTCGAAGTCCTTGAGGTCAAGCTCGTGAGTCATAAGCTTACCCATCAAGGTCTCCATTGACATTGTTGTGAGATCGTTTCCTTCTATGATGGCTGTCACCTTAGGGTTCCAAATCTTTGGTAGCCCTCTGAGCAGCTTACGAATCTTCTTGTGGTTTGAGTACTGCTTTCCAAGCGAAGATAGAGGATTGATGATGTCGAGGAATCTTGTGATCATTTGAGTGATCGTCTCACTTGGCTTCATCTTGAAGGCTTCGTATTCTTGAGTGAGACGGCTTATTTTAGATTCCTTGACCTGTGTGGTTCCTTCATGCGTCACTTCTAGAAGTCTCCATACTTCATGAGCAGTGGTGCATGTAGAGACCCTGTTGAACTCATTCCTGTCTATAGCACAGAATAAAGCATTAATAGCCCTAGCATCTAGACTTGCCTGTTTCTTCTCCTCGACAGAATATTTGTCGTGTGGTTTCTCAATGAGGTCACCATCGACAACTATCCTGGCGGGCTTTTTGTAACCGTCAGTGACGACAGTCCATAGGTCAAAGTCTAGAGACTTAAGATAGAAGCTCATCCTTGTTTTCCAATATGTGTAGTTAGTCCCATCAAATAGGGGAGGCCTATGAGTGGACTGACCTTCATCATGATTGGAAATCAAGGATTGTGTGGTTGGCATGGATCAGCTCTTAGGATGTTAGTCCTTGTAAAGAGAACAGAGCTCTGATACCAATTGAAGAACAGTTTGGCAACTCTAGAGGGGGGTGAATAGAGTTTATATAGAAAAATAGCCAATTAAAAATAACTCTTTCACCAACAATAAAAAATCAGAGTAAGGTGCGGAAAATAAATGAAGAGCAGAAGAGCATACGCAAACACAACGATTTTAACCTGGTTTCCCTCGTGGAGGACTAGTCCAGGCCTGAGAACTCTAGCTTAGGATTAAATCCACTATTTGTGAAATAGTAGCTTACAACCCGTGCCTTTTCTTCAGAAGAGCACGTCAACTTCTAACAGAGGATCGCAGTGGCAATTTGCTTGGAATTGTCCAAGCGACTTCTTCACTCTTGCACAAGAATCCTAACTGAGAGATGCTGAGCACTCGAGACTTAGGAGGCTTGTGGCTAGTAGATAGGAAGGGTATGGCATATTGAGCTTGTAGGAGAGAAGAGAAGAGAAGATTGAGTGAATTGAAATGAGAGAATTTATGCCCTATTTATAGTGTTTTTAGAGGCAGAATTCGGCCAGAATTCGGGTCGGAAAATTCAAAAATTTGGCCGTTGGACAGCTAGCAACCAGCTAACCCTAAAATTAGGGTTCCTGATTTCTAGGGGACAGAGTTCGGCCCGAACTCTGTGTGGAGGCAGAGTTCGGCCCGAACTCTGTCTCCAGAGCACAGAGTGGTCCTAAGTGGGACTTGTGGGCAATTTTTGTTTTGGTGGAGCTTGGGATTTTGGGTAGGCTTATAGACTAAGTTCCAAGAGCTCAGCATAACTCAGAGTACATACTTCTAGACTCAATAAAATGTAAAAGTACAGACTCGAAAATACACTGAGAGTCGAAAACTGAGCTATTGTCTGTCCTGAACTGAATGCAGATGTCGTGTGTCGTATTGAATTTATACAGATATTATTTAGTCAATGTAGTCAATATTTGGTTGACTGTGACTTTGTGTCAACAATCGCGTCCTTACGCAGAGTGGCGGTAAGGGGTGCAGACCTGCCCGGTTTGCGAGCTTGGAGGTGGATCGTCAGGGGTCCTTCTGATCCCGTGGCCATTTTGGTGCTAGCTTGTTCATTTCCTTCATCAAGGTACCTTTTTGACTTTTCGTATAGGCAAGAGTCCGAGTAGTAGGATTCGACCCCTTTGAAGGGATCGATATCAGCAAATTCTGTCTTCAAGCCGTGTTTGTCGACATATTTGAAGCACTGGTGTAGCGTGGAAGGCACGATCATGTAATCGTGTATCCATGGGCGCCCCAAGAGGATGTTATAAGAAGTGTCTGCATCTAAGACGTAGCAGGTGACTTCGGATTGGAGGTCGCCAATTTGACACTTCAGACGAATCTTCCCAATAGGGTAGCTCCTGCCCGAATTGAAACCGCTGATGGCGGTGCTTGTAGGTGTCAGGCGATGCATTGGGATGCGGAGATGATATAGCAGACCCTTCGGGATGATGCTTATGGAAGAGCCAGGATCTATGTACATCCGATCCACCTTCACGTCGCCGATGTACCCCGTGTAGTATAGCGGGCGATCGTGTAGGTTGGTTTTGATGAGCATGTCCTGCGGAGTGAAGACGATGTTGGGCATTGCTCCCGTGCAGGCACTGTCTTGGAGATCCGTGGGTGAGTCCTCCCCGGTGAGGTTGGATTGAGCCAGATAGACATCGGCATTTTGGAGTGCTTCGCTTAAAGCAATACGAACGTCCTTGGAGAGCCTTAGGAGTTCGTACAGTGACAACTTGGCCGGTGTGTTAGCCAATTGTGCTAAGATGTCAAAGTTGTAGGGCCTCTCTAGTCCTTGGGTTGCCTCTTTTCGAAAGGATTTGTCGAAGCTAGTCTCCCTCGGCCTAGGCTTGTCGGTCGTCGAAGGCTGAGCCGGTCCCGGAGCATCAGTTGTAGTGGGTTGATGATTTTCGGCTGGATTGTCAACCACAGGCTGGGATTGTGCTCTGGACCGTGTGACGACGGCTGTAGGTTCCTCGTTGTCTGTCGAGATTGTGTGGCAGGTCCTGACTTTTCTACTTTTCTTTTTGTCGATGGTAGATGGTGTGGGCCGAGTCACTTCTGACACCAAGTCTGGATGGATCCACATGACCTCCCCTCGTGATGTGGTGAGGGGTACTAGACCGGCAGCCTGATCTCGGGGAGGTAGAAGATTGGTAATCTCCATTGGCGCTAGAGGGACGGGGATCACCCCGTCTTGAGTCTCCGTCGGAAGGAAGCTGCCGAATTGTACGGACACCATATTGGCTGCCACGGTTACCTCTTCGAAATCGATGGCCAGAGCGTTCGAATCGATGAGGCTTTGGATGTACCGTTTCAGTTGGTAGCAGTCGTGTGTAGCGTGGTGTACATAACGGTGGTAATGGCAGAACTTTGGGTTCTCCAGATCAGCCGGCCGAGGCTCCCGTCTTGGTGGAGGAAGCTGAATTCTATCTCCTTGTATGAGCATGTCCAAGATAGGCTTGACGTGGCCGTCTTCAAAAAAGTAAGTGACTTGAGGCCATTGTTTGTCTGATGGTTGCGACTCGGGCTTCTGGGCTGTGTCGGCCACCATAGCCTGCTTGCCTCTGTTGTCCCGATTGTTGGAGGGGCTACCCCCATTGTCGTTGTTGGTGTTGGGATGCTTGCCCTTGTTCTCTCCCTCCGAGATGTGCAATCCCAGTTGGCGAGCCTTTCTCAACCGTTCTTCGGCACTTGTAGCGCTGATAATAAAAGCCTTCTAGTCCTTGAATTGACTTTCGCCTATCCAGAGACTAATTGTTGGGAGTAGTCTCTTTTGGCAAATTTCAATCAAAGAGGAATCTGGGTTACCAGAGGGTAACTTCATTGCGGTTTGACGAAACCGCTCAATGTAATTCCTCGTCAGCTCTTTCTCTCCTTGGACGACGTCCATGAGGGTAGACATTGTGACGTACTGCCCTACCTTATAGAATCTTTCTAAGAACAAGCGTTTGAAGCCAGCGAAGGAGTGGATGCAGTTGTCTGGCAGGTTGTGGTACCAGTCGAAGGCGACTCCTTCCAATGCCTCGATGAATAATCGTGTGAGGATAGCGTCATCATGGGGCAGATGGTCGGTGGTGACCTCGGAGTAAGTGATGTACCGACTTGCTGAGGTCTTGCCATCATATGGGTTGATGTTGAACGGCTTATATCTTGGTGGGAACGGAACATCCCTCCATTCAGCAGGATATGGTTGCCGTATTCTGAGGTCTTAAGAGTTTTTTCGGGCGTGGAACATGGCTCGGAGTTCCTGAACCTCTTTTCTTACTTCTCGGGCCTCATCTATCGCGGTAGGGGCCGTTATTTCGGGAAGATTATTGCTCGGGTTCGATGCCGCTGAATTTGAATTGATATTGATTGCGGGACCCACGGTTTGGCCCGGTGTCACTCCCTGCAGAGTAGGAAAAACCACTTTGATCTCGTCTACAGACTTGACCAAGGCGTGCAGTATGGCCTCCAAAGTGTCGATGCGTTGGCGATCACTGGAACCACCTTGATTGCTGTCCGTCATGAATACCATCCTTACATGAGGAGTGACGGAAGGAACGGTGGAGGATGTGCCCTCCGAATCGTACCCATGCATTGAGAAATCATCAGGGTAGGTGGGAATGTTGTCTTCGGGTTCGGACTCGGAGGGAACAGTACCCCCAGCCTCGGAGCTTGCTTCGTCTTGAGAGTCATGGATGTCCTCGGGGACATCAGCATTTGTTGTACCTGACGGGAGGGTCGTTTCTCCGGGCTCGTCTCCTTGAAACATCGGATTGTTGTTGACGTTCGGAGGAGTGCTACCCCCAGTTCCTATGACTCCCAGCGACATGGACAATGAATCTCCCGTTGCAGCAGATTTTGTCTTCGAACGGGTGTATTGAAATACTCCGGTGGAGGACAACCGTTTAGCCGACAATTTTTTAGCTGTAGTGGTTGATATCTTCGGGCTGGAGATGCTTGTCTTCTTCCCTTTCCCCTCGGCGGGGACTTTCTGAGTGGAATTGCAGGAGACAACAGGAGGTGCCTCATCTTCTGAGCTCGGATGCTGTAGTCTTTGGAAGACGGATGGCCGATCTTCCGTCACCGTCGCGTTGTTGCAACAGCAGTTGACGATGATTTGGGTGCAGCAATGTCCAAGCGAGGACTCTTTGCACGTCGACACTCCTCCTCTTTCCTTATGTTTGTGGAGGATCGCCTCCCGCAGGTCAGAGGAACCACTCTGTCCGTTTGCCGCCGGGGGCTGGACTCGAGCGGTTGTATACAACTTCCCATCCGAGGCCCATATGATAATCAACGGGGTGCCCCGATAGTCAGAGGTTGGGACAGCTGACTGGGCCTGATGAGCTCGCGCTGCCCTAGACTTCCTTCTTTTAGCACTTGCGGGTGCGTAATATGAGGAGTCCAAGTTAAATACCACAGAGTCCGGCTTATCATCCAGAGAACCATCAGGGTCAGGACCGCATGAGAGACGGTCGAAAACTGATCGAAAGAAGCGTGGGACGGACGCTATGCGGCTAGAGTTGGGTACCGTGCAGGCTGTCTGCATGAGGTTGTCTTCTGCCGTCGGATGAATTATTTTTGTGCGGCTAGGAGTCACGACCGTGCAGGCTGGTCGCATGCGGTTGGCAATTATGGCCGCATGGGTTTTCTGCAAGCGATTGACTTTCTTAGTCGCATGGGTTTCATTCATGTGGTTGGCCGCTGTAGCTGCATAAGCTATGCGGCTGACAGGTATGGCCGCATGAGTTTTCTCCATGCGGCTGGCGGATGCAGCCGCATGAGCTTTCTCCCTGCGGCTAATATCCTTATGCGGCTCGGATCTCATAGAGTTTCTCTTTGCCCCTGCAAGTCCAGCATTATAGTATTTTCTTCTGCCGGACTTGGAGACAGCAGAGTTGTCTATGATCTGAAGTGGAGCCGCGGGAGAGTCTTTTCCGCCATTTTGAGCAACGGAGGATATTTCTGCAAGAGCTTCGGTAGGAACGAAGGATCGTGGTCTCCACTTCTTGTGGGCCTTCTTTGTGCGGGCTCGCTTCTAGACCGGGTCAGCGCTCTTGTCGGAGAGCATTTCTTCGAACGCAAGTTGGTCGAACCAGGCGACCATCTTTTGTTGCGTGGAGCCAAGCTTGGCTGCATCCGATTGCGTCACCAACTCCTCAGCCATGGAGAAGTTAGTCCCCAGCAGAGTCGCCATCATGTTTGCCATGAAATATAAAAGAACAGAACAATTATCGGAGGACCGGACTTTTACTTCACGTTACAAACTCGCTTGTACAAAGAAAGCCTAAGGAGGAAAACCTAGGTACAGCAGTCAAAGTACAATTGTTTATTTTAGATTCTGGGGGATGACGGTAGAGGCTCGGGAAGGCGACGGCAGCCCTGCCTTACTCCTTGGACGATCGGTATGCGGCCTTGGCTCCTTGTGAAAAGATGGTTGGCGTTGGTGAAGAAATGCTCTTCTTGCTCTCCTCCTGTTGCTCTTCTGGCTTCTCTCTCTCTGTATATTTTTCTCTCCGACTATTGGGGAGTCTCTCTGTATATGCGTATTTCTCTCTGATATATTGTCTCTTTTACAAGGGAATGGCACCTTGCTATTTATAATAGTGGGATATGATCATTAGAGTTGCCAATGATTAGCTCTTGGAGATGGCGGCGGCCCGTAGATTGGTCAATCCAGGCCGTTCAGTTTTGATTGCGACGAATTCGAGCCATCGAGTGTAGATTATACCAAATCCCATTAGCAATTAATACTGATTGGAATAAATCTTCCGCATAATGATCTTCTGATGTCTGCGAATAAATTAAATTTATTCTCCTACCACGTGTCCCAGATTATTGGGATTTGACCCAATCTTTGATGGCAGTAATTCTGAGAAATTAATCGGCTTAGGATACGTGTCCTAGGAGCCACTGGGGAATCTGAACCATATGACGAGTGAGCCGCATATGACTTTGGGCCGCATAAGGTTAAGGCCACGTGTCAGGGCTGTCTGGGTAGTGGCCCTCCCTTGAGCCTTTGAACCACTGGGAGGTAATCATTGTGAGCTGCATAGGGATACATCCACCTGAGCCGCATGGAGATGATCCCCTTGAACCGCATGAGAAGTTTTTACTTGAGCCGCATAAGGCTTCCTCGGCCTGAGCCGCATAGGACGGATTCACTCTGAACCGCATGAGAAGTCTTTGCTCGAGCCGCATGAGGCTTTCTCGGCCTGAGCCGCATAGGACAGATTCATTCTGAACCGTATAAGAAGTTCTTTGCTCGAGCCGCATGAGCCTTTCTCGACCTGAGCCGCATAGGACGGATTCAATCTGAACCGCATGAGAAGTGCTTTGCTCGAGCCGCATGTGGCTTTCTCAGCCTGAGCCGCATAGGACGGATTCACTCTGAACCGCATGAGAAGTGAGCCGCATACGAACGCCCACGTGGCAAGGCCACGTGGCATTTTTCATGGCTCTTGGGGGATTTGTATCAGAGATCTCTTTTCTCTTCCCTAGAGATTCGTCATTATGACAGAGTCATAATTACTTCTTTCTGTGTCAGGGCTGTCACTTTTTCAGAGTTGTCAGCCGTCAAGCAATTAATGCGAGAGGGCAGAGGAGAGGGCCGTCCTGCCACGTATCTTTCTGAGCCGTATGGGATGTCTTGGACCGCATAGCCCCTTATGCCGCATGACTCTCCGAGCCGCATGGGCTATCTGAGCCGCATGGGGTTTTCTGGCCGCATAGATCATTTTCCATGCTTCTACAGTAGCTCTGCATCATCAATAGAACCTAAAAATATTGTCTCCAGTCAGGAGGGAGCAAAGTACAATTCATGATAATCCAACAATTGAAATAATAATATAGTTGTGCACTTTTAAACAATTTGAAATAAATAGTTTTCCAGCAGTTAAACCATTGTGGTGTGAATAGGCAATGAATATGACCGGATTGGGTTATACAGTTGTATCCTATTGATACGATATGGCTTATCCTCGTGTGTATGAGGGGTAAGCTAATACAGTCATTATACTACTTTGGATGTGGTCATACTCATTACACTACTCTCCCCTTATCCAACAGTCAATCAGTCAATGCTCTCAGAGAGAGAATTTTGTGTTGCATCGTAGTTTAAACTTGCAATAAAACGATTACTAAATAATTATAAACTAACACAAAATATACTTGCCTTTGTTTATGACTGGTTTGAAGAGTTGGTTCCGGGATAGACAATCAGACTCGTCCTCGAAATCCTACAATTTATAATCCTGACTTAGAATCAAATTGGAAACCATTCTAGGTGTGCTAGTTACAATCTCTAGAATTTTATCTTAATCAAGTTTTATATTGTTACAATTATACTACTGTTACACGATTATCGATACGAATTAAAATTATTAATTTACTAAAGAAAAAGTCAATTTAACATTTATTAGGAAAATTCGCATTTTTTGATTATTTGGCAAAACTTTGTATTTTGTAATATATCTAAAACTAGGTTTTTCTTTAAATGGGAAAAACGTGAATTTATTTAAATTACAAACTTGTAATTTATTATTACTTAATGTGAGAAAGTTATTTAATTTTCTATATATAAAAATAATATTCAATTTTATTATTCTACGTGTTTTACGAACAAAACAACAACCCAAAAATAAAGGAAAAATCTACGCTACACAATACAGGATCGCAGAAATAAATAGAAAACTGGGCTTATGTCCTTACAACACTTTACATGAATTAAAAATTAATTAAATTTGCTGGTGAACTCTGAACGCCGGAAAGCTGTCCATTCAGTAGGTCGACGCCTTGCACCAAAAATACGATTGGCCAGTAGCTAGCTCTAAATAATAATTAATATTATTAAATATAAAATAAAAGAAAGGGTCTCAGACTTAGTCCAAAACCATGTTTGTAAATAGCTAACTCCTCAACGTCCGGAACAATGTCGGTTTCGTTTGCATTTCGCTAAGGGCCTATTGACCGATACGGTCGTCGCCCGAAAGGTATCCAAAACCAACAAAACCAAATCGAAAAACCTTTTAATAATTCTTTGCAAAAGGCCGGTTTTGAAAATAGTATTTTGAAATCATTTGAGAAAAATTGGGCAGTATCTCCTTTGTAACTGGATAACCCAATCCTGGGAAAGTATCAACGCCCAAAGTATTTTCAATAAAACAATATTCCCAACACTAAAATCCCATTTATCAAGCCCACGAATAATATCCAAAATCATATAACTTTCGAATCGTAATATTCGGAAAAAACCCGAAATACTCTCGGGACCCAAAGAAAACCATAGAAATAACCTAAGGAAATGTCACAGAAACATTTCCGAAAACCTTTCTCGGAAATTCTGAAACAATCACAGAACCAACAAACAATCCAAAATAAGCCACAAAATCATTCCGATGTCAAATTCGGAATTCCGACACCAACATCGCAATTATCGATGTCGAATCCCATGTCGGGATCGAGACCGCGTCATCATCGACACTAAGATGGGACACGGGAATACGGAAAATATACCTTGGGGCTCGGCTAGAGCTCTCAGATGTAAATAGGAAGAAGAATTGGATCCTGCAAATCTTAGAAATACGGACAGTGGAATCGGGACAACAATTGACTGCGGAAACTCCGAATTTGAACCCGCGAGGTCCTGTGAACAGTGGATCGGGGCACGCGGGGTCGGCCGAGGACAGCTGTGGGGAGGCCGCGCGGATCGGGACAGCAGTGGCGGGGACAAGGGGCCGCCCGGGTCTGGCTGGCGCGCACGATCGCGGGGAGGCGGCGGCCGGGGTTGGTCGTCGGTGAGGCGTCGGCCTCGGAAGGGTGGCGCCGAGCTCGGGGTCGGCCGGGACTCGGACGAAGGGCACTGCCGGGTCAGGGATCTCGTCCGGAGAACGTCGGGCTCGACTAGGGCTGGGTTTGGGGAAAAAGTTTGGGAGTTTAGAGATAGTGGTGATGGGGCATGGAGGGGATGGAGAGGGTTTTATAGGGATAAAAGAGAGGAGTTACGGGAAGGGGAAGGGTGGTCGGCCGGCGGTTACGAAAAGTTGAGGAGTCGGCCGAGAGTTGGCAGTAGGGAAAATGAAGGATTTTTTCCTTCAGGTGGTATAAATGAGAATGAGAGAGAGAAAGAGAGAGTTAAGAATTTTAAGTGAGTTGAGAGGGGTTACTGAGAGGAAAGGAATTCGTTCCTTTAAGAAATTAATATATATAATATATTTAACTTATGATTTATACACGAAACCGATCTCGGTTTTTCGGAATTGATTCCGAGTCGGGTTTCGGAAATGGAAACGGGTTCGGGTATGGCCAGACAATCAAAAGTCCATAAATTTATATTTTTGAAAAATAATAATTTTTAATAATAAACACAATATTTAACTAATAAAGATTACGGGTTTTACAGAGCTCTTCTGATTCCTTCGGTAATACCTTATTGATTAGTTGTGTGATCCAATTATACCAAGCTTGTGGCAAGTTAAAATTAGACTTTTGTTCAGCAACCGCATCGTCACTGACAGTACGGGATGAGTCTCACAACCAGGATATAGAGGAGTATCTGTGTCCTGAAATATATCATAGAACTCCTTCGCCGCGGAATTAGGATCCTCGGATCAAAATTAGGCCCTGCCGCATCATACACCATATCTCGGGCAAGGTTCTGCACGTCTCCATAATCAACAGAGCATCTGTTGTCTTCGAGGACATCCATTGCAGCATTATCATCAAAAGCATAAGTAGCAGCTTTCGCAGACTGTCTTTCCGAATATAATTAACCTTGCGATGACCACAAGCCATAATCACGTACGAAACCCTTACGGGTCAAATGATCTCTCACAGTCACCACTTCTTCGTAACGTCTATTGTGACAATTAACACATGGATACTTGATTTTGTTACCTTCCATGTATTGAGCTTTGCTCATGGCATACTTAAGACATACTTCCACGCCTGCCTGAAAATCGTCACTCACACCAATTCTGCTATCGTGTTGTCGTTTATACATCCATGTACGATCAACAAAGTAATGATTCATCCTCAATTTGGATGTTAAAATCTGTATCGTAAGACAAACTAAACATAAGAATAGCCCGATACCGATACTCATATAGGATTAGGGTTAGGGTTAGGGTTAGGCTCCGATGCCGATACTCATAGGGATATTCCGATATCGATACTCCTAGGAATAGCCCGATATTGATACTCATAGGAATAGTTCGATACCGATACCGATTTCGATACTCATAAGAATAGTCCAATACTGATACCTTGACATGCCAAACTGTATCGGTATCGGACAGTATTGGACCGGTATCGGTCAGTATCGGGTATCGATCAGTATCGGAACGGGACATGCCAAACTGTACACTACTTATACGTTGCTACACTACGTTCTATATCATATTGATTAATTGTACATTAATCTTGGTTGTCAACTCTTGACCTTGATTGATGATCTTGATCAAGAATTAATAATTCTGAATTAATTATAATTATTCTTGACTAATTCCTAGCTAGTTAACTACCTTCCAATTTAGAATTAGAATTCTAATATAAATATTACATATAGCCCAATACCGATACTCATATAGGATTAGGGTTAGGGTTAGGGTTAGGCTCCGATGCCGATACTCATAGGGATAGTCTGATATCGATACTCATAGAAATAGCCCGATACCGATACTCACAGGAATAGTCCGATACCGATACCTATTTCGATACTCATAAGAATAGTCTGATACAGATACCATGACATGCCAAACTGTATCGGTATCGAACAGTATCGGACCGGTATCGGTCAGTATCGGAGCGGGACATGCCAAACTGTACACTACTTATACGTTGCTACACTACGTTCTATATCATCTTGACTAATTGCACATTAATCTTGGTTATCAACACTTGACCTTGATTGATGATCTTGATCAAGAATGAATAATCCTGAATTAATTATAATTATTCTTGGCAAATTCCTAGCTAGTTAACTACCTTCCAATTTAGAATTGGAATTCTAATATAAATATTACATATAGCCCGATACCGATACTCATATAGGATTAGGGGTTAGGGTTAGGGTTAGGCTACGATGCCGATACTCATAGGGATAGTCCGATATCGATACTCATAGGAATAGCCCGATACTGATACTCATAGGAATAGTCCGATACCGATACAGTATTTTAGCGACGGACTATCGACGGATATATCCGTCGCTATGTAGTCGCTAAATACCCACTAGATTACCGATGTGTCACGACCCGCACCCTAGAGTAAGGGCACGAGAAGTGGGTACGTCCAGCCTACGCCGCAGTGTCGGTGGTAGAACGTTGTCCTAAGTCACAATATCTAACAATATAAGGTACATGTACAGTATATACACTCCGAGTGGAGGTGACAACACATAATGCAGTCTCAATCACAACTAAGGCAGAATAGCACGATATCATAGATATGAAAATCTTAAAGGAAGATACAAACAGAAGGAGAGTCTAAGTGTCTAAACGACACAACATCCATAAAATAATACAACTCTGAAGTTAATACAAATAACATAAGAAATAAGATAAAGCCTAGCTAATCTAGTCTAAGCAGTATGGATGACGTCCTCAGCTAGAGCTGAATCCTCCTGTGGGTCCAACTCACAGGTATCGTCTAGATGGGCTTGGGACAGAAGTTTTCGGTATCATCTGTAATATTTTCAACAGGTCCAGTCAGGACGGGAGCGAGCACAGTACATCTCATGCAGTTCATATCATGGCAGAAAATATAAAGCAAGCAATAGAGTAAGATACATGAAACACCGTAAGAAGATGTACGTGAAAATATGAGAGATATTTAATAACTGGAAATTTATACATAAGTAAGAACTGTAAGTGACTAGTGATTTAGAGTACGAGATGGCATGTAATTGGCTTAGGTTGAACATGATGTACATGAGTGAACATGAGGGACACTAGCCAAGAAGGCTGTGTCACACATGATAAAATATGAAAAGTAACAGAGTGAACATGATGGGTAAATCACATGACCATTTATACTCACCCCTACCCACAATCAATACACAAGGATCCAGTCAAGTTACGTTACGAACATGATGTTTTGGTTACACGAAACACATAAGGAAACATGAACGTACACGAGAGCACATAAAAGTACATGAGCGTACATGAAAGAACATAAGAGAACATGAGTGTACATGAATAACACAAGAGCAAGGAATACATGATGTACATGAAACACACGACATGAAGTATCCGATGCACCCGCTAAGGGGGATAACATCCCATGAAAAGATCCATATAGTACCAACCCGTGATGATAACGTGACAACATCAAGTAATGTAATCTAGAGCAAGAATATAAGTCGTGACAAGTATGAAACGATCAGAGAATGTACTCGCCTGCGATCTGAATGTCTATGAGAATACACTGTCCGAAATGAGGTATCTGAGTCCTATTTAGAGCAACACAAGTCATGATGTATACAAGGGGTTAAAATTGAAGTGTACAATGCATCTACATGATTTTCTAGGTCAATCTAGGTCAAGTCAACTTTTGGTCAACTCTGGGTCAAACCAAGTCAATATCTAGTCAAATTAGGTCAAACTAGTTAGGGCTTGGTCAATCTTGGTCAACTAGTCTAAGTTAGTCTAATCTAGGCTTAATCAAGTCAATTTTAGGTATCCAACACATAGCCTAGGCAACTAACTATACTGCACACAAGCTAACCATAGTCTAGCATTACATCTCGCTAGCTAGGCACACACAACAAGTAATCTAGTCTAGTATCATATTTATATTTCATTCACATATATAACAATATATGTATATAGGGTATATATATAGGTTGTGTTTGTGTATAACATTGTGTAGCATTAGGCAAGGTTGTACTTCTAGTTAACATATATGTATTCATTCATATGTTTCATATAATATGTATTACATATCCTACCTACAAGCTATCTTATATGCATACATGTCTATACATGGATATCATACATACAACTTACCTTCATAGATGCATACCTACATGCATATTTATATATATACATTATGCATTATGCATTCATACATAGAGAGAGGGTTAAGAGGGTAAATACATGTGTGTGTATGTGGTAAGAGGGGGTGTGTGTGTTGATGTGTAGATAGTGGTAGGAGGGTGTGTGTGTGTATGTGAGAGCTTGTGGGTTCATTTCAGTTTTTTTTATTAATTACTCGACCAAATCAAACTTAATTACAATTCATCAATACCCAATCCCTATATAACTAGAAACCTGGAAATTCAACTTGCATTCATATATATATCAATATCAGGATTGAATCCCAAATACCAAACTGTGAAAAATTCAGAAAAACAGTGTACTTAAACCCATTATCCCCAGTTCATATCACTGTATCATAATGCACCCTATATTTCAGTCTTTTACTTCGAAATCATTTCACAATAAAACCCCATAGGTTCTAAACTAACCCAGTTATCATTTCAATTTCAGTTTCTAACATACATTCCAAATCTCAGTTACAAGTATCAATAAAACTCAAATTCAGTTTTAACCTATATTCCAAAATCAATTTCAGTCCACTGTTTAACATTCTCAATTTTCACATTCAAGCCTCAGGTTTCGAATGGTTCTCAGTAACAGTGCAATGCATATGTGTGTGTGTTCTTAGTGTCCTGTGTGTGACAGTTGATAGTAGGAATCAGTGACATAAAGTGAATTAGATTTGAAATAAAAACTCAGGTTTACTTTTGAGTTCTCTGAAAACATGGCAATGACAGTTCAAAATACCAATCCAAAACCAATTTGAAACCCAAATCTCAAACACCAAACTTAAATCATCATTTCAGCAATCTAATACACATGTATATAAATTAATTCCTGGTAATTAAACATCAAAAATTGGTTTAAAATAGAAATTGGATTCAGAAATGGGTATTCTGAAACACATGTATCAGTAATATGGGAAATGCCACATCGAAGGCTAAAATCATGTTAATAATCTAAAATAATAGTTGGTAATTAAAGCATCACATGTGTACGTATCCAGCAGACCATAATGTGTCAAAAATATGGACACAAACGTGTCCAAATACTCACGCACACACGTAGACACACACGCGTGCACACAGCGTCGTACAACGAGTCCATGTACTCGTACAATCGACACAGGCCACGTGGAGCCACGTGGTCGTGCACACGTGTAGCCCACATGTAGGGCTACACGATCGACACCCTGCATCGTATCCACGTGGTGACTGGACACGACACGAAGTGCGTGTCAGTGCTGATTTTTCGCGTGCACAGTATAGTATAAAATTGGTGCGATCGTGCTTTCGTGTCCGACATGACACGAGAGGTCATGAAACTTGAGGGGGTGTATGTCAGTGATGGCCCCCACCTCTGTGTCAAATTGCACGTGTCCACGTGTCCTACACAGAGAGATTTTTGGGTCGGGTAGCAGGACATGTGTACGGGGGTGTCGTGCAGTGAGTTCGTGTCCGTTTTGGACACGGAGACGACTCGAAAGTCGACTCAGTCTTACTAAATTTAATTAACACCTAAAGGCCTACAAATTTGTTTAAACACAATTTGAAATTAGCAATATTTATTTCTAACAATCATTTCATCGAACACCTATTCCTACACACCGATACATGTCCGATACGGACACGTAATGGACACAAATTCCTACCAAACTTAGGCTACACCTAGGGAAACCCTAAATGGATGCATCCATGGAAAGAAAACTAGAATTTGAACAGGTTTGATGGGTTTTACCTATTGATGGTGAAACCTTAATTTAGAGCTATTTGAATGAGGGCTCCTCTTCAACTTGCGACGATCCCGAGCCTCCGAATCCTTGCTAGCTATCCACTAATGGTGTCCTCTACTGTAGGGGAGTCCAATGCAAAAGACTAGGCTCAATTTGGAGTTGATTTTGATATTTGGAGAGGAATTGGAAAAGAACACAAAAGGAGGCAATTAAAATAATTTAAAAAATGATGCTAAAGGGTTAATGTGTTGTATTTATGGGGGGGTATTTGATGGCTGCCATTAGGTTCGGGTTAGAGTTTAGGATGAGTGTTCAAGGCTTCTCCAACAAATTCAAGCCAATCTAAAGGCTCACAATTAAAGTAACCTTTCTTAACATTTAGCCTAAAATATCCCACTAACAAATATCTATATATTAATCTAATTTGATTACTTAGTTGAAACCCTCTAACTTAGTCTCTAGGGTCATGACTAACATGTAGCTTAGGCTAAACTTCTAGGTCAAGTCTCAAATAATTAACTAGCACATATTTAATTCATATAATTTATAATTTCATAAAAGTATCAAAATGACCAAAATACCCTTAGGCTAAAAAGTAAAAATATGAGATTCTAAACACATGATTAGGTCTCCATGATCATGATTAGCCTTCTAGGTCATGCATGACTAAGGTTACACTATTAAAACACCAAATTCACGTATCACCATTTTAAATAGTTTTAAAATAACTAAAAATCTCCAAAAATCATATCATGACTAAAATATAATATTTTAATGATTTAAAATACAAAATCTCAAAATTACCCTTATTTTAGAAAAGTGGGTGTTACAAGTCTACCCCCCTTAAAAGAATTTCGTCCTCGAAATTAAGATGGTCATACTCCTTCTAGGTCAACACTCCGACAGTCAAAGTCTTAGAATAGTAATTAAAATATTTTTATCAATTTATCTATTTATATTTTTTTGAAAGACTGAAACAAAAGATAGAATAGTAAGTTTTTGAAATTATTAATATAATCTGATAATCATATGCGTCTATCCAAAATCATGACAATCAGAATTCCTTGCCATATTAGCAAGCATGGCTACGACACCCATGGAGTCTGCAACACAGACTATGCCCTCATCGTACCAACCAATATGACTATAGGAGACTCTAAATTCTATAATTGAGGCGACCTAGCCCATATGATTTGGTAAAAGATTAAATCAACAACAAAACATCCAGATTCAATTCATCAACAAAATATGAGAGATATGAAAAGATGGAATTGAATTTCAAGATGGATATAACGAGGCAAGGTAGGAATGGAATCGATAAGAACAAAAACCTGCAAGCACCCCTTCTACTGCCTGAGCATCCTCAAATGTCATGGCGTAAGGTCGCCCCTGCTGGCCTCCTCTAGCCTGCTGGTGGCAATATATATAACTAATGTGAAATTTGTAATACAATATACATGTTACCTATATGTATAGTGTGTATATGAATATATGGATTGCATGTGTATTGTCTATAAGGGCCTATGGCATCCTTGTGTGGTCTTGGCATATGGTAAATATGCACATAAGTGGTCTTATAGACTTGTATGGTTTATACTTGCTAGGGTAGACTAGTTTAGACTTGGTTAGACCTAGTTTGACCTAGTTTGACTTCTAGGGTTGACCAGAGTTGACCAAGAGTTGACTTTGGCCTAGATTGACCTAGATTCATGTAGAATGCATAGTAGAACTTCAGTTTACCATTTTAGACTTGTTGTGACTTGTGCTGTTCTATAGGAGACAGACACCACTCTTCGGACAGTATATTCTCTTCAGACACTCAGGATATCAGGCGAGTACATTCTCTGACCGTTTCATACTTGTATGGATTTACATTCTTGCTCTAGATTACTGTACTTGATGCTGACACGATTCATTATCACGGATTGGTACGACATGGATCTTCTTCTGAGATGTTATCTTCTTGTATTCACTAAGTACATATTGTGATGTGCGTTTCACTTACATGTTGTATTTATTGAATACCTTATCATTGTACACTCATTGTGCATATTGTACTCTCAGTATCACATTGAGCCATTGTACAAGCCATTGTACAAGTCATTGTACAAGCTATTGTACAAGTCATTGTACAAGCCATTGTACAAGTCATTGTACAAGTCATTGTATAAGGTAACGTAACTGAATTGGATCCTTGTGTATTGATTGGGGAGGGGGAGTAGAAAATGGTTATGTGATCAATCGTATTGTATAAGAAATTATATATGTCCATTGTACACCCACGTACAAAGGAGTCCCATTTTATTGTATAACCTAACCCGTTTATATAACCATATTGTGCTCTAAAATCACATGTTCCTTACAGTCTTACTTATCATATTTAGATATTTCCTGTTATCAAATCTCTACTGTTTTTCATATATCTTCTTCTTTCAGCGTTTCATGTACTTTACTCTATTGTATGCTTTATATTTCCTAACTCGTTATGAACTGCGTGAGATGTTTTGTGCTCGCTCCCATCCCGACTGGACCTGTTGAAAATTTTACAGAGGATAAGGAGGAGGCCTGCATAGATACCTAGTATGGGGCAGCTGTAGATGCCATGTGTGACCCAGATTTCCAGCCTGATCTACTAGCTTAGAGACTGAGGCTCCCTAGTCTAGGTTTACTATTTCTGTCTTCTGAGATCTGATTGTATATATTCTTTCTTTTCAGTATTAGAGACTTGTATTTGAGTTAGATGTTCTGTTTTGTATGGCAGCAGACACTTAGTCTCTCTCTCTGATTGTATCCTGTGGATCTTTTTATTCCAGTATCTATCTATCTTTTATTTTCATTATTCTGCCTTAGATGTGATTGAGACTGTATATCGTTATGTCACCTCCATTCGGAGTGTATATACTGTACAGGTACCTTTATATTGTTAGATGATTGACCTAGGACAGCGTTCTACCGCCGACACTGCGGCGTAGGCTGGGCGTTGTTACGTTCTCGTGCCCTTACTCTAGGGTGCGGGTCCTGACACCTACTGGAGCCCTGGATCCTGCACCCGGAGCTGTCCGTCCCACAAACTTGGGATACTCTCTCAACTGATGATCTGATGATCCGCAGAGTAGGCACTTGCCTAGCCTCATCTGGCATTCACCCCAATCGTGCCCTGGTTTCTTACAAAAAGGGCAAAAGATAACATGTTGCTGTCTAGGGGCCTGCTACTGTCTCTGCTGCTGTTGTACCTGCTGAAAAGGAGCACGGTCCTGAAACTGCTGCTGCTGAAAGTGGACCCTCGGCTGCTGATACTGCTGCTGAATCTGTATTTGAGGCCTCTTGGCCTGGCCTCCGCTGCTGCTGGCTCCATGAGCGTCTCGTCCCCACTTGAGCTGCAGCTCAAGATCATCCTCTGCTGCTAGGGCATCCACCAGAATCTTCTCAAAAGTGGCACTCTGGTTACTCTTGGTCAAGGACTTGACTTCCTTAACTAATCCCTTCTGAAACCTCCGAGCCTTCGCTGTCTCACTAAGTCCCTTAACAAATCTGCTAAGACGGCAGAACTCCCCTGCGTACTCCTCAACAGTACGACTGCCCTGAACTAGGCTCTCAAACAGCGTCTCCAGGGCACCAAGAGCTATGTCATGGAAAACTTCTCCTTGAACAGCATCTTGAAGGCTGTCCAAGTCTGTCCCTCAGTCCCCACTCTAGGATCTGTCTGATACCAAGTACGGGCCAGGTCCTGTATCTGGCTGCCTGTCGCCTTGATCTGAAGTCGGGCTGGATTCTCCGCTAGCCAAAATATCTCCTTGATATGCTCTATCCAGTCATCCGCATACAAAATCCCCTCTGTGCCACGGAAGTCCCGCAGACGCATCTTCTGGAAGTCCTGGATCCTTGGTGTCTTCGGCTGATACTGCTGAATCTGGCCTGCCTGGGACTGCACGATAACTCTCTCCACAGTCGTGAGGGCAAGCTGATGGGCATTCTCTATGCCCTGCTGGAAATGAGTGGTCTGCTGTTGCTGAGACTCTACCATCCTCTGGAGGAAATCGAACAACTGTGCTGTGTCAACTGATCCGAAAGGTGGCTGCTGGTACTGCCGAGGGAAATCAGGAATGACGGAGGAAAGTCTCTGTACAGGCGGAGGTGCACCCCCGAATGCGACAGAAACTCCGACATGAGAAGTGATGGAAGGAGCTGCAGTCCCAGCGTCTACAATTGGGCGAGAGGTGGCAGAACTCTCACCTGTGTCTGCTGGGCCAAAGCGATGCGATCGTGTCTCGATCACCATACTAGAGACAGATCGAACAAGGAATCAATACTGAGATAGAAGCGATAAATCAAGGGAGGACAGTTTATTTCAAAAGGAAGTATTAAAGTAGCAAGAATTTTGATAACAAGAATCAGGTTATGAACTTTTCCTAATGTGATTGAGTCCAACAAGAATCAGTTTATTTCAAAATATTTCCACTACATAAACTCGACCTGCATGGGCCACCACTAAAAATGTGTCACGACCCGCACCCTAGAGTAAGGGCACGAGAAGTGGGTACGTCCAGCCTACGCCGCAGTGTCGACGGTAGACCGCTGTCCTAAGTCACAACATCTAACAATATAAGGTACCTGTACAGTATATACACTCCGAGTGGAGGTGACAATACATAATACAGTCTCAATCACAACTAAGGCAGAATAGTACGATATCATAGATATGAAAATCTCAAAGGAAGATACAAACAGAAGGAGAGTCTAAGTGTCTAAACGACACAACACCACAACATCCAGAAAATAATACAACTCTGAAGTTAATAAAAATGAGATAAGAAATAAGATAAAGCCTAGCTAATCTAGTCTAAGCAGTATGGATGACGTCCTCAGCTAGAGCTGAATCCTCCTGGGGGTCCAACTCACAGGTATCGTCTAGATGGGCTCCATAGTAGGTTGGACAGAAGTCTTCGGTATCATCTGTTGTCACGACCCGGTCCCAATTTCTTGGGTCGAATCGGATCATGTCCAGCCTGTACCGTTGTTGAGACGGCGGCAGTAAGCTGTAATACTCATGCAGGTATTCAACAACATAAATTCAAATTGTCACAACTTTAATAATCCGATAATTAAAACTTGTCCAAACACAATGTTTTCAATACAACCCACAACTGAAATAAAATAATTGTCTTCCACAATAACATAAGCTGAAAATAAAACTAGTTGGCAATCTTTTCATCATCATCCCCTGGTAGAACAGCCGGGTACAGTTCAGGATTATAGTAACTACTAATCAGTAGCTCTGCATCATCAATAGGACCTAAAAATATAGTCTCCAGTCAGGAGGGTGCAAAGTACAATTCATGATATTTTAACAATTAAAATAATAATGGAATTATGCATTTTTAAACAAATTGAAATAAATAGTTTTTCAACAGTTAAAACAGTGTGATGTGAATAGGCAATGAATATGACCGGATTGGGTTGTACGGTTGTATCCTATTGATACGATATGGCTTATCCCCGTGTGTATGAAGGGTAAGCTAACACAGTCATTATACAATTTTGGATGTGGTCATACTCATTACACTACTCCCTCAGTACCCAACGGTTAAACAGTCAATGCTCTCAGAGAGAGTTCCGTGTTGCCTCGTTGTTTAAATTTGCAGTAAAACTATTACTAAATAATTGTAAACTACCACAAACTGTACTTGCCTTTGTTTTATGACTGGAGTGGAATGTCACCGGGATTGAACTCAGACTTGTCCTCAAAATCCTACAATCGAGAAGTCTGCCTTAGATTCCAAAATTGCCATACTAGATGTGCTAGTTTCAATCTCTAATTTGTCCTAGTCAATTTTAATCTTTATTTAGATAACACAAATAAAATACGATTATCGGTGCGTTATAATTATGAAACATCAATTTATATTTAATTTCTAGAAAAATTATATTTATTGATTTATTTGGAAAAACTTAGTATTTTTATAAGTATAAAACTAAGATTTTTTTCCTTTTTAATGAGAAATACATGAATTTCTATTTAAAAGTTTTACAACTTAACTTCTAAGTGATAAAACATTTATTATTTTTCTTTTTAAAATAAAATAAATAATTATTATTTTATACTACGTTCTCATGACAGAAAATCAACCAGAGAATAAAATAAAACAAAAATGAAAATAAAACCTAAGCTATTACACTTTCTCACAGCAGGAATAAACAAATGGGCTTATGCCCTTTTACAGACCTTATTACATAAATTTAAATAAGAATAAGACATTTGTTAGTCTCTAAAAAATCCTACAATTTAATTACAAAATAAAATAATAATTTAAATTAACTTGAATTAATTTACGAGTCTCAGATATTGGTCCAATCGTCAAATATAGCTAATGCCTCAACGTCCGGTAAAACCGGTTTCGTTTGCACTTAGCCAGGGCCTATTGACCAATTACGGTTGTCGCCCAAAATTTCCAAAATACAATCTTTTCCGAAAACCATTTTTAAAATAATTAAATTGTATAGAAAATTCGGCAGCACTTCCTTTATTTTCGGTTCAACCCAAAAACTGGGAAAAATGTGCCATAATTTCCTACAAATTATTCCAAACCAGGGAAACCCAAATATTATATAAATTATGTCCACAAAAATTTCTGAAACAATTTCGAAAAACCCGAGATGAATCCATAGAACCATAAAGAACCAGAACCAACATTCAGAAAATCCGAACTAACCGAAATCAAAGAAACTCTTCCAGATATTATTCGGAAAACCCGAAACGAAACAGAAATCCCGAAACTAACTCGGAAAACACCACAGCTCATATTAAACCATTAATTCGGAAAAATCCAAGAATGACAGAAACTATTCCGAAGAGTTCTCGAAAAATCCAAAATGGAATCGGAAAACCCGAAATTAATCAGAATAATAAACCGAAAATCTACAGAAACTTGCCAAAGACAAATTTGGAAATTCCGAAGGATCGAAAAACTCACAACCGATTCCCGTTGCGAGATCAGGACCAATTTCATCATCGACACAAACCCAAGGGACAACTACTGAGATTAACATAGGTTACCCAAAACTTGACGGAATCTGAAGGGTAGCCTCAGACTCGGAACAGCAAGCCAGACACGGACCGGGCGATCAGATCGAGAACGGAGTGAGCGCGAGGAGGCGCTGGGACAGCGGCCGGGAAGCGGCACGCAGGGCTCGGGTCGACCGGAAGGGTGTACTGGACTCGGCGGGTAGCGGCGCAGCCTCGGAAAAGTGGCGCCGGCATAGGGGACGGCGGATCCGGCCTGGGGTCGGCCGAAAGCGTCGACGGTGGTTGGGGCTCGCTGGAAAAAGTTGGGGTTAGGGTTTGTGGGTTAGAAAAAATGGGTTTCAGAGTGGTGTGAGGGATGGTAGGACAGGAAGGGGTTTAAATAGGGAGAGATGAACGGGGGTTACCGAAATCCGGAGGGTTCCCGACCATTCGAAAAAGAATCGCCAAGGGTCGGCCGAACTCCCGAGAAACTCTCGGTCTCAAAGAAAACCAACAGAGAATTTCTCACTCTCTAATAAGAATGAATGGTTTGGAAAATAAATTAATGGCTAATGGATACATAAAGCTTAATGGGTTGCAAAATGGTTTATGGGTATGTATATTAGAAAGCTAAGGCTTTAAATGAGTTTAAATCTAATGGCCAAATATTCATGGATTTGGGTTTTGGGCCAAATAGTTTAGGCTTCTAACAAATGACTAGAAAGAATGACAATTAATATAATTTCTTTTTAGAAAAATTATAAATTAACCTTTTACAACTCTAAAAATTAATTTTAAAAAAATGTTTTATGGTTCCAATTGGGTTCGGGTCTGGCTGACAATCAAAATTCCAAGTTTCAATTATTTTGAAAAGAATTTTACACTTAACTGATTAAATAATAATACTAATATTAATTTAACAACACATAATTTAAATGATAAAAAATTAATTACTAAAAAATTGCAGGTTTCATAACCTTCACTCATTAAAAAATTTCATCCTCGAAATTAAAGGATAGAGTTAGGAATTACCTCAGGTCTCAAACAAGTACGGGTACTGCTCCCGCATCTCATCTTCTCTCTCCCAGGTAGACTCGCCAGGAGAATCGTGCCTCCACATAACTCTGACTATGGAAGTCACCGAAGTCCTGGTCCTCTTCTCACTTCTGTCCAAAATCGCCACAGGCTTCTCTGGTACTGTAAGACTCGGTCCAATCTCTAACTCCGAATGGTCCAAGATGTGACTCGGATCTGGAATATAGCGTCTGAGCTGTGAAATATGGAAAACGTTATGCACGCCCTCAAGATTAGCTGGTAGAGCTAACCGATATGCTACTTCACCAATTCGGCTCAAAACTTCAAATGGTCCGATATATCTGGGACTCAGCTTCCTAGCTCTGCCAAATCGGATAGTTCCTCTGGTAGGAGAAATCTTCACAAAGACACTATCTCCTTCTTCAAACTCCAGTGGTCAACGACTGCTATCTGCCCAATGCTTCTGCCTGTCTTGGACAATCCTGAGTTTGTCTCTAATCACCTTCACATTCTCTGCTGCATCAGTCACCATTTCAGGCCCCAGCAGTACTCTTTCTCCTACGTCGTCCCATACAAGTGGTGTGCGGCAACAACATCCATAAAGAGCTTCAAATGGTGTCATACTAATGCTAGCTTGATAACTGTTATTGTAGGAGAATTTTACTAAATGCAAGTGGTCTTTCCATGACCCTCCAAATTCCAAGATGCAAGATCTCAGCATATCTTCTAGCGTCTGGATGGTCCTCTCAGATTGTCCGTCGGTTTGGGGATGATAGGCTGTGCTGAACTTCAGTTTTGTTCCTAAGCTGTCATGCAAACTCTTTCAAAAATGTGAAGTAAATCTAGTATCTTGGTCAGATACAATACTTACCGGTACTCCATGAATTCGATAGATGTGCCGCATGTAAAGTGTCGCCAACTTCTCAGTGGATAAACCAACCTTGAAGGGGATAAAGTGAGCTGACTTAGGTAGTTGATCCACAATAACCCAAATGGCGTCCTTCCCTCCTTGGGATCGAGGCAATCCTGACACAAAGTCTATTGTTATATGCATCTACTTCCACTCCGGAATGTCCAACGGCTGTAGAAGTCCTACGGGTCTCTGTCTGCTAGCCTTCACTTGTTGGCAAATCAAGCATCTAGCCACAAATCTGGATACATCCTTCTTCATTCCATACCACCAAACGATGGTACGCATATTCTGATGCATCTTATTAGCTCTAGGATGTATGGAATACTGCGACTGGTGCGCTTCTTGCATCAGCTCATTCCTCAGTTCGCCAGATGCTACACACAGCCTCGTACCATTCTTCAATGCTCTGTCACTGGCGATAGAGAATCCTTCAAGTGTTCCTGCCAGCACTTCATCTCTGAGTTTGCAAAGCGTCTCGTCTTGGAATTGTGTCTCCTTGACTTTGTCTATCAGACTTGAACGCAATTGCAACTGCATCATGGTTGAGTCAGCTCTAGGTACAATAGCTTCTCGCCCCAGTTCCTTTATCTTCTCCTCAGGCAGTACAACCTCCAGACCAAGCTTCTCTATGTCATCCAACAAGTGCCGCTCCTTGGTCAAGAACATCGCCACTGGGTATCGACTAAGTGCATCTGCAACCACATTAGCCTTACCCGGATGGTACTGCAAGTCAATGTCAAAATCCTTCATCAGCTTCAGCCATCTTCTTTGTCCCATGTTCAGCTCTTTCTGAGTGAAAACATATTTTAGACTTTTGTGGTCTGTATATATTTCTACTCTCTCTCCATAGAGATAATGCTTCCATAGCTTCAATGCAAAGATGACTGCAGCCAACTCCAGATCATGTGTGGGATAGTTCTTCTTATGAGTCTGTAATTGCCTAGATGCGTAAGCAATCACTTTTCCATTTTGTTGAAGAACGCAACCCAGTCCTTTTCCAGAGGCATCGCTATAGATTGAGAAATCGCCGGTGTCACGACCCGTACCCGATTTTTTTCTAAACGGATACGAGACGTGTCCAAGCCAGCCTACGTCGCAGTGTCGATGGTAGAACGCTGTCACGGCCATGAAGATCAAAATCACAAATAATGCTCATTCACATAATTAATTTAACTTACAATGATCATAAGTTTTACATTTGTAGAAAAATATAAACTTGTACAAATAAATGAATGACTACAACTCAACTATCTATCCAGTCTCTAGGCTTTTGTCTACAATATTCTCGTCACTCTCCAAGCTAAGTGAATCCACGGCTAACCTGAAAATGTTGGTTTCTAGTCAGGAATGGAACGAGCACAATTCACTGAATGCAATTTCAATAAAGAAAATGACTATAAAACAAAGGTTAGACATCAATCATGAGTTTTGAAAATAAACAGTAAATACGAAAAACCAATAGCAAATAATAGACACAAAACACTTTTTCCAACTGTTAGAAGTACCTTTGATATGTGATCGGTCTCGGGACAATTATGCGACACGGTCTACACGGTCTAAAGTTACACGGTCTACAGTTACACGGTCTATAAAAAATATTGCAATAAAGAAACACTGTCTACAAAAAAATAATCATGAACTACACAATTTAAATGCAATAATAAACACGGTCTACACGGTCTAAGGTCAGATCACACATCCTTGGTACTTTTTATTCCCGACTCAACAATTTTTAATAGAAAATAATCACATAACCAATGGCCAACCAATGAAATATAGTGAAAATCAATATCAAAAATGCAGACAATAAACTGTACTCGCCTGTGGTCCTCTGCTGGTGAAACCGACAGTCTGAACTAGTCAATGTGCTACAATAGTCAAAACCCGTACAACAGTCCCCGGATGCTGAAATAGACAATACCAATGATCTCAGAATAGTCAAATTAGCTAAGATTTCCTGTCCTTAAGTCCAATTCTGGACATAGGGGCAAAACGATAATTTTGGGCAAAAACGATGTCCGCCGTTGGACCCGCTTTGCACCAAAAAGCGTGCCAGAGTCAACGGTCTCTAAAGTCGTCAAACTACATGTCTACGGATTCAGTTTTCCGATACGAATACCACCGTATGTCCAGAGTTGGATTTCGGCGGGCCGTGCACAAAATCGGCCGTTGAGTGGGACCGTGGGGCCCGCAAAACGACGTACGATTCAACTATCTCAAAATTGGACCAAACTTGGCATGCAGGACCAGAAAAATGATACGGTCCTGCTAGCACAAGTTTTATCTCAATCTGACGAGCGTGCACAAAGTAATTGAGAAATTTGCAAAGTGCACGATACGGTGAATTTTGACGGATACGTATCAAATTTGTCGTGCACACGCGACCAATTTGAATTCCGTCAAAGCCCACACGACCATGAAGCCAATACGTAGCTTTCGATGCTTTCGATTCACGACCACGTCACCCAGATTGGCGGGATGCACGTCGTATCGAAGAGTTTTTCAATATTTTACAATTTAAAAAAATATATTTTCGCCAATCTTTGAAATCTGATTTCTCGACGTACAGTCGACGAAATCAAACTCCGCAAGTTGGGTTGCAGAGCCCTATAGGTTGTCTAGGACTTCCTTCAAATAGTTTTCTAAATATTGCTGCTGTTTGGCGGTAATCTGCCTTCCAATGTGGGGTTTGGACTGACTCAGGTGTCCTGTTTTCAGCAGGTCGTCCTTGATGTTCGTGTCGATTTCTTGACGAATCTGAATAAATTCCATAAGAACTAATAGACGAGGGTTCTAGATGGTTATATGGACATTCTATAGGATTTCACGGGATAGAATTCCGTTGAATATTTGGAGAGAACTACGATGGCGAAGACGTACCTTGCGCTTGCAAGTACTGCTGCTGCTGATTGGTTTTGCCCCGCGCGCGCGCAGCCTTCCGGTGGCTCTCCGGCGGCCTGGCAGCGTCGCGGCGGTGCGCACAGACCTGGGGTCGTCTATGGTGGCCGTGTGTTGTGTGGGATCGGTTCTAGGGTTTAGTGGTTCGTCCAATTTCCCTCTCGCTGAATCGCTATATATATATATATATATATATATATATATATATATATATAGGTTTTGCCTTAAGGCTCGGGTCTGCCTGGAAAAATTCATACGCGGGCTGGGATAGCTCTCAGGTTCCCAGGGTGTGTGTGGGCCGGCTTAAGATGGCTTGGGCTGAGGGGATTGGTCCATTTGCTGATTGATGGGGTCTGGCTTTGGGGATTCTCGTGAGGAAACTAGGCTGGCTGTTTGTGACTTCATGGGATCGGTCCACTGTTCCTTGCGGGAACAGTGCTTGGTTCCTCTTCCCTTTCGTACTGCTGCTGTTGCTCTTGCATATTTCATTTTTCCTTTTTCTCTTTTTTTTTTCCTTTTTATATACAGTAAGTGTATATATATGCATATACACACACGCGTACGTATATATGTATTTATATATATATCTATCCCCATATCCACCTATACATGTTTCTTTTATATTTACCCATACATACACACATATCTAATATATATTCGTATAGACACTAATTTCTATATTTCTTATATATATATATATATATATATATATATATATATATATATATATATATATATATATATATATATATATATATTTTTATATATTTCTTATATATATATATATATTTCTTATATATATATATATATATATATATATATATATATATATATATATATATATATATATATATATATATATATATATATACCTTTATAAAAAAAATATATATATATATATATACCTTTATATATATACAAAAATATACATGTATAATTAAATATATACATATCTATATATTCACATATACCTATATATATACGATTATATATATATATACATGTATATATAAAAAAAAAAAAATATATATATATATATATATATATATATATATATATATATACATATATATATATATATATATATATATATATATATATATATATATATATATATACATGTATATAAACCCATACAATATATTTTTATATATACAAGTATTCACCCCTATAATATATATTCATTTATACATACACACACATATTATACATATATTTATATATATATATATATATATATATATATATATATATATATATATATATATATATATATATATATATCCTTGATAGAGAATAAAATACTAATAACTATTTTTAATAAATAATTTATTTATCTAATAACCACAATATTAGCATTAATAATAATAATAAACCTAAAAACACTGTAATCAAACCAATAATATATTTATTTGACAAAATAATACAACCCATAATAATAAAATAATATTATATAATAATAACCCTAATAATATTGATAATAATATTGATAACGAAATTCAATAAATCCATAATGATTTATACAACGTCACTGATTCTCACTAATAATAATATTTATAATATTTAAATACGAATACATAGAAATATTCATCAATTTATCAAAATGGAATATAACACTATCTTACAAAATACGTCAACACGTATGTCATTGGACGTGCCGCATGACTACTTGGGCTTGGCTCAGTTCGGGTCCCGTCCAGACTGGTTTGGTACAACCGGTCTTCCGAAAACTCAATAATATAATTAACTAATAAATAAAGTCTTCGGTACGGGTTAAGTCGCAACTTGGCCTGGTTTTCTTAGTTAGGACATCACTATGGCTCGGCCTTCCTTGGCATAGATTATACACTAGTCAAGGCACGTCACTGTACTATCCATGCCATGGTTCCTAGTCGTCAAGTACTTCGAAACTCAGCCATGGCTAAAAACATCTACCGTAATAATAAACTAAATAATTATTTATAATAATCTAAATTCACCATTTAAATAAAATAAATAAAATAAAAATATTTCAAAATTTTCGGGAAGGGGAGCTACAAATCTACCCACCTTAAAATAATTTCGTCCTCAAAATTTTAACTCATAAGCATGCCAAAAATTCAAACATAAAAATAAAAATATATAAATCCACTATTACCACAATATCCTTGAATTTTAACTTCTCCGAACTATTTATATCCTCCTCCTAGCCATTTCGTAACTACGAATCATCGAGGACTTCTACCCACCTTTGGTCACACTACTCCCTCAATGGTATGTCCCTAAAACTTTTAATCTTCCCACTACTTGCTAAAATGGATATCTACTGCTTTTGGCTTCTATAATCTTCTCCTATCTATCAAATAACCCAAAATATAACAGACAACCCATTTACACAAGTAGCTCAGAAATATTGGTAAGTTCTAATAAGATCATTTGTCACTCTACAATAGGAAGGACAGGAAGATAGGAAAAATAATCGAGAGCGATTATGAAGATCCTAAAGCGGTAGAGGGTATCCAATGATGTAGACAGGATGAAAGTTTATAAGCCCTTGTCTTATTTGCTAGTACGTGCTACTCTAGTCCAGTCACTTGCTAAATCGAAGAACTCTTCGTTACTTAGAGGGGCCTGCAATCCGAGCAATACAAGAGTTCCGTTCTCAAAATTCTAAACAAGGTTCCCTAATAGAACGAAATTTGAGAAATCAAGATTGTGACCTTTCCGTGTTTATTTAAACACACGAGCAAGGGTATAAATGTAATACAAGATCGTATCTCGACTTCCAAGTAGTTGGAGTAAAGGTTACGAATGACTTCTCATTCTAAGAGGTGGTGACTACGTAGCAGGTATAGGGGCCTATTTCAAACAGTTCGGTTTTATAGTCCAAAATATGGTGGTATGCATGGATGGGTTCTACTGGGTCTTAATGGGCTCCCTATTGGACGTCAGTCATTGGTTGAATGAACATTGGATTTCAATCTATATGGACTAGACAAGATTCCGATGATAAAACTATGTCTACTAAGTTAGGGTAACCTAGAATAGGATTCCTTCCTAGTGGTTGAGCTAGTTACTTGGTCAGGTTGGTTAGCTAAGTTCCTAAAGTCCAAAATGTGCCTTCGGTGACTTTTGTGTTTAAGTAGCACATGAGGCCTCAGTTGGACGGTACACTATTGGCAGGTGCGTAGTGGGCTTCGAGTTGATCACAACCATATATTGGGTCGAATGAACTGAGTCGAAGTTAAGGCTCTAATGGAAGTCGAAAAGTATACCGGGTAGGTACTATGGTAAGAGTTATAGCTAGTCCTTTTAACCAGAAAGTCGTAGCACAAAAATAGAGTACAAGGGGACAGGTTTGAGTGGAACATATATACCTAGATGAAGGTGAACTCGTCTAGGCCCTGCATATGCAGTTTGTTGGAAGATAACAGCTGGTCTCGCGCTCCGAATATGAATGACACGGCCGGGGACACAAAATGATCTAAATGAAAAGTGGGAGTCCAAGGGTACTAATCATTATCCTAATGGAAGTTATTCTAATCACTCGGTAATCCTGGTATATCCTAAATTTTTTATTTTTTTTAGGAAGCTTACAGTCTACCCACCTTAGAAGCTAAGACATAGTTTTAGGAATATTGAGGTTAGAGGTTTCCCAAAGTCCGAATACTGTACCTCGACTCTTTGTTAATAGGGAATAAGGCACGGCGTATCGGAATACGGTAGATATAGTCAAGTCAAGGATCGTTTCTCAATAAATGGAAAACGAGCGTGTACAATGACACACGGTCGATAAAATAGAATGACCTACTCGTCCGCAGTATACGAGAGTTTCCGATGGGGTAACCATCTCCAAGGCACAACATAAGAAAAGATTTCTAACAACTGAGTCAAGAAATTCTATTGTGTCAACCTGCCAGGCTATGGTCACAAGGTTTGTAGTGATCAGGTATTGCTGTTGACAACTGGTAGGTCATAGTATGACAGGGTATTTAAGCTATGGTATTGGCTAAGCTAGTGACTGTGGTGTTCCAACACTAGTTAGGTCTTAAAAATAAAATTTACATAACTAGAGTAATATTTGTTGGAAACCAATCTCGGGATGAGTGTCACGGTAAATGATTACCCTTTTGTCCACTCATCTCATGTCTAACTGTGGGTTTTGGTCGAAGAAAGGTTGGGTTAAGGCTTAAGGGTTGCTAGTTAAAGCAAGCTTCAAGCAATTGATTAGAGACTCACAACATTTGGTTTCTTGCAAAGGGACGATCTCCTAGTTTGGCATTTTGACTAAGGGTAGAACCCTAATCGTTCTTAAATTCAGAGGGCTTGAAAGTCCCAAAAGTAGTTTGAGGGACGAGAGGTGTCACGCCCCGCTCCCGTAGGAGCGATCGTCCTCGCTAAGGCGTGATGCCGCACGAGCCTAGATTGCGCTCGTGCAAGGCGGGTTCCATAACGGCCGATTTCAGCGGCTGTGACGAGGTCGTCGCACAGAAGTCCCGTGCAGAGACATTGATTTATAGCAGCGGAATAAGAACCAAACACAAGTTATTCAAAAGAAACTCTTTATTGATATTGGAACAACGATTACATTTGGGGCGCAAGGCCAATATTACAAGTCTCTCATGCTCACTCAAGCTCACTTTTCTCTCATTACAAGTTCACTCTGCTCTCTCTCGCTCATCTCTCAATATTTATCGATCCAGCGGAAGCTTCGGAAGGCGATGTCCATACATTATGTCCCGTATAAGTCTTTACTCCATGCGGCCGCACGCTTCGAATCGCCAAGGAACTCCGTGCCTCGACGCATCCAAGCGAACTCCGCGCCACGAGCTTCTACCTGTGCCTGCACATGAAATACTGTGTGGGTGTCAGTACCACTGTACTGGTGGAGTGAGCTTCTCGCCCACCCATACAAAACCTACACGTTCATTTACTTTGTGCAGCTTAAATCCCTTTTCGATTGTCTTTCTACTCTCGCCTTAGGTTCAGTTTTTAGGACCGACGCCTTGGCGCAACTTGTGTGTCAAAACCATCCCGTGCTTGCAATGTCAACGTTACTCATACTTTGCCTCTAGACCACTTCTCGTGCCACAACGTTAACCTATCAGGTCGTGCTTGCCTTTCGGCCAGAATCAGAGACGCAACTACGCGGTAGTACCCAATTTCCTTATGATCGTGCTATAACTCCTTTGTGCCGTGCCTCGCAACTCGGTGCGACTCAACCATATCGCCGCCTCGCGGCCCCTTTGTTACTTTGATCGCCAACTGACTTTGCCTTGCGGCGGTTTCCTTGACTTAAACTCAAACAACTCAACCAACTTATGCAACTATATGCCGACAACTCAAGACTCAATGCCACATCTCGTGCCGAAGTACGTCGCCTATGTTGTAACCATTATGTAAGCCCAAACATGTGTACTCTAACTTGTATACACCTTCGACAACTCAACTCAATCCAAAGGCATACCCGCGGATCTGCCGCTATGCCGACTCATCTATATGATTTGGTCACTGACTCCCCGAGCCATAGTGGACTCCTTTTTGCTGAGTATAGGATGGACCTTCTTTGGGTAGCTAGCCCTATTCCGTGTCCACCGAATACTTTGCCCCAGGCTCAGCTTATTTGGCTCCCAGAGCCTTTATGTTTCCTTAGGCCGCAATCGGTCCCGTGGCGCCACAGGTTGCCGATTCGGGGAAACTCTACCTTGTCGACAAGTTGTCCATGACCATGCAAGACCGACTCAAACTGACGTCTCACATAGTCATTCACTTCTGGTGTTACCATCTCTTTTAGTGCCATTCCTCTCTTTTAGTGCCATTTCTCACATCTGAGATCTTGCCTCGACGACCCGTAGTCGCGAGCATTGTTCTTTCTTGCCTCAACGACCCAGTCGTGAGCATTTCTTTCTTTCTTCCTTTCTTTTAACTCAAGACAACAACTTATTTAGACACTTTCCAAAACTCAACTAATCAATCGTGGCCCGTGCCTTTAAAAACTCTAGGATCGTACAATCGTGCCTCAAACCGACTTCTGTTCTATGTGAAGTTATTGCCCAAGTCATACTTTATATGACGGGCCTTGGGATCGTGGGACTATTTAACCTGACAACCGCAGAATAAGTGGGACAGTACTTGGAATGACTTAGATCGACCGGCATAACTTTGCCTAACTTACTCAAGCCTACACTTAACGAACAAAGGCTGCGCCGAGCCTTGCTCCGAGGGAACGTGCCGTGCACGTACTCAACTTTGGACGACCAAGTCATTTGGGTGCTTAGACTTACGCCAGCAGTCATGCGACGCACTTAACTCTTGGACAAGCCAGGGCTATGCCAAGCCCTGGACGATGGGACCGTGCATGCTTTAACAAGCATTCACGTAGGTGACGCCTATGACTTAGGCTATTTCATAACTTTGTGTCGAAGACATACTTCCCTTCTCCCAAGCTACGGGACGAAGGACCGAGTGTCATTTTCAAAGCACGACGTGCACCAACTCTAAGCCGACCGTGGGACGTTTTCCATGTTCTAACTCATTTTGACCCGTCGGGATTATTCCCTTAGCTATGTGGATACGTAGCTTTTATTATCAAGCCTAACTTGTGCAAGTTGAAAACACGATTTATTATGTGAAGGCAAACATGAGAGAGTTCACCGAAACTACCCCACCTGAGCGATGTCTTCAACGGCCGTCGCAAGGCCAAGTCCGAACGCCGTCGGCATTTCGATTCCTCCGATTGACTGAGCGGAACGGGACACTACAACATACACCACTCAGAACAAGTCTCGTCCTCGAGACTTACTGAGTACTTACTTATTGACTTACCACTTTACTTGCCTTTCTAGAACTCTCGCATACACTTCGCCTATGCGTTTCCTCAATCCGAGCCACGCTCGCACTACCCTCAATCTTTTCTTCGAATCTCTATTTCAAAATCCTCAACACTTTTCCATTCCTCAAGTCTCACTTGATTCAACATATCACTTGGTTGGATCGTGCACATATTCTAGGCGTCCCCAAAATACATGCATTTCAGCCAAGCCTTGTGATAGAGAATCTGCCGTCGCCACTCGAGTCGGATTCGTGCACGTATTCAAGCGTCCCTGATATACATGCATCTCAACCGAGCTCGCGAGTGGTGCCACCATAACTTCTATCGCTTTGGGCCGGGACGTCCGCCTATTCGCTAGGCCATGTCTTTTGGCTAAAGTCATTCGTCAGTATTGGAATCATAGTTCCCAAACAACAATATCAACACTGACCCCATCCTAAGGTCAAACCAAGTTGATAGTACGGGTTTTTCTACCCAAGCTTGCATCACTCCGATTTCTAAACATCGAGCATCGATTTCCTACGCACATCCCAACATTCGCCGTACGGGGTCCGAGTCATTCGGTAAAGCCATCCTACAACAACTCGCGTTCGACCAAATTCTCCGACGTATTAATATCGCTCGTTCAACAAACCATTTCGTATAGTCTATCTCTTCGAACACGTTCGACATAATCTGCCTATCAAATCCTTCCAAGTCAAGCACGTTACTACGTAATTCGCTGCTAAACCATAATCCACATTTTACATTTCCGAAGTCGTCTATTCCAATTCACGAAACCGATCACAAGGTCGTCTAGCTTAACAACGTGTTGCGCCCCGATCTCACGCGAGTCAGATTAACCGCGGTGGGCATGAATCACCATGCACGCTCCCGCGAGATAGTCAGTCTCATCGGGACGTAACTCTTGTTTTGTGTCTAGACTAATTCATTCTCGATGCGCGGATTGGACCTACTCAATCCTCAAGTTCATTTCATTCATCGATCACAAGTCAAAGCATCCTCGAATCTTCCTTCGCATCAAACCGACAAGTCGAGACAATCAAAGTTGCCGCGTCCTGATCTTCCGAGTCCGATTGTTCCCGCGACATGAATCACCATGTCAGCGCTCACGCGGAACGATCGCCTCAAATCCGACGCAACGCATGTGCGAGGCTAAAGTTGTGCTCGCGCAAGACAAGAATGTCGACGTTGTGGTTATTCGCGTAACCATCAAGACACCTTCATTTGCATCTAACATTCATCTCAACCAAAGTCCTAAGTATTGCATCCAACCGAACCATAACACTTGCACGATCGTCCTTCGCCGAATCAGAGTACCCCCGAGTTATCGCATATCGATCTTTGATACGCCTCAATACCATCGACGATATACGTAACCTGACGATCTTCCTTTGCAACCAATTTCGAGTAGTGCGAATGATGTTATCGTCCAACTGGATAGTCTCCTCGACATTCATAACACCAATTCCGATCATTTTCCCTCGAATCATTTACGATATCAATTTCCTCCAACCAATTTCACGTATTCTTCATCCGTCCATCTTAGGTCATCGACCAACTTATTTTTCTCAATTCGCATCGTTCGACATCCCTGAGCCTATCGCATACACCACTCAGGAATGAAGTCATTCAACCAATCCTCAACTTATTATTTGATTCATAATCGACTTCTTCGAATCCCGTTCGAACCATTCCTCAAAACCCAAGCACGCTTATCTATATCGCACCGACGATATCATCGCTCGATAGCACCCCTATTGATACTCATCTTACTTTACTAAATCGAGTCCAACACATTCTAGCTCGACGCTATTCAGTTCCCGCACTCGACTTTCCTAAGGTCGACGCAACTTTGGTGTATATGCCCAGCCCGACTTAGCCAACCGTGCTTACGTAAACCATCTTTTTGTTTTCTTATCAAAAACTGTTCACCTATGTTTTACAAAATAGATAGACTTATTGTATGGACATCCCATGGGTCATTTGAGAGAGAGCGCACCAACGATTTCAACTTTGCGGAAGCAACGATTCAGAGTTTGCGGAAACAACGGAGTTAAAGAATTCAATCGATAGTCCAAGGACGTAAAGCCGTACTCTGATACCATTATGTCACGCCCCGCTCCCGTAGGAGCGATCGTCCTCGCTAAGGCGTGATGCCGCACGAGCCTAGATTGCGCTCGTGCAAGGCGGGTTCCATAACGGCCGATTTCAGCGGCTGCGACGAGGTCGTCGCACAGAAGTCCCGTGCAGAGACATTGATTTATAGCAGCGGAATAAGAACCAAACACAAGTTATTCAAAAGAAACTCTTTATTGATATTGGAACAACGATTACATTTGGGGCGCAAGGCCAATGTTACAAGTCTCTCATGCTCACTCAAGCTCACTTTTCTCTCATTACAAGTTCACTCTGCTCTCTCTCGCTCATCTCTCAATATTTATCGATCCAGCGGAAGCTTCGGAAGGCGATGTCCATACATTATGTCCCGTATAAATCTTTACTCCATGCGGCCGCACGCTTCGAATCGCCAAGGAACTCCGTGCCTCGACGCATCCAAGCGAACTCCGCGCTACGAGCTTCTACCTGTGCCTGCACATGAAATACTGTGTGGGTGTCAGTACCACTGTACTGGTGGAGTGAGCTTCTCGCCCACCCATACAAAACCTACACGTTCATTTACTTTGTGCAGCTTAAATCCCTTTTCGATTGTCTTTCTACTCTCGCCTTAGGTTCAGTTTTTAGGACCGGCGCCTTGGCGCAACTTGTGTGTCAAAACCATCCCGTGCTTGCAATGTCAACGTTACTCATACTTTGCCTCTAGACCACTTCTCGTGCCACAACGTTAACCTATCAGGTCGTGCTTGCCTTTCGGCCAGATTCAGAGACGCAACTACGCGGTAGTACCCAATTTCCTTACGATCGTGCTATAACTCCTTTGTGCCGTGCCTCGCAACTCGGTGCGACTCAACCATATCGCCGCCTCGCGGCCCCTTTGTTACTTTGATCGCCAACTGACTTTGCCTTGCGGCGGTTTCCTTGACTTAAACTCAAACAACTCAACCAACTTATGCAACTATATGCCGACAACTCAAGACTCAATGCCACATCTCGTGCCGAAGCACGTCGCCTATGTTGTAACCATTATGTAAGCCCAAACATGTGTACTCTAACTTGTATACACCTTCGACAACTCAACTCAATCCAAAGGCATACCCGCGGATCTGCCGCTATGCCGACTCATCTATATGATTTGGTCACTGACTCCCCGAGCCATAGTGGACTCCTTTTTGCTGAGTATAGGATGGACCTTCTTTGGGTAGCTAGCCCTATTCCGCGTCCACCGAATACTTTGCCCCAGGCTCAGCTTATTTGGCTCCCAGAGCCTTTATGTTTCCTTAGGCCGCAATCGGTCCCGTGGCGCCACAGGTTGCCGATTCGGGGAAACTCTACCTTGTCGACAAGTTGTCCATGACCATGCAAGACCGACTCAAACTGACGTCTCACATAGTCATTCACTTCTGGTGTTACCATCTCTTTTAGTGCCATTCCTCTCTTTTAGTGCCATTTCTCACATCTGAGATCTTGCCTCGACGACCCGTAGTCGCGAGCATTGTTCTTTCTTGCCTCAACGACCCAGTCGTGAGCATTTCTTTCTTTCTTCCTTTTTTTAACTCAAGACAACAACTTATTTAGACACTTTCCAAAACTCAACTAATCAATCGTGGCCCGTGCCTTTAAAAACTCTAGGATCGTGCAATCGTGCCTCAAACCGACTTCTGTTCTATGTGAAGTTATTGCCCAAGTCATACTTTATATGACGGGCCTTGGGATCGTGGGACTATTTAACCTGACAACCGCAGAATAAGCGGGACAGTACTTGGAATGACTTAGATCGACCGGCATAACTTTGCCTAACTTACTCAAGCCTACACTTAACGAACAAAGGCTGCGCCGAGCCTTGCTCCGAGGGAACGTGCCGTGCACGTACTCAACTTTGGACAACCAAGTCATTTGGGTGCTTAGACTTACGCCAGCAGTCATGCGACGCACTTAACTCTTGGGCAAGCCAGGGCTATGCCAAGCCCTGGACGATGGGACCGTGCATGCTTTAACAAGCATTCACGTAGGCGACGCCTATGACTTAGGCTATTTCATAACTTTGTGTCGAAGACCAACTTCCCTTCTCCCAAGCTACGGGACGAAGGACCGAGTGTCATTTTCAAAGCACGACGTGTACCAACTCTAAGCCGACCGTGGGACGTTTTCCATGTTCTAACTCATTTTGACCCGTCGGGATTATTCCCTTAGCTATGTGGATACGTAGCTTTTATTATCAAGCCTAACTTGTGCAAGTTGAAAACACGATTTATTATGTGAAGGCAAAGATGAGAGAGTTCACCGAAACTACCCCACCTGAGCGATGTCTTCAACGGCCGTCGTAAGGCCAAGTCCGAACGCCGTCGGCATTTCGATTCCTCCGATTGACTGAGCGGAACGGGACACTACAAGAGGAGAACGAGTAACTTATTCACCTGACTGGCCGATGGTAGCTACACTTGTGTATACAACTATCATAGCCATGGGGGATACTTTGTACCTCTCTATCAAATACGAGCTTTCGTCTTTCCAAATCAGTGAAGGACAAAAACGAATAAAGAGTTCAATAAAGATATCACTGAATACAAATTCGTGATTCAAAGGTGAATGTATAGTTCAAGAGGAATTATCAAAGCAGTCGCGGATGAGATCCTAGAGACATCTACATCTCAATCCACGTAGGTTAATAAGAGGGAGAGCGAACCGAGTGTACTACGGCTGATCAGACCGTAATATATCAATTCTGATTAGACAATATGTGAGTGGGCGTCCCCAATAAACATATGTCTTGAATCAAGCTCGATAAAAGAGTAAGCTTGCAAAACTAGGCTGTGATAGCAACATTGGTCAAAATAGTCAAATTACAAGTACGCTAGAATTTGAAAGGAGTTACAAGTAGTTTGAGTTTTGTTAGAATCAAACCTTACCCGGTGTTCTTGCTTACACGGTTATCCTACTATCTTCTTATCCGTAATGCCTTGGCGACTAATGGGTTATGAACCTCTAAACTCTATATTCTAGGTAACCTATTGGCGTCAAACAATATCCTCGTCAATAGGTCACAAGGACCACGGAATGCTAGATCGGGAGACACGCTACCCAATCTCACAGAACTTCCACTACTATTGGCTTTGGATCTTATGTGATATGCATGGCATTGTCCTATCCTCTATGGTATCCCAACTTTTAATCATGTTTGAAGTCAATTCACCGTGGATTACGCCTCGCCCGTATACTCTGGCTGTGGTAACCCTTGGTTTCGTAACTCAACATGATACCAAATAGAACACTTCTTAACTCTATCCAATATTGGCTCAAGGGTATCTACGATCAAGAGAGGACCACTAGTCATAGTTTTGGCAATATCCCATCACCTATATTTTCTTAAAATAATTTCACTTCTAGGGGTTGTGTCTCGCCAGTACGCTGCTGGCTGTAGTGTTTCCATAGTTTCCCAAAATTTAATTAAAAGGCGACAGTGCGCTGCTGTCCTACCATTATGAGTTAACTAATATTCCTTTAACTATATATGTAAAAACTCATGAGCTTCTAGAGATTCAAGCAGGTCGACTAGGAATAAAACGAAAGTATTTGTCCTATCAGTCACCACCCTTTGAATGAAAGATCGAACATGGAGGAAATAACTAACGACAAATTAAAGGGATACAAATATTCTAGTATCCATTTCATATGTATTCAAACCATGGAGGAAAAATCTTGAATCAAACTAACTCAAGGTTCGTATATGGGTAACATAATCGAAATTATATAAAATAATAATTCTTAGGGCGAATTAGGAACTAAAAAGGCAATTTGGTCTAAGGTATGAGGATGGTATCTAAGAGACCAAGAGGAGGAACTGAACAATTTATTAAGGTTAGATTATCAATCCTAGGAAGCCCGATTCTCACCAAGTGAATAATCTATCCACATTGGGTCATATCGTCATATCAAAAGGTAAAGGTATACCTATGGGGATCTGACAAACTATCAAAATTGATAACTCCTCATCTACATTGCATGGCCTAGACTACCCATCGGTGAATTTGTATGAGGGACTCCTAGTCCTAGCCATTCTCTTAAATTAAATTAATCTTAATTCGTGAATGAGCATTTTCTAGTCGCAGGCTCGCAATAGTACGACTAACTTAAGTACTATCATGAGTTCATATGATTTACGAAGACTGACCTGCATGGGTCACCACAAAAACTTGTCACGACCCGCACCCGTTTTTTTTCTAAACGGATACGAGACGTGTCCAAGCCAGCCTACGTCGCAGTGTCGGCGGTAGAACGCTGTTATGGCCATGAAGATCAAAATCACAAATAATGCTCATTCACATAATTAATTTAACTTACAATGATCACAAGTTTTACATTTGTAGAAAAATATAAACTTGTACAAATAAATGAATGACTACAACTCAACTATCTATCTAGTCTCTAGGCTTTTGTCTGCAATATTCCCGTCACTCTCCAAGCTAAATGAATCCGCGGCTAACCTGAAAATGTTGGTTTCCAGTCAGGAATGGAACGAGCACAATTCACTGAATGCAATTTTAATAAAGAAAATGACTATAAAACAAAGGTTAGACATCAATCATGAGTTTTGAAAATAAACAGTAAATACGGAAAACCAATAGCAAATAATAGACACAAAACACTTTCCCCAACTGTTAGAAGTACCTTTGATATGTGATTGGTCTCGGGACAATTATGCGACACGGTCTACACGGTCTAAAGTTACACGGTCTACAGTTATACGGTCTACAGTTACACGGTCTACAGAAAATATTGCAATAAAGAAACACTGTCTACAGAATAATAATCACGAACTACACAGTTTAAATGCAATAATAATCACGGTCTACACTGTCTACTTTGCAATAAATAAATCACTGTCTACACGGTCTACTTTGCAATAAATAAATCACTATCTACACTGTCTACAAGAAATAAATGCAATAATAAACACGGTCTACACTGTGTACACGGTCTAAGGTCAGATCACACTTCCTTGGTACTTCTCATTCCCGACTCAACAATTTTTAATAGAAAATAATCACATAACCAATGGCCAACCAATGAAATATAGTGAAAATCAATATCGAAAATGCAGACAATAAACTATACTCGCCTGTGGTCCTCTGCTGGTGAAACCGACAGTCTGAACTAGTCAATGTGCCACAATAGTCAAAACTCGTACAACAGTCCCCGGATGCTGAAATAGACAATACCAATGATCTCAGAATAGTCAAATTAGCTTGGATTTCCTGTCCTTAAGTCCAATTCTGGACATAGGAGCAAAACGATAATTTCGGGCAAAAACGATGTCCGTCGTTGGACCCGCTTTGTACCGAAAAGCGTGCTAGAGTCAACAGTCTCTAAAGTCGTCAAATTACATGTCTACGGATTTAGTTTTCCGATACGAACTCTACCGTATGTCCAGAGTTGGATTTCGGCGGGCCGTGCTAAAAATTGCCCGTTGAGTGGGACCGTGGGGCCTGCAAAACGATGTACGATTCAACTGTCTCAGATTTGGACCAAACTTGGCATGCAGGACCAGAAAAATGATACGATCCTGCTGGCGCAAGTTTCGTCTCGATCTGACGAGCGTGCATAAAGTAATTGAAAAATTTGCAAAGTGCACGATACGGTGAATTTCGACGGATACGTATCAAATTCGTCGCGCACACGCGACCAATATGAATTCCGTCAAAGCCCACACGACTACGAAGCCGATACGCAGCTTTTGATGCTTTCGGTTCGTGACCACGTCGCCCAGATTGGTGGGACGCACGTCGTATCGAAGACTTTTTTAATATTTTATAATTTAAAAAACATGTTTTCGCCAATCTTTGAAATCTGATTTCTCGACGTACAGTCGACGAAATCAAACTCCGTAAGTTGGGTTGCAGAGCCCTATAGGTTGTCTAGGACTTCCTTCAAATAGTTCTCTAAATATTGCTACTGCTTGGCGACAATTTGCCTTCCAATGTGGGGTTTGGACTGACTCAGGTGTCCTGTTTTTAGCAGGTTTTCCTCGATGTTCGCGTCGATTTCTCGACGAATCTGAATAAGTTCCATAAGAACTAATAGACGGGGGTTCTAGATGGTAATATATACATTCTATAGGATTTCACGGGATAGAATTCCGTTGAATATTTGGAGAGAACTACGATGGGAAGACGTACCTTGCGCTTGCAAGTACTGATGCTGCTGATTGGTTTTGCCTTGCGCGCGCGCAGCCTTCCGGCGGCTCTTCGACGGCCTGGCAGCGTCGCGACGGTGCGCACAGACCTGGGGTCGTCCATGATGGCCGTGTGTTGTGTGGGATCGGTTCTAGGGTTTAGTGGTTCGTCCAATTTCCCTCTCGCTGACTCGCTATATATATATATATACAGGTTTTGCCTTAAGGCTCGGGTCTGTCTGGAAAAAGGCATACGCGGGCTGGGATAGCTCTCGGGTTCCCAGGGTGTGTGTGGGCCGACTTAAGATGGCTTGGGCTGAGGGGATTGGTCCATTTGCTGATTGCTGGGGTCTGGCTTTGGGGATTCTCGTGAAGAAACTAGGCTAGCTGTTTGTGACTTCATGGGATCGGTCCATTGTGGTTGTTTGTGACTTCATGGGATCGGTCCACTGTTCCTTGCGGGAACAGTGCTTGGTTCCTCTTCCCTTTAGTATTGCTGATGTTGCTCTTGCACATTTTTTTTTCCTTTTTCTCTTTTTTTTCCTTTCTATATACAGTAAGTGTATATATATGCATATACACACACGCGTACGTATATATGTATTTATATATATATATCTATCCCCATATCCACCTATACATGTTTCCTTTATATTTACCCATACATACACATATATCTAATATATATTCGTATAGACACTTATTTCTATATTTCTTATATATATATATATATATATATTTTTTTTCTTATATATATATATATATATATATATATATATATATATATATATATATATATATATATATACCTTTATATATATATACACAAATATACCTGTATAATTAAATATATACATATCTATATATTCACATATACCTATATATATATACGATTATATATATATATATACATGTATATACACCCATACAATATATTTTTATATATACAAGTATTCACCCCTATAATATATATTCATTTATACGTACACACACATATTATACATATATTTATATATATATATCCTTGATAGAGAATAAAATACTAATAACTATTTTTAATAAATAATTTATTTATCTAATAACCACAATATTAGCATTAATAATAATAATAAACCTAATAACACTGTAATCAAACCAATAATATATTTATTTGACAAAATAATACAACCCATAATAATAAAATAATATTATATAATAATAACCCCAATAATATTGATAATAAAACAAAATAATAATATTGATAACGAAATTCAATAAATCCATAATGATTTATACAACGTCACTGATTCTCACTAATAATAATATTTATAATATTTAAATACGAATACTTAGAAATATTCATCAATTTATCAAAATAGAATACAACACTATCTTACAAAATACGTCAACACGTATGTCATTGGACGTGTCGCATGACTACTTGGGCTTGGCTCAGTTCGGGTCCCGTCCAGACTGGTTTGGTACAACCGGTCTTCCGAAAACTCAATAATATAATTAACTAATAAATAAAGTCTTCGGTACGGGTTAAGTCGCAACTTGGCCTGGTTTTCTTAGTTAGGACGTCACTATGGCTCGGCCTTCCTTGGCATGGATAATATACTAGTCAAGGCACGTCACTGTACTATCCATGCCATGGTTCCTAGTCGTCAAGTACTTCGAAACTCAGCCATGGCTAAAAATATCTACCGTAATAATAAACTAAATAATTATTTATAATAATCTAAATTCACCATTTAAATAAAATAAATAAAATAAAATATTTCAAAATTTTCGGAAAGGGGAGCTATAGCCGGTACCTGCGGGTAGCGCAAGTATCGGTGCTGTTGTAAGTCTCTTCTTCAATTCCTCAAACGACGCCTGACAAGCTTCCGTCCAGATGAACTCTTCATTCTTCCGAGTGAGCTTCGTCATTGGTTCAGCAATCTTGGCAAAATCCTTCACAAACTTTCGGTAGTAGCCAGCCAAGCCCAAGAAACTTCTGATTTCAGCAACTGAGCTTGGGGTAGACCACTTCTCAACAACAACTATCTTCTTAGGGTCTACCAAAATTCCTTCTCCTGTGACAATATGGCCAAGAAAATCTACCTTGTCTAGAAAGAATTCATACTTGGATAGCTTACCATATAACTTCTCTTTTCTCAAAGTTTCTAGAACTTTCCTGAGGTGCTCTTCATGCTCCTCTTCAGTCTTCGAGTAGATCAGGATGTCATCGATGAAGAAAATAACAAACTGATCTAGATATTCATGGAAAACCTTGTTCATAAGGTTCATGAACACAGCAGGAGCATTTGGCAGTCGAAACGGCAAGACCAAGAATTCAAACTGCACATACTTGGTGTTGAATGCCGTCTTGAGAATGTCCTCCTTCCTGACCTTGATCTGATGGTAGCCGGATCTGAGGTCTATCTTCGAGAACACCTTGGCTCCACTGAGTTGGTCAAAAAGGTCATCGATTCGGGGCAAAGGATGCTTGTTCTTGATGGTTATATTGTTCAGCGTCCGGTAGTCGATGCACATCCTCACAGTTCTGTCCTTCTTGGAAACAAACAAGACAGGTGCTCCCCAGGGTGAAGCTCCGTCTCGGATAAATCCTAAAGCCTTCAGTTCATTGATCTGATCCTTCATCTCCTTGGCATCCTTCGGGTTGACTCTGTAGCATCCCTTAGAAATAGAAGAAGAGCCAGGGATTAGGTCAATGGTGAACTCTATGTCTCGATCTGGGGGTAATCCGGGTAGACTATCAGGAAAGACATCCATAAATTCTGCTATGATAGGATGGGGAAGTCTGAGTTCTTCTGTGATAGAGGTGTAGGTAACACACTCCATATCCTCCGGAGTTCGAAAGATTTCAAACTCCGGCTCTCCAGGTGGGCTGAAGACTACACATCCTCTGTGACAGTCTATCAGCGCATGATGCTTACTCAACCAGTCCATCCCTAGGACTAAATCATAATTGGGTAAGGGCATCACAAGTAAAGGTGCTATGAATTGGTGACCTGATATGGTGATAGGGCAGTTACAGGTCTCAGTGATGGGTAGGGGTCCTCCACCGGTCATGACTCTACATATCTTCTTGCTAAAGCCCGTATCTATGTGGTGTACAGAGATAAATTTTGTGGATATGAAACTATGTGATGCTCCTGAATCAAATAAAGCTAAGACAGGATAGGAATGCACATAAATGAAACCTGCGATGACATCAGCTGTCGGTTCCTGCTCTGGCTCTTGTTTCTCTGTTGCTAGGGCAAAAGCTCGCCCAGTCTTCTGTTGATGCTGTCTAAATTATTGTTGCTGAGTGGGCGGAGGACCTTTCTGCTGAGTAACTCCAGTCCGGTGCATCGACGATGGATAGTCCCTCACTTGGTGGGTGGCAGACCCACAGATTAGACAGTATCCTAGCCTCTTCCGGCAAATGTTCGACTGGTGCCGTAGCCTCTTACAAAAATCATAGACAGGGATCTGCCTCTGAGGTGCTCTATCATTGTTCCTTGCCTGTTGGTTCTGCTGCTGGTGGTGAGGAGGCCGGTTGTTGTTGTTGTTGTTGGGCCTCTTCTGATTACACTGGAAGTTGTTAATTCCAGGATAATCCCTCTTTGAGCGAGCGGGTTGGCTCTTCTCTATATCTTGAGCTCGCTCCAGGATCCTTTCATAGGTCTTAGCACCGCCTGAGATCACATGGGTGCGGATCTCCTCTCTCAGCCCATGTCTAAACCTTTCAGCACGGTCATCAGGGTCAGCTACCAAGTTCTTGGCAAAACGGCTAAGTTGGCCGAATTCTGCCGCATATTCTCCAACAGTCATATTTTCTTGCTTCAGGTTCTGAAATTGCCTCTCCATCTCCCGCAACTCTGATGTTGGGAAAAACATCCTCTTGAACAACCTCTTCAAGGTGCCCCAGTCAAGCTGCCTGTCCTGGAGTCGGGGTTTATTCCGATACCAGGTACTTGCTATACTTTGCAGTTGGAGTCCCACTGTTTCGGCCTTGAGGTCTTCTGGAAGTCGAGCGACGCTTAGGAGATGCTCCATGCTATCGAGCCATTCATCGGCATAGACGATTCCCTCGGTTCCCTTGAAGGGTCGAGGGTTCTGCTTCTTGAAACTCTCAATATCGCCCACCTTGGCAATATGATCCTTATTAATTTCAATGGCCTTAATATTAAATAAATTAATCCTTAGATTTATGTTTACCTTGGCAGGCCTTGGTTCCTGTTGAGCTGCTTCTCCTCTCTCCAGTGCTGCCATTGTCACACTATGGGCATTCTCCATGCCTTCTCTCATAATCGCCGTCTGCTAACGATGAGCTTCAGCATGAGTTCTCTGGGCTTCTAGCACTCCCCTTAGCAAACCTATGAGGTCGGTGGGGTCCACGGGCACCGGTGGGGCAGCTGGAGTGGGCAATACCATAGGGGGTTGCATCTCCGTCTGGGAAGATGATGGATCCGCCGTTGTATTATGGGGAGGGTCGGCCAGTTGCCGAGGTGTAGGCTCCGGACTTGATTGGGGAGGTGGGGTATAATAGGGTGAAGATACCCCATCGCCAGCAGGGTTGGTCTTCTCAGTGGCCATATTCTGAAAGTTTTAGGATATAAACATAAGCAAGGTAACCTACCAGTCTATAACAAGCAAAAATATTTATAATATATAACGGTCCTATGTTGTGACAATTTTTTTTAATGTTCTAGTGTTCTAAATGTTTCTAGATGTTTTCCTAAGTCGTTGTTCAGACCTGCATGGGCTACCACTAAAAACATGTCACGACCCGGTCCTAATTTCTTGGGTCGAATCGGATCATGCCCAGTCTGCACCGTTGTTGAGACGGCGGCAGTAAGCTGTAATACTCATGCAGGTATTCAACAACATAAATTCAAATTGTCACAACTTTAATAATCCGATAATTAAAACTTGTCCAAACACAAAGTTTTCAATACAACCCACAACTAAAATAAAATAATTGTCTCCCACAATAACATAAGCTGAAAATAAAACTAATTGGCAATCTCCTCATCATCATCCCCTCGTAGAACAGCCGGGTACAGTTCAGGATCATAGTAACTACTAATCAGTAGCTCTACACCATCAATAGGACCAAAAAATATAGTCTCCAGTCATGAGGAAGCAAAGTACAATTCATGATATTTTAACAATTAAAATAATAATAGAATTATGTATTTTTAAACAATTTGAAATAAATAGTTTTTCAACAGTTAAAACAGTGTGATGTGAATAGGCAATGAATATGACCGGATTGGGTTGTACGGTTGTATCCTATTGATACGATATGGCTTATCTCCGTGTGTATGAGGGGTAAGCTAACACAGTCATTATACTATTTTGGATGTGGTCATACTCATTACACTACTCTCCCAGTACCCAACGGTTAAATAGTCTATGCTCTCAGAGAGAGTTCCGTGTTGTCTCGTGGTTTAAATTTGCAGTAAAACTATTACTAAAGAATTGTAAACTACCACAAACTGTACTTGCCTTTGTTTTATGACTGGAGTGGAATGTCACCGGGATTGAACTCAGACTTGTCCTCGAAATCCTACAATCGAGAAGTCTGCCTTAAATTCTAAAATTGCCATACTAGATGTGCTAGTTTCAATCTCTAATTTTTCCTAGTCAATTTTAATCTTTATTTAGATAACACAAACAAAACGCGATTATCGGTGCGTTATAATTATGAAACATCAATTTATATTTAATTTCTAGAAAAATTGTATTTATTGATTTATTTGGAAAAACTTAGTATTTTTATAAATATAAAACTAAGATTTTTTCCTTTTTAATGAGAAATACATGAATTTCTATTTAAAAGTTTTACAACTTAACTTCTAAGTGATAAAACATTTATTATTTTTCTTTTTAAAATAAAATAAATAATTATTATTTTATACTACGTTCTCATGACAGAAAATCAACCAGAGAATAAAAGAAAACAAAAATGAAAATAAAACCTAAGCTATTACACTTTCTTACAGCAGGAATAAACAAATGGGCTTATGCCCTCTTACAGACCTTATTACATAAATTTAAATAAGAAGAAGACATTTGTTAGTCTATAAAAAATCCTACAATTTAATTACAAAATAAAATAATAATTTAAATTAACTTGAATTAATTTATGAGTCTCAGATATTGGTCCAATCGTCAAATATAGCTAATGCCTCAACGTCCGGTAAAACCGGTTTCGTTTGCACTTAGCCAGGGCCCATTGACCAATTACGGTTGTCGCCCAAAATTTCCAAAATATAATCTTTTTCGAAAACTATTTTTAAAATAATTAAATTTTATAGAAAATCTGGCAGCACTTCCTCTATTTTCGGTTCAACCCAAAAACTGGAAAAAATGTGCCATAATTTCCTATAAATTATCCCAAACCAGGGAAACCCAAATATTATATAAATTATGTCCACAAAAATTTCTGAAACAATTTCGGAAAACCCGAGATGAATCCACAGAACCATAAAGAACCAGAACCAACATTCAGAAAATCCGAACTAACCGAAATCAAAGAAACTCTTCCAGAGATTATTCGGAAAACCCGAAACGAAACAGAAATCCTGAAACTAACTCGGAAAACACCACAGCTCATATTAAACCATTAATTCGGAAAAATCCAAGAATCACAGAAACTATTCCGAAGAGTTATCGGAAAATTCGAAGTGGAATCGGAAAACCCGAAACTAAATCTGAATAATAAACCAAAAATCTACAAAAACTTGCCAAAGGCAAATTCGAAAATTCCGAAGGATCGGAAAACTTACAACCGATTTCCGTTGCGGGATCAGGACCAATTTCATCATCGACACAAACCCAAGGGACAACTACTGAGATTAACAGAGGTTACCCAAAACTTGACGGAATCTGAAGGGCAGCCTCAGACTCGGAACAGCAAGCCAGACACAGACCGGGCGGTCAGATCGGGAACGGAGTAAGCGCGAGGAGGCGCTGGGACAGCGGCCGGGAAGCGGCGCGCAGGACTCGGGTCGACCGGGAGGGTGCGCTGGACTCAGCGGGTAGCGGCGCAGCCTCGAAAAAGTGGCACCGGCAGAGGGGACAGCGGATCCGGCCTGGGGTCGGCCGAAAGCGTCGACGGTGGTCGGGGCTCATCGAAAAAAGTTGGGGTTAGGGTTTGTGGGTTAGGAAAAATGGGTTTGAGAGTGGTGTGAGGGATTGTACAACTGGAAGGGGTTTAAATAGAGAGAGATGAACGGGGGTTACCGGAATCCGGAGGGTTCCCGGCCGTTCGAAAAAAGGATCGCCAAGGGTCGGCCGAACTCCCGAGAAACTCTCGATCTCAAAGAAAACCAACAGAGAGTTTCTCACTCTCTAATAAGAATGAATGGTTTGGAAAATAAATTAATGGCTAATGGATACATAAAGCTTAATGGTTTGCAAAATGGTTTATGGGTATGTACATTAGAAAGCTAAGGCTTTAAATGAGTTTAAATCTAATGGCCAAATATTCATAGATTTGGGTTTTGGGCCAAATAGTTTGGGCTCCTAACAAATGACTAGAAAGAATGACAACTAATATAATTTCTTTTTAGAAAAATTATAACTTAACCTTTTACAACTCTAAAAATTAATTTTAAAAAAATGTTTTATGGTTCCAATTGGGTTCGAGTCTGGCTGACAATCAAAATTCCAAGTTTCAATTATTTTGAAAAGAATTTTACACTTAACTGATTAAATAATAATACTAATTTTAATTTAACAACACATAATTTAAATGATAAAAAATTAATTACTAAAAAATTGTGGGTTTCACATCTGTAATATTTTCAACAGGTCCAGTCATGACGGGAGCGAGCACAGTACATCTCATGCAGTTCATATCATGGCAGAAAATATAATGCAAGAAATAGAGTAAGATACATGAAACGCTGTAAGAAGATGTACGTGAAAACAGGAGAGATATTTGATAACTGGAAATATATACATAAGTAAGAACTGTAAGTGACTAGTGATTTAGAGTACGAGATGGCATGTAATTGGTTTAGGTTAAACATGATGTACATGAGTGAACATGAGGGACACTAGCCAAGAAGGCTGTGTTGCACATGATAAAACATGAAAAGTAACAGAGTGAACATGATAGATAAATTACATGACCATTTATACTCACCCCTACCCACAATCAATACACAAGAATCCAGTCAAGTTACGTTAAGAATATGATGTTTTGGTTACACACGAAACACATGAGGAAACATGAACGTACATGAGAGCACATGAAAGTACATGAGCGTACATGAAAGAATATGAGTGTACATGAATAACGCAAGAGGAAGAAATACATGATATACATGAAACACACGACATGAAGTATCCGATGCGCCCGCTAAGGGGGATAACATCGCATAAAAAGATCCATATAGTACCAACCCGTGATGATAACGTGACAGCATCAAGTAAAGTAATCTAGAGCAAGAATATAAGTCGTGACAAGTATGAAACGATCAGAGAATGTACTCGCCTGCGATCTGAAAGTCTGTGAGAATATACTGTCCGAAACGAGGTATCTAAGTCCTATTTAGAGCAACTGTAATGCCTGTGGTTCGTATTACATATTTTTGGAATATGTGTACGTATTTTATCTTGTATTGCATTTGCTTGGCCATGGTTCATCTTGGTTCGGGTTGGCTTGGTTCGGTTTGGGGTTGCTTTTGGTTCATCATGAACCAAAGAATGAACCCTTACCTACCACCACCACTACCATTTATTAACCCCTTCTTCTTTCTCTCTCTTCATTAATCATCTTCTTCTCCACCATTACTTCTTCACCTACCAGAGAGAGAGAGAGAGAGTGAGGTCTAGGCAAGTGCATCTTGCTTCATGGAGGAACCCAAATTTTATTGTTTTATTTTCTTCCCTGCAGCATTCTAACACTCTTTAATACTTGGCATTTTTGATTTCCATGGCTAAAATTGCATAGATCTAAGTTTATTTCATTTTCAAATTTTTTAGGGTTTGATCTATTTTGTATTGTTATTTCCAGGTTTTGATGGTTCTATGTTGTAGAGGATTTCATTCTGACCCCTTTTGACCTAAGGAAGTCTGACTTTAGACTTGGAATGAAGAAATTATGAGCCTTGGAACCCTGAACTTCTTGGTTCTTCTTCTCGGACAAGTGGAGAAGAAGAACAGTGCTGACCGCATGAACCCCCTTAACCGTATGGCAGCACTTGACCGCATGAATCTTCATGTGGCGAGTCTTCCAGCCGCATAGGCTTCGGCATAATCCCAGCCGCATGGACTCTGTATACCCAATGGCGCAACCGCATAGGCTCGGTTTTTCCACCAGCCGCATATGCGCCCGTCATTTTTAGCCGCATATGCAACTGTCATTCCCTGGCCGCATGGGGACTAGTCCTTTTTCCAGCCGCATGAGGACTCATCCCCTTCAGCCGTATGAGACCTATCCCCCGCTAGCCGCATATGTTCCACTGCTCCGCCAGCCGCATGAGCTGCTCTCGTTTCGAGCCGCATGGGCTCTTAATTCCCCCGACCCGCATGGATTTCTTTCTCCAACCGCTTGAACCCGACTCCCTCCGCCAGCCGCATGACCCTTCCATCCCGAGGCGCTTAGACTGCTCCCTCCCCAGCCGCATGAGATCACTTCTTGGTCGCATATATCGAGCCGCATGGCTCTTACATAGCTTGTATTTTATAAATTATTACTATTATGCCTATGTCATGTAACTCCCAGTATAACTTGAGTTCCTATGGCGTACACCTTTACCTTTATTGTATATTTTAATGCCCATTTTATATCCTTACGCCTTTTGTCCTGAACTTGATAATCATGATTTGATTGACATGATTGAAATGACAATTGTACAAAACATGGTATGACAAGAAAATAGCATGACATGATAGTGGCCCGTCGTGGCGCACTCCTGACAAGTAAACTTGTCCTGATATCTTGATAAGCTGTTGCGACGGCTCCATAAAATGACATGACCTGTATAAATAGCATGGACACTGTGGGCGATTGTACTTGTACAAATAAACCAGTCCAGTCTTGCATCATGCCTAGGACAGGGACTCCTGAGTACCACGGTCGGGAGTACCTACTAAAATGGACTAAGATTAATAACTAGAATTACACAGTAGTCATGAAGAGATTTTCCAGCTACAGGCAATCCCGTTACCTGGGTGCTCCTAGGATCTGTAGCCTACCGTCGAGTAGGGCACATTTCCAGCACACTGTCATGTGTTGCACCCTTCAAGCTACCTAAGGGTACATGCATTTTCTGGACGATGTACCCACCTGAATTCAACCCTAATCTTTCGACCTGGGTAACCTGGATGGTCTGCAGGGCTTGTGGCTGTGGAATAATCTCACTGCATCTTGTTAGTAATTAGGCTTGTGACAAACCTAGTTAGTTAAAGTATCAAGCCGTAATTCTTGTTTGGCCGTGAAATGATTGGATGGAGTCTAACCAGTCTAGTCTTGTCCTGATCATGTTCCAGGTAACTACATGACCAGAATGCCTGTATTTATTTTACCGATAAATGGTGAGAATTTCAAGTTCTGCTCAGACGAAGGGTTACAACCCCGGTCCTTGTTTGGTTTACAGGTTGTAACCTGGCTACCTGAATAGTCCCATAGTTATCTCATCGTATATCACCCTGTTATGCTTTTCTTAAACTCCTGTCTTATTTATTACCTTATTGTTATTTTGTGCCAATTGTTGGTTTTAGTTCTAATTGCTGGTTTTAGTTCCTAAGTGAAGCCTCCTTTGTGGAACTTGCTCTTTCTGGGGTCTGACCCAGCTGGTTTTGTATGGCCAGATTTTGGAGCAGCTCCAGAGGATCTACCAACTTTTCAGCCCGATGGTGACCACCAGGCGTAACCAGGGCAACGAGTGGGTTATTTTTGGCTCTTCCACTCTATTGTAAAAATATTCTTTTGAGGCGTTTAGTCGATGAGCACATGTTTAGCTCGGTTGTACCTTTTACTTATTGTTCACCTACGGGCTGTAACATGATTGACAGATCCTAGGGTTGATCATCTATGACTAAACTCTTGCTAGTCCTGACATTTTGTAACGACTAGCTTCATGATCAGCTGAATATGCAATGTTTGGGATGCCTTACTATTGTATATTTAATGATCATACATCTTGTTACTATTACTTACTTGCTTGTGATTGAGACAATAGGCTTGTTCATGACCTTAAAAGACTGCTGGCTTGTAGTTAAACCCGCATGTATCTAGACAACCGTAACCGTATAGCGAGGTGGGTTGCACTTCAATATACGTAGCTGGCTATATCTGTCTCCGCTCTCTAGTATTCTGGTTCTGGGGCGTGACATGGTTTAAGTGGTGGCCCATACAGGTCTTGTAAATCAAGATATGTGAGGGTTTACCGAATAGATGTCTCAATCATTATTCGCCCTTGATCTTTGCTCGTATCTTCTAAACCCCTGGATTCTTGTCCTGATCATATGCTTGTATCATTGATCTGTCCTGGTCCTTCCTTATTCTTCCCTATGTTGTCTTCTTCAGCGACATCATTCCTGGACCTGCCGGTCAGCAAGGCGGAGCACTTTCCGTGGACCATCAGCAACCTGGAGATCAAGCCCAGCATTCCGGAGTGGCCTCCAGAGTCGTGCCTTCTGGCGGAGAGCCACCGGTTCAGCCCGTCCAACCTGTAGAACCTGATGATGGCACTTTGGTAGGTCTTGTCAGGACCTTGATAGCTTTCCAAGATCGTCGAGGAGATGCCTTGTACCCGGCAGTGACAGATGCTTTGACCAGAAAAGGTCATCAGGGTAACAGCGCAGCCAACAGCTTCAAGCGCTTGAACCCTCCATTCTTCGATGGTAGTGAAGATGCTATCACTGCAGATGCTTGGCTTCAGGACACAGAAGTGATTCTAGAAGCAGCTAGGACCTCAGAGAATGAGAAGGTAGCCGTGGTGTGCCTACAGTTGTTGGATTTGGCCCACAGCTGGTGGGCGGCTCAGGCCGTTGGATTAGCAGCACCCATTACTTGGGCGGTGTTCAGAGAGAGATTTCAGACCAAGTATTTTGATGCTGTAGCTCGGTACGATCTACAGACGAGGTTCACCAATCTGAAGTAGATGGGCAGAACGGTCGACGGATATGCGGCCGAGTTTTCGAGGCTTAGTCGGTTTGCTCCCACCTTGGTGGCAACCGAGTATGATAGAGCCCAGCGGTTCCAGCAGGAACTTCACCTAGAGATTTTGTTAGCAGTCGAGCAGTTTGAGCATCAGACTTTTGATGCGGTCTTGAGAGCAGCTAGGAGGCATGAGTATACCTCCCAGAGGATCGTAGATAGGGCCGGAGGTCGGAAGAGGTCTCACAGCCAGATGAATCAGTCTTCAGCACCAGCCCCGGCAGCCAGAGCTTTGACCATTGGAGCTCCGATGCGAGTGGTCTCAATAACGTCGGTTCAGCATTCCACCCCGACGTACCCACAGCAGAAGCAGAAGCACTCTTTCGCAGTGGGTTGTTCTCATTACGGAAAGCCAAGACATGTGGTAGCAGAGTGTCGCAGGGCGCAGGGATTGTGCCTGGCTTGCGGAGCACCAGATCATAAGGTTGGATCCTGCTCGAATAGGGGTGGTTCATCGTCCAACCTTTCTAGCTCCTCGGTGAGAGGACCAGCTCCGATCCAGCAGCAGTAGTATCCATTGCCGAGGCCTTTGCCACCTCAGTCCCAGGTATTCTAGCAGCAGAACCCCCAGCAGTATGCACAAGTCCAAGCCCAGAGTCAGAGCAGGCAGCGAGGATTTCAGCAGAGGGGACCAGCACCCCGAGGGCATGGTCAGGCTATGGTAATGACCGTGGAGGAAGGATTGGCACCAGGAGAGGTAGTGGCATGTACTATTCTCGTCAACTCCTTTCCAGCTTCATCTTTATTTGATTCTGGTACATCACATTCATTTATGTCTGCACGATTCGCGACACGGATAGGATTGGAGCCCGAGTCATTATCAGTAAGGCTTGATATACTTACTGGTAACGGACTTGTGGGAGTCGATAGAGTATTTTTCTCATGTCGGATCATAGTTAGCGGTAAGGAATTTTTCGCTAGATTGATAGAGTTTTCGATGGCCGATTATGATATGGTCTTAGGGATGGATTGGTTGAGGAACCAGCATGCTAGAATAGACTGCCATATTGGTAGGATTGTTTTTAACATTCCAGGCGAGCCAGAGTTTTCCTTTTCTCGAGGCGAAGTTGAGCCTTCCCCTCTAGTGTTGCGGATGGCAGTAACAGCAGTGCAGTTGCCTCGGATAGTCGAAGAGTTTCCAGATGTTTTCCCAGAAGAGCTTCCAGGTATGCCGCCAGAGCGGGAGATCGAGTTCACCATCGACTTGATTCCCAGAACAGCCCCAGTATCCGAGAGAGTCTACATGATGGCGCCGTCAGAATTGGAGACCTTGTATAAGATGATTGAAGAACTTCGAACCAAGGGATTCATTCGTGCTAGTGGATCGCCTTAGGGAGCCCCGATGCTTCTTATGAAAAACAAGGATGGTACGTCCAGGTTATGTGTTAATTATCGTACCTTGAACTCAGTGACAATCAAGAACAGATACCCTCTTCCGAGGATAAATGACTTGTTTGATCAGCTCAAAGGGGCAGCAGTATTCTCGAAGATCGACTTGCGCTCAGGATATCATCATATCAGAGTCAGAGAGTAGGACATCCCGAAGACAGCTTTCAGGTCTAGGTATGGGCATTGGGAGTTCCTAGTGATGCCTTTTGGAGCGACCAATGCACCGGCTGTATTCATAGATCTCATGAATCGTATTTTCATGCCTTATTTGGATCAGTTCGTGATTGTGTTTCTGGATGACATCCTGGTCTACAGCAAGAGTAAGGCGGAGCATGAGTAGCATCTCCGTATGGTTCTTCAGACTCTCAGGAAGCACCAGTTATATGCCAAGTTCAGTAAATGCGAGTTCTGGCTCGATCGCATTTCGTACTTGGGTCATATCATTACCAGAGGAGGAGTAGAAGTGGATTCCCAGAAGATTGTGGCTATTGAGTCATGGTCAGTGTCCAGCACAGTTGTAGAAGTCCGTAGTTTTCTTGGTTTGGCCTGCTACTACCGGCAATTTATTTCGGACTGCTCAGATTTCAGCGCCCTTGACCCAATTGACCCGCAAGGGTGCACAGTTTGCTTGGACAGCAGAGTGTCAGAGTTCTTTTGAACAGTTGAAGCGAGGCCTGATAACCGCTCCTATTCTCACACTTCCAGATAGAACTGGAGGATTCTCAGTATATTGTGATGCTTCAGGCAGAGGCCTAGGATGTGTTCTGATGCAGCATGGGAAGGTGATAGCTTATGCGTCACGACAACTTTGTGATCATGAGAGGAATTACCCAACCCATGACTTGGAGCTGGCAGCAGTAGTGTTTGTACTTAAGTTGTGGAGGCACTACTTGTACGGAGATAGGATGGAGATTTTTACCGACCACAAGAGCCTGAAGTATGTTTTCACCCAGAAGGATCTTAACATGCGTCAGAGAAGGTGGCTGGAGCTTCTTGTGGATTATGATGTCAACTTACAGTATCATCCCAGGAAGGCCAACGTCATTGCAGATGCATTGAACAGGAGAGCCGGAGTCTATTTTCTAACAGCGCAACCAGAGCTGTTAGCAAATCTTCAGAAGATAGGTAGAGAAGTTGTCCTCCCTTCCAGTGTGGCATTAATGGCCAGTATGCAGGTTCAGTCTACTATAGTCGAGAGGATCCGGATGGCGCAGTCAACAGATTCCAAGCTTCAGCGACTCAGAGCAGAGTGTGAGGCAGGATGGCGACCAGAGTTATGCATTCATATGGACGGTACACTTCGACATGGTAGGCGTCTTTGTGTACCTATTGGAGATATCAGACAGGAAATCATGGCAGAGGCTCACAGTTCTCAATACTCCATTCATCCGGGCGGTACGAAGATGTACCGTGATATCCGGCAGTACTTTTGGTGGAATGGCATGAAGCGGGAGATATCTCGGTTTGTCTTTCGATATTTGGTTTGCCAACAAGTTAAGGCCGAACATCAGAGGCCGGCTGGACTTCTTCACCCTTTGCCCATTCCAGAATGGAAGTGGGAACATGTGACCTTGGATTTTGTGACTGGATTATCTAGATCCCCAGCTGGTAGAGATGCTATATGGGTTATAGTTGCTCGGCTCACGAAGGTGGCTCACTTTCTTCCATTCAGGGTTGGTCAGTCGACGGCTCAGCTAGCGGAGATGTATCTTAGGCAGATCGTCAGATTGCACGGTGTTCCAGTCAGTATCACCTCGGACCGGGATTCAAGATTTATGTCTCACTTTTGGTGCAGCTTGCAAAAGAGTTTGGGGACTCACCTCCAGTTCAGTTCAGCATATCATCCGCAGACAGATGGTCAGTCAGAGCGTATAATCCAGACTCTTAAAGATATGTTGCGATCATATACACTCGACTTCGGTGGTTCGTGGGAAGATCACCTGCACCTGGTGGAGTTCGCGTACAACAAAAGCTTCCAAGCTAGTATCCAGATGGCACCGTTCGAGGTACTGTATGGTAGGAAATACAGATCCCCGTTAGCCTGGGATGATGTTGGAGAGAGGCAGATGCTTGGACCAGAAATGATTGCCCAGACAGTCGAAGTGGTCAGAAGAGTTCGGGATCATCTTCGAGTCGCCCAAGATCGTCAGCGCCATTGGGCCGATTCACATCGGCGCCCTCTTGAGTTTTCGGTCGGCGACCATGTATTCCTGAGGATTTTTTTCTAACCGTGGTGTCATTCGTTTCGGCGTACGAGAAAAGCTTAGTCCTAGTTATATAGGGCCATTCGATATTCTGGAGCGAGTAGGAGATGTGTCCTATCGTCTCGCTCTTCCACCGTCGCTAAGCGAGGTGCATGACATGTTCCATGTATCCCAATTATGACGGTATATCCCAGACCCGAGCCACATCCTAGATCATTCAGAATTGGTTGTTGGTACCAACCTTTCGTATGAGGAGAGGCCCGTGTCTATATTGGACCAGAGAGAGAAGATACTCAAGAACAAGACTATCAAGTTAGTCCGAGTTGCTTGGGGTCATCACTCTTTGGGTGAGTCAATGTGGAGGATGATATCCGATCGCGATATCCGACTTATTTGAATCGTGAGGTATAATGTCTTCCTTATGCCTCATGCCTTCGATTCCTTGCATAAATGAGTGATTGCTTGCCTAGATATAGCTTGCATATGATTAAAATAGCTTGTTCTCGTCTCTCTAGCCTCTTAATTAAATTTCGAGGACAGAATTCTTTTAAGGTGGGTAGAGTTGTAATTCATGTGGTTCGTATTGCGTATTTTTGGAATACGTGTACGTATTTTATCTTGTGTTGCATTTGCTTGGCCATGGTTCATCTTGGTTCGGGTTGGCTTGGTTCGGTTTTTTTGGGTTGCTTTTGGTTCATCATGAACCAAAGAGTGAACCCGTACCTACCACCACCACTACCATTTATTAACCCCTTCTCCTTTTTCTCTCTTCATTAATCATCTTCTTCTCCACCATTACTTCTTCAACCAGAGAGAGAGTGTGAGGTCTAGGCAAGTGCATCTTGCTTCATGGAGGAACCCAAATTTTATTGTTTCATTTTCTTCCCTGCAACATTCTAACACTCTTTAATACTTGGCATTTTTATTTCCATGGCTAAAATTGCGTAGATCTAAGTTTAATTCATTTTTGGATTTTTTGGGGTTTGATCTATTTAGCATTGTTATTTCTAGGTTTTGATGGTTCTATGTTGTAGAGGATTTCATTCTGACCCACCTATGGAAGTCTGGCTTTGGACTTGGGATGAAGAAATTATGAGCCTTGGAACCTTGAACTTCTTGGTTCTTCTTCTCGGACAAGTGGAGAAGAAGAACAGTGCTGACGTATGAACCCCCTTAACCGCATGGCAGCACTTGACCGTATGAATCTTCATGCGGCGAGTCTTCCAGCCGCATAGGCTTCGGCATAATCCCAGCTGTCACGACCCGCACCCACTGTGAGGGTACGAGGACATAACAACGCCCAGCCTACGCCGCAGTGTCGGCGGTAGAACGCTGTTCTATGTCTCTAACTAACCATCAACTCATGCAGTATATAATGTACTCATCATGATCAACTCCGAACGGAGGACAAGTATAAGATATGGTGTAACTCAATCACAGTCTAAGCACGATAAGAACACAGAAACATCACTAAGAAATTGAAGACAACAAAACTACTAATATAATAACAACAAACTCAAAAATCTTAATACATCTCAAGTCTCAAATCTCTATATACAACACCAGTTCTAAACATGAGAACTAAAACAAGACAGACTAACTAAACTCCCGATCACTCCTGAGTGTCGGGGCCATAGGTAGCTAAGCCATCTCCTGATTTGTAACATGTAGGGCATGTGTCCTCAGGGCAATCATCTATAAAATTTACAACAGGTCCAGTCAAGACAGGAACGAGCACATCTCATCTAGAAAACCCAAGTAAATGACAAGAACTATAAAGCAGTTATAGACAGTTGTATTGATGAAAATGGCAGTTTATATTCAGGTGATGGTAAGAAAGGCAGATAAAGTGCAAGGAAAGTAAATAATTAACAAGAGAAGAATCGTAGCAATGAAGACTGTAAAAATAGAATTAGCTGAACTAGGGTATAATATAGAGTCCAGACAGTAATGTAGACCAGTGTAACTCCAATATAAGTCCAGTACAAGATGAATCTAATACAAGATGAATCCAGTAAGGGACGATTCAAGTTATAGTGATCAATGATTCCAGGGTGAGTCCAGCCTATACTCTAGCAGTGTTTTAAAATAACAAGATCGACATGTAAACGGCTATGGGTAATCCGGTACATCACACACCTGGCCGGGTGTGAGATGGCTATCATTCCAGTTTGATTCCAGCAAAGGGTGATTCCAGAAATGGGGTATGTCTACATGTCTTACTCTAGTATTTCCCCTCCCAGCAAGTGAATCCAGAATTCCGACACAATGATTCAAGATGAGTCCAGCCAGTAATATGAAGATACCAGTAAATGATTCCAGTAATAGAGGACAGATGATAATGTGTGTCGTATACATGAATCCAGAAATATCTATACGTGTTGTAACCGAGAATCGCATACAACTAACTAGAACTGAAGTACAGTAATTGACAAGTAAATGAGAGAACTATCAGAGAATGTACTCGCCTGATACTCTGAAAAGAGTAGTGTAATGTCAGAAGTCTGCACCAGAGTCACAATGTCCTAAACAGAGTAATATGGGTCATGATATGTAAAATACAAGAAAATTGAAAGCTACAATGCAAACTACATGATTTTAGGCCAATCTAGGTCAAAGTGAACTCTAAGTCAAACCTGGTCAACTGTCTAGGTCAAACTAGGTCAACTAGGTCAAACCTAAGCCAAACATGTCTCACTAAGCATAACCAGCCTATTCTAGCAAGCACACACTATCTAGGCTATACAAGCCAACAACACAATCACTAGGCATTCAAACCACACACACAAGCTATGAGCCATAGGTATACACCCAAGCTATGTGCCCTGTATATAGGCCATAGGCCATATAGCTATATTATACATAGACCATTACACACCTTCACACATATACATATATTAATATTAATCTAATTTATATAATAACACACATATGCACATAGCTAAAATAGGACACATTTATATAGGCTAACCTATAGGCTTGCCAATCTCATCTAGGCTCACACACACTCACAAGTGGCTCACAAGGACACACACTCACACAGGCTTATAGGTTCACACATATATATATACACAAACTCACATACTACAAGCTCACACACACTTAGGTTCACTCACACAAATACACACCTATGGGTCAATCATGGCTGATTTTGGGAGTGAGCAAGGACTGGTTTTGTGGACTGAAATATGGACAGTGTATAGGGTGTTAATGGACTAGTCTTGAACATCAAAAGGGGACAGCCATATAGCTATACTAATGGGGAAATATTGGACTATTTTGTGGTCCTAAAATGGACAGCCATGGGACTGTCATAGTTGGGTTTAGGGGCTGCTTGTAGGCTGTTAAGGACAGGGTAAATTGCAGGTAGGTAATGAAGTGCAGGTAAGTTTGAGGGTGTGTGCTAGTGTGTGGACATATCATGTTGCATTACAACAAATATTCACCAATGCATTCTCTTGCACACATTCAAACATTTAAACAGTGAATCAAACATTTAAACAGTGAAACAAACAATTAAACAGTGAATCAAACATTTAAACAGTGAATCAAACATTTAAACAGGGAAATCAAATACCTGAGTTATCTCAGGAAATGTAGTTTGTCGAAAGGGAAAAATTCAGTGGTTGTGCCTATCAAAACAGTGAGGGGGAAAAATATTCTCAGGACCATGTGAAACCAACACCATTCTTAATGTCAAGTTTATATAAAACCACATCAAGTTAACATATCAATAAAAAACTATTTCAGTTCACAGGTTATCAGTTATCAATGTGGGAAAACAGAAAATCTAAACTCAGTTCTCAGTTATTTGCGAAGAAGGAATTCTCAGATTTCATGAGTCAATCCCCCAATCAATCCCAGTTTCCATGATTCAACCCAGCATTCAAAACAAATCCAAAATCAAATTTCAGTTCACAGTGAACTAACAGTGTAAATATCAAAACCATTTCATTTTTACATGACCATGAATCCTAACAATTTCAGATATCAAAAATCAACCCACTCTGAACTGAGTTCAACCTGAACCTACTATACATCCACACACAACACACACACAACTGTAACATTTTGAAACAGGGAGCAACCTATGCATATGGGTAAATTGTTCAGGTTATGAAAAGCCCATACAAGTTTATGAAGACAAACCTAATCCACAACCTAAGGGCTAACCCAGCATGCTTATATGATAATCACCTCATCAATCTACATAATATAACAATAAAAGTATAACATTAAACTCTGAACTGAACACAGTATCAGAAAATGGGGGATTCATGCTAAATTCGAATCACAAGTACTTAAATCAATTGTGCAGGGTGTCTATTAGGTTGGTGTCAATCCTAGGTATGTCCACGTGTCAAAATCTCATGCAAACAGTGTTAAAATCTCTGAAATAGCAATATCAGTGAAACAGTGCACAAGTAGTGAACCAAGTGTCGTGCACGCGTTCACTTAGGTCTAGGACACGGCACACGTGTCCTCGTGTCTCGTGGTCACGTGTTTAGGTTCGCCTAGGGTAGGGTAATGTCCCACAGCCTGCAACGAATCCATACTGTGTCGTGTCCAAGAAAACAGTGCGTATCAATCGAGTGTCTGTGCGTGTGTGCAACAGTGAGAAAAATAGTGCGGGGATTTTCTCCGTGCACACAAAAGGAGAACCCACAAAATTTTGTAGGTGTCGTGTCAGTCATGTGTCCTAGGTGTGTACAAATTTTCGTGTCAAAACGTGCAGTGTCGTGTCCGCTACAGTGCCCGAGCAGCAGGACACTGCATGGTGTCCTCGTGCACGCGTGTGTGCTCAAAAATGGACATGAACGTGTCCAGAAATGTGTTCAGAAGTACACGAATATGAAGTACACATATAGATCTATGAATTCATTCAAAAAGATTTGGAAAAACAGAAAGAAAATCCCTCTTAGGCATTTCATCAAACACCTAGGTATACACTACGACACGTGTCCGATACGGACACCAAACGGACACGAAATCCACCCAAATTTCAGGGACACCTAGGGGACTCCTAGATCTAGCCCTACATGTAAAGAAAACCAAAATTTAAATCAATTTAAAGGGTTTTACCTATATGTGCAAAAAGTTTGGAAAAGCCTCAAATGGGGGATTATTTCTCTTGGTGCCAAAAGCTCCAAATTGACCCAAAGCTGGGATTAAATTCTAAAATCAGAAAATAGGAGAGTGTTAGGTTCTAATGCAAGAAACTAGGATTAAAAAGGACTTAAAATGGATTTATGGGATTTTTAGAAGAGGGATAATTACCTTTCTTTTCCAATGTTGAAATAAATGAAAAAAGGAGGCAAGCCCTAGAGAATAAGTGTTTATATAGGGTGGGGATCCCTATGGCTGGTCATTTAGGGTTTGGTTAGGTTAGGGCTTCTAGTTATGGGCCATGGGCCAAGTCATGATCAAATAAATCATTTAGCCATAAGTCATTTCATGAAACCATAAACCATGACTTAAATGCACTAAACCAAATCCCCTCATTCTAAAATTAGTTTCTAAAGACTAAATGTAGGTTAACCTAAGTTAGACTAGGGTTACCATAGCTAGGGTTAGCTTCTAGGCTAGTTCACTAGGTCTCAACAAGTCAAGTCAAACTAAAATTCACCAATTCAATAAATCATCAAATAATTCAAATAAGTCAAAATGACCAAAATACCCCTAGGCTAAAAATAATAATTAAATCATCCTAATGACATGGTTAGGCTCTAGGTCATGTAGTCTCTCAGGTTTCACTAACAGCACATCAAATCACAAGTCATGACTTAAACCAATTTTAAATAGTTTAGAAATTATTAAAAATCATCAAAAGTCATAATGAAAAATGAATATCATTAAATAATAATTATAATTATAAAATTTCAAAAAAATACCATCATCTGGAAAACTGGGTGTTTCAATCCTACCCACCTTATAAAAATTTTGTCCTCGAAATTAAGATGATCGCACCTCTCCTAGGTCAAACCCCCAATCAATCAAGTCGAAGCAATACAATCCTACTGGTCATGATTCCATAGTCTCGAGCAGGGTAGCTACACTATCTAGCAATCACAAGCAATATCCTGGCAGGTACTAAGAGAAATCATACATGAAAGTGGAGAGGAAGAACAAGAAGGTCAAACCTGCTAATCCATCACCTGCGATGTCAGTCTCCTCGGCTGCCATCGCAAAAGCTCCACCCCTCTGGTGCTGAGCTACAGGTGGCCTAGCCCCCTCAAAAGGAGGTACAATGGGACAATTTATCTTCTGGTGGGCAGCTGACCCACAGAAATAGCAAACCTTCAACCTCTTCCTGCACTGCTCCCAGATGTGTCCCGGCTTCTTGCAGTAGGAACAACTGATCGCCTTCGGGTCCTGACCCCGATACTGATGCTGCACTTGATGAACTCCCACTGGTGCCTGCGTCTGCTGGATCTACAAATAAGGCCTCTTGGCCTGGCCTCCGTGCTGCTGGTACCGTGAGCGTCCCGTCCCCTCTTGAGCCTCAGCTCAAGATCATCCTCAGCAAGTAAAGCTCCCGTCAAAATCTCCTCGAAAGTGGCATCCCTGTTGCCCTTGGTCAAGGACTTGACTTCCTTGACCAGACCCTTCCGAAACCTCTGGGCCTTCGCCGCCTCGCTCAAGCCCTCTACGAATCTGCTGAGGCGTCCGAACTCCCCAGCGTACTCCTCCACTGACAGGCTCCCCTGAACTAGGCTCTCGAACTGCGACTCCAAGGCTCTGAGCGCTGAATTTGGAAAGAACTTCTTCTTGAAGAAGCCCCTGAACTCCTCCCAAGTCTGTCCAGCTACCCCCACCATGGGGTCTGACGATACCAGGTGCGAGCAAGATCTCGCATCCGGCTAGCTGCTGCCTCTATCTGGAGATCTGCCGGTATCCGGGCCAGGCGAAAGATCTCCTCAATATGCTCGATCCACTCGTCAGCATATAAAATTCCTTCTGTCCCCAGGAAGTCTCTGGGGCTCATCTTTTGGAACTGCTCTATCCCCGGTGTCCTCGGCTGCTGGATCACTGGTCAAGCTGCGACTGCCATAAGTGCCAACTCATGGCTCGGTCCTGTCGGGCCTGCTGCCGGTCCAAAACTGCTGGAAGTAGGCGAACATCTGTGCCGCATCCACGTGTCCTGTAGCGGCGGCTGCTGGAACTGCATCTGGGATGCCTGGGTCCTGCCCCCGAGCTGGTGAAGGCATACCCCTTGCTGCTACTGCTGGAGTCTCAATATGGGTAGAGGTGGCAGGAGCTGCAGCCTCCTGACCCTGCTGATCTGGCTGAGAGGTGGCAGTCCCCTCTTCAACGACTGCTGCACCAGAGCGATGTGATCGTGTCTCCACCATCCTGAAGACAGATCGAACAAGGAAGTCAATACTGAACAGGAATCGATATATCAAAGGAGGACAGTTATTTCAAAAAAGGCAAATCAATACGATATGTAGATGGCATGATTTAAAGCAGAATTTTCCTAACTGTGATTGAGTGCCTCTCCGGTAAAGCCTATCTCTCAGTCCTATCGCAGGCTCACAGCAGTACAACCAAGTCGCCGTACTACCACGATATCGCACTTAATGCGACTCTGGACCTGCAAGGGCCACCGATAAAAACATGTCACGACCCGCACCCACTGTGAGGGTACGAGTACGTAACAGCGCCCAGCATACGCCGCAGTATCGGCGGTAGAACGATGTTCTAAGTCTCTAACTAACCATCAACTCATGCAGTATATAATGTACTCATCATGATCAACTCCGAACGGAGGACAAGTATATGATATGGTGTAACTCAATCACAGTCTAAGCACGATAAGATAACACAGAAACATCACTAAAAATTGAAGACAACAAAACTACTAATATAATAACTACAAACTCAAAAATCTCAATACATCTCAAGTCTCAAATCTCTATATACAACACCAGTTCTAAATATGAGAACTAAAACAAGACAGACTAACTAAACTCCTGATCACTCCTGAGTGTCGGGGCCATAGGTAGCTAAGCCATCTCCTGGTCTGTAACATGTAGGGCATGTGTCCTCAGGGCAATCATCTGTAAAATTTACAACAGGTCCAGTCAGGACAGGAACGAGCACATCTCATCTAGAAAACCCAAGTAAATGACAGAGAACTATAAAGCAGTTATAGACAGTTGTATTAATGAAAATGGCAGTTTATATTCAGGTGATGGTAAGAAAGACAAATAAAGTGCAAGGAAAGTAAATATCTAAACAAGAGAAGAATCGTAGCAATGAAGACTGTAAAAATAGAACTAGCTGAACCAGGGTAATATAATAAGAGTCCAGACAATAATGTAGACCAGTGTAACTCCAATGTAAGTCCAGTACAAGATGAATCTAATACAAGATGAATCCAGTAAGCGACGATTCCAGTTATAGTGATCAATGATTCCAGGGTGAGTCCAGCCTACACTCTAGCAGTGTGTTTTAAAATACCGAGATCGACATGTAAACGGCTATGGGTAATCCGGCGCATCACACACCTGGCCGGGTGTAAGATGGCTATCATTCCAGTTTAATTCCAGTAAAGGGTGATTCCAGAAATGGGGTATGTCTACATGTCTTACTCTAGTATTTCCTCTCCCAGCAAGTGAATCCAAATTCCGACACAATCATTCAAGATGAGTCCAGCCAAGTAATATGAAGATACCAGTAAATGATTCCAGTAATAGAGGACAGATGATAATGTGTGTCGTATACATGAATCCAGAAATATCTATACGTATTGTAACCGGAAATCGCATACAACTAACTAGAACTGAAGTACAGTAATTGACAAGTAAATGAGAGAACTATCAGAGAATGTACTCGCCTGATACTCTGAAAAGAGTAGTGTAATATCAGATGTCTGCACCAGAGTCACAATGTCCTAAACAGAGAAATATGGGTCATGATATGTAAAATACAAGAAAATTGAAAGCTACAATACAAACTACATGATTTCTAAGCCAATCTAGGTCAAAGTCAACTCTAAGTCAAACCTGGTCAACTGTCTAGGTCAAACTAGGTCAACTAGGTCAAGCCTAAGCCAAACAGGTCTCACTAAGCCTAACCAGCCTATTCTAGCAAGCAGACACACTATCTAGGCTATACAAGCCAACAACAAAATCACTAGGCATTCAAACCACACACACAGGCTACGAGCCATAGGTATACACCCATAGGCTATGTGCCCGGTATATAGGCCATAGGCCATATAGCTATATTATACATAGACCATTACACACCTTCACACATATACATATATTAATATTAATCTAATTTATATAATAACACACATATGCACATAGCTAAAATAGGACACATTTATATAGGCTAACCTATAGGCTGGCCAATCTCATCTAGGCTCACACACATACTCACAAGTGGCTCACAAGGACACACACTCACACAGGCTTATAGGTTCACACATATATATATACACAAACTCACACACTACAAGCTCACGCACACTTAGGTTCACTCACACAAATACACACCTATGGGTCAATCATGGGCTGATTTTGGGAGTGAGCAAGGACTAGTTTTATGGACTGAAATATGGACAGTGTATAGGGTGTTAATGGACTGGTCTTGGACATCAAAAGGGGACAGCCATATAGCTATATTAATGGGGAAATATTGGACTGTTATGTGGTCCTAAAATGGACAGCCATGGGACTGTCATAGTTGGGTTTAGGGGCTACTTGTAGGCTGTTAAGGACAGGGTAAATTACAGGTAGGTAATGAAGTGCAGGTAAGTTTGAGGGTGTGTGCTAGTGTGTGGACATATCATGTTGCATTACAATAAATATTCACCAATGCATTCTCTTGCACACATTCAAACATTTAAACAGTGAATCAAACATTTAAACAGTGAAACAAACAATTAAACAGTGAATCAAATATTTAAACAGTGAATCAAACATTTAAACAGTGAAATCAAATACCTGAGTTATCTCAGGAAATGTAGTTTGTCTAAAGGGAAAAATTCAGTGGTTGTGCCTATCAAAACAGTGAGGGGAAAATGTTCTCAGGACCATGTAAAACCAACACCATTCTTAATGTCAGGTTTATATAAAACCACATCAAGTTAACATATCAATAAAAAACTATTTCAGTTCACAGGTTATCAGTTATCAATGTGGGAAAACAGAAAATCTAAACTCAGTTCTCAGTTATTTGCAAAGAAGGAATTCTTAGATTTTATGAGTCAATCCCCCAATCAATCCCAGTTTCCATGATTCAACCTAGCATTCAAAACAAATTCAAAATCAAATTTCAGTTCTCAGTGAACTAACAGTGTATAAATATCAAAAACATTTCAGTTTTACATGACCATGAATCCTAACAATTTCAGATATCAAAAATCAACCCACTCTGAACTGAGTTCAACCTGAACCTACTATACATCCATACACACAACACACATATAACTGTAACATTTCAAAACAGGAAGCAACCTATGCATATGGGTAAATTGTTCAGGTTATGAAAAGCCCATACAAGTTTATGAAGACAAACAAAATCCACAACCTAAGGGCTAACCCAGCAAGCTTATATGATAATCACCTCATCAATCTACATAATATAACAATAAAAAGTATAACATTAAACTCTGAACTGAATACAGTATCAGAAAATGGGGGATTCATGCTAAATTCGAATCACAAGTACTTAAATCAATTGTGTAGGGTGTCTATTAGGTAGGTGTCAATCCTAGGTGTGTCCACGTGTCAAAAATCTCATGCAAACAGTGTTAAAATCTCTGAAATAGCAGTATCAGTGAAACAGTGCACAAGTAGTGAACCAAGTGTCGTGCACGCGTTCACTTAGGTCTAGGACACGGCACACGTGTCCTCGTGTCTCGTAGTCACGTGTCCAGCTTCCCCTAGGGTAGGGGAATGTGTCCTATAGCTTGCAACAAATCCACACTGTGTCGTGTCCAAGAAAACAGTGCGTATCAGTCGAGTGTCTGTGCGTGTGTGCAACAGTGAGGAAAATAGTACGGGTCGATTTTCTCCGTGCACACAAAACGAGAACCCACAAAATTTTGTAGGTGTCGTGTCAATCATGTGTCCTAGGTGTATACAAATTTTTGTGTCAAAACGTGCAGTGCCGTGTCCGCTACAGTGCCCGAGCAGCAGGACACTGCACGGTGTCCTCGTGCACGCGTGTGTGCTCAAAAATGGACACGAACGTGTCCAGAAATGTGTCCAGAAGGATACGAATGTGAAGTACACATGTAGATCTAGGAATTCATTCAAAAACATTTGGAAAAACAGAAAGAAAATTCCTCTTAGGCATTTCATCAAACACCTAGGTATACACTACGACACGTGTCCGATACGGACACCAAACGGATACGAAATCTACCCAAATTTCAGGGACACCTACGGGACTCCTAGATCTAGCCCTACATACAAAGAAAACCAAAATTTAAATCAATTTAAAGGGTTTTATCTATATGTGCAAAAAGCTTGGAAAAGTCTCAAATGGGGGATTCTTCCTCTTGGTGCCAAAAGCTCCAAATTGACCCAAAGCTAGGATTAAACTCCAAAATCAGAAAATAGGCGAGTGTTAGGTTCTAATGTAAGAAACTAGGATTAAAAAGGACTTAAAATGGATTTATGGGGATTTTTAGAACAGGGACAATTACCTTTCTTTTCTAATGTTGAAATGAATCGAAGAAGGAGGCAAGCCCTAGAGAATAAGTGTTTATATAGGGTGGGGATCCCTATGGCTGGTCATTTAGGATTTGGTTAGGGTTAGGGCTTCTAGTTATGGGCCATGGGCCAAGTCATGATCAAATAAATCATTTAGCCATAAGTCATTTCATGAAACCATAAACCATGACTTAAATGCACTAAACCAAATCCCCATTCTAAAATTAGTTTCTAATGACTAAATGTAGGTTAACCTAAGTTAGACTAGGGTTACCATAGCTAGGATTAGCTTCTAGGCTAGTTCACTAGGTCTCAACAAGTCAAGTCAAACTAAAATTCACCAATTCAATAAATCATCAAATAATTTAAATAAGTCAAAATGACCAAAATACCCCTAGGCTAAAAATGATAATTAAATCATCCTAATGACATGGTTAGGCTCTAGGTCATGCAGTCTCTCAGGTTTCACTAACAGCACATCAAATCACAAGTCATGACTTAAACCAATTTTTAAATAGTTTAGAAATTATTAAAAATCATCAAAAGTCATAATAAAAAATGAATATCATTAAATAATAATTATAATTATAAATTTTCAAAAAAATACCGTCATCTGGAAAACTGGGTGTTACCAGCCGCATGGACTCTGTCTACCTGTGGCCGCATAGGCTCGTATTCCTTTCCAGCCGCATGCGCGTTCTTTTCCCCCAGCCGGGTATACCCAATAGCGCAACCGCATAGGCTCGGTTTCTCCACCAGCCGCATATGCGCCCATCATTTTTAGCCGCATATGCAACTGTCATTCCCTAGCCGCATGGGGACTAGTCCTTTTTCCAGCCGCATAAGGACTCATCCCCTTCAGCCGCATGAGACCTGTCCCCCGCTAGCCGCATATGTTCCACTGCTCCGCCAGCCGCATGAGCTGCTATCATTCCGAGCCGCATGGGCTCTTAATTCCCCCGACCCGTATGGATTTCTTTCTCCAGCCGCATGAACCCGACTCCCTCCGCCAGCCGCATGACCCTCACTACTAAAATCTGTCAATTCAGCGACGCGTAAAGACGTCGCTAAAAAGGGAAATTACGTCGCTAATTTCTATTAGCGACGTATTTAGCAACGTTTTTAAGTAGTCGGGATTAACCTAGTCGCTAAACAAGAAAACGTCGTCATACGTCGCTATTGCGACGAGCTTTAGCGACGTGTCCACGTCGCTAATTTAGCGACTGCCAGCGACATAAAACGTCATAATTTACCGACGTAATCTAGCGACGTTGAGCGACTTGACATGCATCGATGCTGACCTGGCTTGAGAGCCATATAGCGACGTTCTGCTACTTTTCTACGTCGCTACAATACCGACGTTTAGTGACGATCAGCGACAATATTCCTCACAGTTAGCGACGTTGATAGCGACTTTTTTTCGTCGCTGACGTCGATAATCGTCGCTGAACGTCGCTAATATTAAAAAATATATATAAAAATACAGCATTTGCAGCATCCCCCACACCATTTGTTACAGCAACAATGGTGTGTATCACGAACACAGTATCAAAAACACAGATACACACAATCATGAACACGTTTGAAACACAATCTCATCAATCAACACAGATATATGAAAATTTGTAACAACAATGTCAAACATAATGGTCCACAACTTAATTGCCAAGTATGGGAATGAATGGCTCAGAACACAATCTAAAATTCATTCTAGCATACATTAGTGTGAATCATCTATGTTCTGTACATATGGTGTAGTATATGTTCTTATCGTATATAGTATCTGAAGAATGTAACAGAATCAAGATGAACTCACATAATGTAATACTAAGACGTCATCTACTAATATATAAGATATATTAATAGGTTGTCGTATCATCATTGCCGAGAGATGAGGGTCGGAGGACAGTCAACTTTATCTACGGCTACATAGTTTCTGCCTCGCCAGTCGAATGGCTGTAGGGACCATGTCCTGATCACGATGTCGTACCGTAGATTAATAAATGGAGCTGGAGCCAAAATACAGAAACCAAAATATGATATCCACCTGAAGTGTAGAGTCGGGGAAGAAAAACTTTTCCACCCTCTCCCTCTCGTGCTATCAATGTCACAACTTTTCCACCTCAAGTTCTGATCAAGCATCTTCCTTCTCCTCTCCTCCACCATGGCTCTGAACCCATCTGCACCTCCCTACTTCCCTTCTTCTTATTTGACTCTCTCAGCCACATATGATATTCAGCTCAAGTGTAGAGTCGGGGGAGAAGAAGTGGACAGGAAGAGGAGGGGGAAGCAGCACAGCCGGCGGCAAGACCCGAAGGAAGTACAGAAGTTTTCTTCAACATACGTAGGAGAACTATAAGGATATATCTTTTCACAATATATCACCTTGTCAAAGACCCTTAATGTGACAACCATGTTACCGCGGTGTCGGAAGACTAACATGTCATAAATTTATAAGCCGTGTGTTTGACATAATCCTCCAACCGGATTTCAGTTCTATGTAATAATGCAAGATTACGACATAGGAGGAAAGAGTTAGGAGAATTATGTCAAAATACACGACTTAGAAAATTATGACATGTTAGTCTTCCGACACCGCGGTAACATGGTTGTCACATTAAGGGTCTTTGACAAGATGACATATTGTGAAAAGATATATCCTTATAGTTCTAGTACATATGTTGAAGAAAACCTCTGTACTTCCTCCGGGTCATGCCCCGGCTGTACTGCTTCCCCCTCCTCTTCCTGTCCACTTCTTCTCCCCGACTCTACACTTGAGCTGGATATCATATGTGCCTGAGAGAGTCAAATAAGAAGAATGGAAGTAGGGAGGAGCAGATGGGTCCATAGCCATGGTGGAGGAGAGGAGAAGGCAAAACTGAATCAACATTATCTTCCGGATCGTCCTCATCAAGGCATAACGGGCTGCTCAGCGTGCCCAGCTTCTTCAACTTCTCGCTGGCTGCAGAGTCGAAATGGGAACGGGTCCTCTTTGTCGGCCCGGAGCTCTGACTCGCACTCGTCGCCGCGCTACCGATTTCCTCTCCTCCTCTGACGCAGGTCATAAGAAAAGAAATTTCGTACCTCTTCTTCACATAAACATCATTGCCGCCTTGTACTCGAGCCTAGCCTCCTCGTCTGTGACGCTATCCAACTTCTTAGAGTCATCGGAGAAGGAGTCGAATGAGTCGGGCGGTGATAGCAGATGATTGCAAGACAGGGAGCAAAAAGACAGGCGAAGAAGAGGACGATACGAGTCGAACGGGAGATTCGAGTGACAATGTAGGCACCGAGAAGTCGGATAGCATCACAGACGAGGAGGCTCGAGTACAAGACGACAATGATATTTATGTGAAGAAGAGGTACGAAATTTCTTTTCTTATGACCCGCGTCAGAGGAGGAGAGGAAACCAGTAGCGCGGCGACGAGTGCGAGTCAGAGCTCCGGGCCGACAAAGATTACCCGTTCCCATTTCGACTCTACAGCCAGCGAGAAGTTGAAGAAGCTGGGCACGCTGAGCAGCCCGTTATGCCTTGATGAGGACGATCCGAAAGACAATGCTGATTCAGTTTTGCCTTCCTTGGATGGTATTGATTCTGTAGATCCGTGTATAAAAGAGGAAGAGATTGGAAGTAGAGTAGACTCGGAGGGAAATGAGAGATTGGAAGCTGGATCAATATCCAAGAAGCGAAAGAGAGTCGAGGATTTTGATAGGTTGTCGTATCATCATTGCCGAGGGATGAGGGTCGGAGGACAGTCAACTTTATCTACGGCTACATAGTTTCTGCCTCGCCAGTCGAATGGCGGCAGGGACTATGTCCTGATCACCATGTCGTACCGTAGATTAATATAAATGGAGCTGGAGCCAAAATACAGAAACCAAAATACAAAATATAGAATCCAAAATACAAAATACAAAATACAAATACAGAAACCAAAATACAAAATACAGAAACCAAAATACAAAATATAGAAACAAAAATACAAAATACAGAAACCAAAATACAAAATACAGAAACCAAAATACAAAATATAGAATCCAAAATAGGACCCTCTGTGAGAACGGATGGCTCAGAACACAACCCAACCGGAGAGGATACTCTGAGAGATCCATCTGAGAGGGACGTATATTCTGAGAGATCACCTTTACAAGAATTATATCAGTAGTGGGATCGAGTGTTGGAGGAGATATTATCAAAGTATACGTCCTACTCAGATGGGTCTCTCACCGTTACTATTTTTTCCTGACAGCATGGTGGATGTGCTCCGTCCACAGATTCTTGCTCCGAGCCAAAACTTTGTCCCGGAGCTCAAGTGGACATCTTTGGTGTAGAGCTCGAGTGAGAGGTTCCTGACAGCATGGTGGTCTCCTTTGTTAAAGTATCCGTGCTCGTCCCAAGGACGAGCACGGATACTTTAACAAAGGAGACCACCATGCTGTCAGGAACCTCTCACTCGAGCTCTATACCAAAGATGTCCACTTGAGCTCCGGGACAAAGTTTTGGCTCGGAGCAAGAATCTGTGGACGGAGCACATCCACCATGCTGTCAGGAAAAAATAGTAACGGTGAGAGACCCATCTGAGTAGGACGTATACTTTGATAATATCTCCTCCAACACTCGATCCCACTACTGATATAATTCTTGTAAAGGTAATCTCTGAGAGTATACGTCCCTTTCAGATGGATCTCTCAGATTATCCTCTCCGGTTGGGTTGTCGTATCATCATTGCCAAGGGATGAGGGTCGGAGGACAGTCGACTTTATCTACAGATACATAGTTTCTGCCTCGCCAGTCGAATGGCTGCAGGGACTATGTCCTGATCACCATGTCGTAGTCCAATATAATCCGGAGATTGACACAGTTCTAATTCATATATGTAGTCCAATACAAATAGTCTAATACAAAAACAACCCAATACAAATAGTCCAATACAAATAAGTACTAATAGCTAATGAGAACCACGCTGCTCACGCAAACGCTCAGTGATACGTTCACGCAACCACCTCAAAAAAGCAAGATTTTTGGCACGAGGAGAGAGGTCGTCCCTTGCAAGGACTGCATGAAGAGAACTCTCGGTCTCACTAGCTACCGGTACTGGATGAATAGAACTCCCAGTCTCACTAGCAACCGGTGCCACTTCCTCCTTAACTGTAGGAGGAGCCACCTCAGCATTCACTGTTTCCCTCAAACGACGTGCCGCTCCTCGGGTCATGGGTGCCATCTGGTAAGCAAGCTAATATAATTGTAACATAAGCAAGCTAACTAAAGGAACCATCATGTAATTTGAGTACATTTTCAAAAGCCGATAAAGTACAATAAATTTGATTTTTTGCCAAGTAGCAGAACGGATGGCTCAGAACACAACCCTAAAATTCATTCTAGCATACATTAGTATGAATCATCTATGTTCTGTACATATGGTGTAGTATATGTTCTTATCGTATGTAGTATCTGAAGAATGTAACAGAATCAAGATGAACTCACATAATGTAATACTAAGACTTCATACTACTATATATATAAGATATAGTGATAGGTTGTCGTATCATCATTGCCGAGGGATGAGGGTCGGAGGACAGTCAACTTTATCTATGGCTACATAGTTTCTGCCTCGCCAGTCGAATGGCTACAGGGACTATGTCCTGATCACGATGTCGTACCGTAGATTTAGGATTTAAAATATGGTATTCAGGTCAACTTAATTCGGTCAAAGGGTACTGAACAGAAAGTCTAATTATCCCATATTTCAGTAATGTCAGTGAGCTAAATCATACTCAACTGTCGATAATACTTAGGAGAAAACTCATTCACAGGATTAGTATATCCATCCTTCGTGACATAGCTAAAATTTTATATGGCTCGATAATAATTATTAGTCAATTTATTCATTATTTCAAAATCCTGAAAATGCCCAAAAAAACTCCTAATATCAATAAATAGGGCTCGAACCCTAAATTAGAATTCGAATCCAAGTAAAACATCAAATTGACAGTTGATATACCCAAAAAAATGAGATTTTTCAGTATATAGGTGTCACACTGTGAATCTCGTGTCCACACAGTGGGACATGACGTGTCCAAACCAACAAAATAGGTGTCAAATGAACTAGAAGCGAGTCCACGCTCTCGTGTCCCCCGCAGCGAGTCCACTGTCAGTCTCGTGTCCCCCGCAGCGAGTCCACGCTCTCGTGGACACGAACTAGAAGCGAGAGAGAGAGAGAGCTAGAAGACGAAGAGAAACTGGGGAGGAGCTACCAGAGGAAGGAGGAGGAGGAGAAGGAGGAGAAGGAGGAGCTACCTGAGGAAGGAGGAGGAGGAGGCCGGAGGAGGGAGATCGCCGGAGGAGCGCGCGGAGGAGGAGGGAAATCGCCGGAGGAGCGTCGCGGAGGAGGAGCGCGCCCAAAATTGGGGGGAAAAAATTATGAAATGATCGAAAAGGAAACCCTCGTTGGCTATATGAAACGTTTAGCGACGTCCTATGCAGACGTCGTATGCGGACGTCGCTAAATGTCGCTGATATATAATAAATAGCGACGTAACTTAAAATGCATCGCAAAACGTCGCTATATCAGCGACGAGTACCGACGAACTTGCGACGCACTATCCCATTTAACAAAATGTAGATGTTAGACGTCGCTATTAGTCGCTGTTGGCGACAAACAGTGACGTCTTATATTAACGTCGCTAAAACCCCAAATATTAGCGAAGAAATTTCACGGAGTCGCTAAATACGTCGCTGATTTGACTTATTTTGGTAGTGCCTTACATCCTGAGGAGCTTAGACTGCTCCCTCCCCAGCTGCATGAGATCACTTCTTGGTCGTCTTTTGTCCTGAACTTGATAATCACGATTTGATTGACATGATTGAAATGACAATTGTACATGACAGGTGTGACAAGGAACTAGCATAACATGATAGTGGCCGGTCGTGGCGCACTCCTGACAAGTAAACCTGTCCTGATATCTTGATAAGCTGTTGCGACGGCTCCATGACATGACACTGTATAAATAGCATAGACACCGTGGGCGATTGTGCTTGTACAAATAAACCAGTCCAGTCTTGCATCATGTCTAGGACAGGGACTCCTGAGTACCACTGTCGGGAGTACCTACTAAAATGGACTAAGGTTAATAACTAGAATTATACAGTAGTCATGAAGAGATTTTCCAGCTACAGGCAATATGTTACCTGGGCGCTCCTGGGATCTGTAGCCTGTCGTCGAGTAGGGCACATTTCTAGCACACTGTCATGTGTTGTACCCTTCAAGCTACCTAAGGATACATGCATTTCCTGGATGATGTACCCACCTGAATTCAATCCTAATCTTTCGACCTGGGTAACCTGGATGGTCTGCAGGGCTTGTGGCTGTAGAATAATCTCACTGCATCTTGTTAGTAATTAGGCTTGTGACAACCCAAGTTAGTTAAAGTATCAAGCCGTAATTCTTTCTTGGCCGTAAAATGATTGGATGGAGTCTAACCAGTCTAGTCTTGTCCTGATCATATTTTAGGTAACTACATGACCAGAATGCCTGTATTTATTTTACCGATAAATGGTGAGAATTCCAAGTTCTGCTCAGACGAAGGGTTACAACCTCGGTCCTTGTTTGGTTTACAGGTTGTAACCTGGCTATCTGAATAGTCCCATGGTTATCTCATCGTATATCACCCTGTTATGCTTTTCTTAAACTTCTGTCTTATTTATTACCTTATTGTTATTTTGTGCTAATTACTGGTTTTAGTTCCTAAGTGAAGCCTCCTTTGTGGTACTTGCTTTTCTGGGGTCTGACCCAACTGGTTTTGTGTGGCCGGATTTTGGAGCAGCTCCAGAGGATCTACCAACTTTCCAGCTCGATGGTGACCACCAGGCGTAACCAGGGCAACGAGTGGGTTATTTTTGGCTCTCCCACTCTATTGTAAAAATATTCTTTTGAGGCGTTTAGCCGACGAGCACGTGTTTAGCTCGGTTGTACCTTTTACTTATTGTCCGCCTACGGGCTGTAACATGATTGACAGATCCTAGGGTTGATCATGTATGACTAAACTCTTGCTAGTCCTGACATTTTATAACGACTAGGTTCATGATCAGCTGAATATGTAATGTTTGGGATGCCTTACTATTGTATATTTAATGATCATACATCTTGTAACTTTTACTTACTTGCTTGTGATTGAGACAATAGGCTTGTTCATGACCTTAAGAGACTACTGGCTTGTAGTTAAACCCTCAAGTATTTAGACAGCCGTGACCATATAGCGAGGTGGGTTGCACTTCAATATACGTAGCTGGCTATGTCTGCCCCCGCTCTCCAGTATTCTGGTTCTGGGGCATGATTAGTAGGTACCACTTAGCTTGGTAAAAAGGAGACTCATATAATGGTTAGGAGAGACACGTCTTCAATGTAATCTTTGCAAGACCGCCATTACCAAGAAGAGCCACTAGAGATAACTCTCTATAGTTTTACGATATAGAGGTTACAAATCCAAATTGTTTAGACTTGATTATAACTTGACTTATTAGGAGACCATGTAGTGACCTAGCGTATCCCTAAAACTATTCATAGTTATCCAAGCACAGTTCTTGTTAGTGAGCCTTATTTTAATTTCGAGGACGAAATTCTTTTAAGGTGGGTAGATTGTGAGGACCCTGATTTTTGGAAAAAAAATGTAGTATTTCCAATGATTAGGTTGTATTGTATATTTAATTATGATTATATATGCACTTGTTCGTGTCTTTGATTTTTGGAGCACAAGACAGTCTCATTTCTTGAAACGTCCTTCATGAGTTTTATAGTAGACAGGATGACCTTTAAATTGATATATTATGTCTCATCCAAATTTGTCCCCTAGCATCCTTTTGACTTCACGCAACTTCGAGTCAAATTTAGGCTATTTGATTATTTACCGTAATTATAGACCTAACTTTCAATGTGAGTTCGGAACTCGATATAGATCAAAACCATTTGACCCAATATATGGTTTTGACCCATTTTGAGTCTACGACACACATGCTAAGGGGGTGCCAGTCAATCGAGTTCCCATGTGCTATTTATTTACGAATGGCACGGGAGACTTATTGGTTGACTCTTAGAGTTCGATTAAATTAGAACATAAATTTGGACCCCAACCTAGCCAACCCCACCTAGTAGGAAGTCATGTTAGGTTGCCATGACAGTATAATTATTATGGATTTATTTTGGGATGTTATTGTCACGCCCCAGAACCAGAATACTGGAGAGCGGGGGCAGACATAGCCAGCTACGTATATTGAAGTGCAACCCACCTCGCTATACGGTCACGGCTGTCTAGATACATGAGGGTTTAACTACAAGCCAACAGTCTCTTATGGTAATGAACAATCCTACTGTCTCAATCACAAGCAGTAAGTAAGTGTTACAAGATGTAAGATCACCAAACATACAATAGTAAGGCATCCCAAACATTGCATATTCAATTGATCACGAAGCTAGTCGTTACAAAATGTCAGGACTAGCAAGAGTTTAGTCATACATGATCAACCCTAGGATCTGTCAATCATGTTATAGCCCATAGGCAGACAGTAAATAAGGTACAATATGAGCTAACACGTTCTCGCCGGCTAAACGCCTCAAAAGAATAATTTTATAAATAAGTGGGAGGACAAAAAGAATCCCACTCGTTGCTAGGGTTACGCCTGGTGGTCACCATCTGGCTGGAAGATAGGTAGATCCTCTGGTGCTGCCGATATCTGTCCATACAAAACCAGCTGGGTCAGACCCCAGAAAGAGCAAGTGCCACTAAGGAGGCTTCACCTAGGAACTAAAACCAGTATATCATAATTAAATAGCAAAGGTAATTAAAAGATACTGATAATAATTGAGATAATAAAAATATATTGAGCAAGAGAAAACCATTCAAGTAGCCAGACTGCAACCATTAAACCAAACAAGGACCGGGGTTGCAATCCTTCGCCTGAATAGAAACCCGCCTCAATTACTATTGATAAGGTAACAAGATAATAAACAAAGAGAGGACACAGAACTGTTCCGGGAGCCAGGTTATAACCCTTAAGCCAAACAAGGAGCGGGGTTGTAACCTTTTGCCTGAATAGAACTGGACCCCTGATCTTTATTGTTAAGGCCAGTATAGATAATCATGGCACTGAAATAAGTAAAACATGACGAGCATGGCCTGGGGTTACAATAAGACAATAAACGAAGAGAGAACACAGAAATGCTCCGGGAGCCAGGTTACAACCCTTAAACCAAACAAGGACCGGGGTTGTAACCCTTCGCCTGAACAGAACTGGACCCTCGATCGTTATTTTAAGGCAAGCATCAATAATCATGTCATGTCACAATCTTGTACAGGATCAAGACAAGACTAAGCTGAGCTAGACTCCATCAATCAATCACGGCCAAGCAAAGAGTACAGCTTGATACTTTAACTAACTAGGGTTATCACAAACCTAGTTACTAGCAAGATGCGATGAGATTATCCCAACAGCCACAAGCCCTGCAGACCATCCGTTTATCCAGGTCGAATATCCGTTTATTGAAGAATGCAATACGTGACAGTGTGCTGGAAATGTGCCCTACTCATCGGTAGGCTACAAGTCCACTGAATGCGCCCAGATAACGGGATTGCCTGTAGCTGGGAAATCTCTTCATGACTACTGAATTATTCTAGTTTATTAGCCTTAGTCGATTTCAGTGGGTACCCCTGACCGTGGTACTCAGGGATCCCCATCCTAGACATGATGCAAGACAGTACCAATTTATTTGTACAAACACAATCGCCTACGGTGTCCAGGTCTTTCATATTTGTCATGTCAGGCTAGCTGTCGTAACAGCATATCGAGATATATCATGTCAGTTTACTTGTCAAGAGTGCGCCACCACGGGCCACTATCGTGTTCTATTCATAGGTTATCATGAATGAGAAAACTTACATAAAATAACTAGTGACATATTCTTGAAGCCAAGGAAAAGATCTACAACTTTCATGTTAGGAGTTGGAAGGAATTCTGGCCATAAATCAGCCAAATAGGACAAGAAAAACAACTAAATAGGCACTATGCGGCCAAGGGTGAATTGGGGGCTCATGCGACAGTAGATGGGTACTCATCTATGCGGCTGGGTAGATGGGTACCCATGCGGCTTAGTAGATGGGTACTCATCTATGCAGCTGAGTGGGTACTCATCTATGCGGCTGGATAAACAGAATCCCATGCGGCTGAGTAGATGGGTACTCATCTATGCGGCTGGGTAGATGGGTACTCATCTATGCGGCTGAGTAGATGGGTACTCATCTATGCGGCTGGGTAAACAGAATCCCATGCGGCTGAGTAGATGGGTACTCATCTATGCGGCTGGGTAGATGGGTACTCATCTATGCGACTGAGTAGATGGAACTCATCTATGCGGCTGGGTAAACAGAATCTCAGGCTGAGTAGATGGGTACTCATCTATGCAGCTGGGTAAACAGAATCCCATGCGGCTGAGTAGATGGGTACTCATCTATGCGGCGGGGTAGATGGGTACTCATCTATGCGGCTGAGTAGATGGGTACTCATCTATGCGGCTGGGTAAACAGAATCCCATACGGCTGAGTAGATGGTTACTCGTCTATGCGGTTGGGTAGATGGGTACTCATCTATGTGGCTGAGTAGATGGGTACCCATCTTCTCCGAAAATCTGAGAAGGATGGCCATGGAACCCATAGCTTCCAAGCTCCATAAAACCTTCATTATAAGTCCAAATTCGAACTTCCATAGGTCAAAATAGGGCAGAATGAAATTCTCTACAACATGAAACCATAAAAACTTAGAAATAACAATGTTAAGTAGATCAAAACCCGAGAAATCTAAAAATACTCTAAACTTAGATCTACACAAATGGAGCCATGGAAATTAAAAATGCCAAGTACTAAAGTGTTTTAGAATGCTGTGAAGAAGAGAATAGAACAATAAAATTTGTGTTCCTTCATGAAGCAAGATGCACTTGCCTAAGCTCTCTCTCTCTCACTCTCCTGGTGGTTGAAGAAGTAATGGTGGAGAGTAAATGAAGAAGGAAAAATAATGAGAGAGAAAAGGAAGGGGTTATAAATAAGGAGGGTGGTGGTAGGTAGGAGGGTTCACCCTTGGTTCATGATGAACCAAAGCAAACCAAGCCAAGCCGAACCAATCCAAGAATAAACCAATCAATAAAATGCTAGAATAAATCAAGCAGGGAAGACATGCAATACGGGTCAAATTACGTATACGTATACCAAGATACGCAATACGAACCACTGGTATTACAACTCTACCCACCTTAAAAGAATTTCATCCTCGAAATTTAATTAAGAGGCTAGAGGGACAAGAACAAGCTATACTATTCACAGGCAAGCTATACTAATCAAACAATCAATTAATTATTCATGCAAGCAAGGAATCGAAGACATGAGGCATAAGAAAGACATTATACCTCACGAGTCAAACAGGTCGGGATATCACGATCGAATATCATCCTCACGCTCCCACGTTGACTTACCCAAAGAGTGATGACCTCAAGCAACTCGGACTAACTTGATAGTCTTGTTCTTGAGTATCTTCTCTCTTCGGTCCAATATAGACACGGGCCTCTCCTCACACGAAAGGTTGGTACTAAAACCAATTCCGAATGATCTAGGATGTGGCTCGGGTCCGGGATATACCGTCGCAGTTGGGATACATGGAACACATTATGCACCTCACATGGCGACGGCGGAAGAGCGAGACGATAGGATACATCTCCTACTCGCTCTAGAATATCGAACGGCCCTATATACCTAGGACTAAGCTTTCCCCGTACGCCGAAATGAATGACGCCACAGTTAGGCAAAATCCTCAGGAATACATGGTCACCGACAGAAAATTCAAGGGAACGCCGATAAGAATAGACCCAATGGCACTGGCAATCTTGGGCAACTCGAAGATGATCTCTGACTCTCCTGACCACTTCAACGGTCTGAGCAATCATTTTTGGACCAAGCATCTGTCTCTCTCCGACATCGTCCCAAGCTAGCGGAGATCTGTACTTCCTGCCATACAGTGCCTCGAACGGTGCCATCTGGATGCTAGCTTAGAAACTGTTGTTGTATGAGATCTCCACCAGGTGTAGGTGATCTTCCACGAACCACCGAAGTC